>JAKSZT010054308.1:2616193-2657562 GCA_026826555.1 Tolypeutes matacus
ACTCAGGGCAAACCCACTATGGAGTAAAAATGAAAACCCTCCCTCCCCCTCCAGATCCTACAATAAATGGAATGAGGAGCAGGGAATTTAATAAAAGTCACACCCACTTATTGAGCCCTCCCAGGTGCCTCCCCACATGCCTGCATTATCTCCTTTAATCCCCACAAACCCTATAATAGTGGTTCTCAAACTTTGCTGCACCTTCATATCACCTGGGGAACTTTTAAAATTCCCAATACCCAGGTTGCACCCCAGACCAATAAAATCAGAATGTCAGGGGCCAGAAGCAAAGCACCGGCATTTTAAAGATTTCCAGGTGGTTCCGAAATGCAGTAAAGTTGGGAAACCATTGAGGTAGGTTCTATTCTCATCTTCATTAATGAGGATTTTGACACTCAGAGAAGTTAAGAAACTTGCCAAAAGTCACACAGCTTGTAAGCAATGGAGTCAGGAGTCCACTCCACGTCCCTGTAATTCCAGCATGGACCCCCACCTCTGTGTGCCACAACTTTCTGGAACAAGTCTCTCAGCGATACCAGGTGCTTCTCTCCCACTCCGTACCGTCTCCCGTCAGAGCAGCCCCGGGGACATGCTTGAGAGCTGGAGCAAGAATCCTGCAGGCAGGCAGAAGTGCAAGTACAGGGCTGGGGGAAGTGAGCCGAGGGTGTGTGAGGGGCCAGGGGCCTGGCCTGTCGGGGGTGGGGGGGTAATGTAATCAATCAGCAGGTTCTGCTCCTTCCCCATCTGACCATTCCATTTACAGTCTTTCCAGAACAAAGCCCTGGCCTGGCCGGAGAGGATAGCCAGGTGTGGGCAAGCAAGTACAGAACAGCAGGTGCTGAGGAGGGGGCATACCCCTTTGCCTTGGAAAGGGCAGGAGAAGCAAGGGAGGGGAATCCCACCCCCAAGGCTCTGGGGCATGGGCTGACAGATTCTCACTGCTGTGTGACTCTGGGCAAGTCACTTCCCTTCTCTGGGCCTCAGAGCCCTCCTTGTGCAGTGTGTGAAGAATTCCCAGGGCTACTGATGGCAGCTCAGTCCTTGGGTCTGAGCAGGTGTGGGTGCAGGAACAGCTGCGTCCTTATCCTAGGCAGGCAGGGTCCACAGACAGTTCAGGCACCCTCAGACCCCCAGCTCTCAGGGCCGTCTGGCCAGGCCCTGGAGGGCTATGCACCTGCTGAACATATGGGCTGAGGAAAGAAGCCCTGGGGACAGCACCCCACACCTGTCCCACCTGCCTGTCCCAGCCACAACCCCTTACAGCCTGGAGCTGAAGTCTTTCAGCTGCATGTCACCCAGCCCACCTAACGGTGCAATGACCCTGCTCACCTGAAAGTCCTCCACTCCCCACTGCAGCCCCTGACTTGCAGCCTCCCCTGATCTCTTCCCCAAATTCCAGACAGAAGCCCTGACCCTTCTGATAGTTAAACGCTCAAGGCTACTTCTGATTCTGGTTCATCTGTCACCCTGCACCACGCCCCTCATCTGTCTACACCTCTGGTACCACTAGGTCCTCAAGGGAAGGGTCTGGGTCTGAGTCACGGAGGCAGCAAAACATCGTGGTCAGGGGAATGAGCTTCAGGGCCAGAACGACCTGGTTTAGAACCCGGCTTTGCCGCTTCCTGGCTGTGTGACCAAGCTTCAACGTACTCATCCATAAAATGGGCTTCATAAAGTTGGTGTAAACATTAAAAGAGATATGCATGTAAATAAGTGGCTTAGCATGGGACCTGACACCTAAGAGCTCAACAAATGAGAGCTAGGAATGCTTTTGTATCTCCATGTTCCTAGGACCTACCCTGGGCCCTGGCCCTGAGAGCTAGTGCATCATAAGTGTTGAACTGAGCTGAACCCCAGCCCGTTTTCAGCAGCTGCTCAGCTTTTCCAGGAGCTAGACGTGGTCCCTAGAACGCCTTGCCTGCCCATCAACCATCCACCTCACAGAATCTTCCTTCTTCCCCCAGAAACAATAAGCTGCCCCATCCAGAGAAGTATCAGCACTTTCTGGAGAAGCTGGGCACCCAGCCCCTCCCAGCTCCAGCCCACCTCCACGGCCGGTTTCCAGGCTTCCAGGCAGCACCTGCTGGAGTCAGGCCTCAAGTCTCCTCTGTTCCAACCTCAGCCCTCATCAAATCTGAAGTCCTAAGATTAGCAACGACCCAGAGAAAAGCAGAAGGTAGAGCCGGCTTGACAGCCGGAGGCTGGAACTCTCAGCAACGCCCCAGAGAGAAGCCAGGCTCTGGCAGAGGCTTGGGCAGGTCAGGTGGGGAGTCTCTCCTCAAGACACCTTCTCACCTCACTTCCCACAGAGCCCGAGAAAAGGCACTTGGCAATAGTTACAATTCTAGGCGGCACTTAATTCGTTGAGTCCACCGCCTCAGCCAGACAGCCTGGAGAAATAACGACCCGGGGGACCTCTCAGGGAGAGCTGCCTGCACACGGAGGGGCAGCAGCGAGGTTTAATGAGGCAAGTGCCACAGGAGAGGCAAGCACAGGGCAGTCGCCTGCCTTGGCGACTGTCCCTGCAGAAGGGAGAGCTGGCAGCACAGGCAGGCCACAGAGGGACAGACACCAGGCCAGCAGGGCAAGGGTGAGGAACGGTCACCCTAAGGACAGAAGTCCTTCTGACCTGGCCACAGGAGGGGGCTAAGGAAAGGAGGCTCAGCCCTCAGGAGAGAATGGGGGTCCCCAGCACACACAGAGCTGGGCAGGTGTCCTCACCCCCTCACCCTTTCTCCTTCCCAACCCTCCTCCAGTCCCGCCATTATGCAAATCAGATGACTACACAGATCTGCATAATTCATGCATTATTAGTATGTGCTCTTGTCAGGCTCTTAGACTTTATAAAGCAATTTTGCCATCTTTAATCGAGAGTAAGAGACACGGTTCTAGAGAGATTTTTCTGTCCCTTTCTCATTAAACACAAAAACAGTCTCTAAATCTTGAGTTGGGGAAACGGTCAGTGACAGAAATGAAGTGACTTCTAATTGGAAACCTGACCAAACACTTAGTCTACGCTTGGGCCAAGAGCGCATGAAGGGCCGAGGTGCCGGCCGCGCAGTGGTCACACTTACACACTGAGACCACGCGAGGTCCTCAGTGAGGCAAGGGAGGCGGAGACTCCAGGCAGTATTATTATTTTTAAGTCATCCTGGGTTCCTGGGTGACTCAGTAACAAAACCCCCACTCCACATTTGTATCCCTTTTTCGATATTTCACAAAGTGCTTTCACTCCACCATCTTATTCTGTCCTCACAGGACCCCTGTCAGATTGAGAGGGCAATATTTTTGTTCCCATTTTAGAGGTAAGAAAACCTAGAGAGGTAAAAGTTACTCAAACAAAGATCAAACCTACGCTCTCTCTATTCTTTCTTCCACATTAGGAATGGCAGATACCTTGCTGCTCCTCTATTCTTCCTTGCCCAAAAATCAAGAATCTTCATGAAGCAATCATGGCACACTTCCCACCAAGCTCAGATTGAACCTCAGAATCCTTCTCAACACAGCCCTTCTGGCAGCTAGTACCAATTGTTCAGAGCTGACATCCCGATAAAACCTGTTGCTGTTCCTGCACTGCCTTCTGCCAACTCCTCAAAATCCAGCCAATGCTGGGTCAGTGCCAGGAGTTTCTGCTCAGCCCCAGGAGCCCCAGACTGCCACCGTCAGCCTGCTCGCTGGTTCCAAATGGGCTCCAAATGGAACCAGACACAGCTGCCTTTGGAGGAAGATATGGAAGAGCATCTCCTGGGTGCCCATCCCCACAGGTCTCTGTCCTCCTCACTACAGGAGCCCTACAAGACCACTGAGGCCCATCTGCCTTACAGCCACCTGGGACCAGGGGGGTTGGGACCCAAAATGGACCTGGGCCTCACTGTGCTCTGGCAAGGCTTCCTGCCAAGGAGTTCAGCCAGAAAAGGGGACAAATATTGCCAGCCTCCCCTCCCCCTCACATATACACACACAGCCCCAGGACACACCTTCCTCCCTTCCACATCACTGAGCCTTCTCCAACCTACAGATGCTCTTTCCACAGGGCCCCTCCCACAAGAAAAACTGTTTAAATCATAGTAACAAAAACCCTAAAAGCACTCGCTTTCATCCTCACACACATCCTCGTTATCCAGGTGAGGAAACGTGAGCCCCAGCCTGCCTCCCGCCCTCCCCAAACCCTCAACAGCTCCCAAGCCCACCGGGGGCCCTGGCTCCTTCCCTCGCCCCACGGGCCAGAGCCGCATGGCAGAACGTCCATACAGCTGGCACCAGCCGCGCTGGCTGCAGTCTTTCCTTCAGGAACTCACAGGGCTCCTCGCTGGCTCCCTGCCAGGCCCTGGGAGACAGCTACACCCTCTTCCTGCCTGCTTCCAAAGGACCCAGACAATGCCTCTCCCAGCCTGAGCTCCCAGCTGTCACCCCAGATCCCTCGTCTCCATGGGCACCCTCCCCTCCCCCGGGCTCCTGGGCCCCAGATCTCGCCGCGGCTATGGTAAATGGGCTCCTTCTCCAACCCCTTTCTGCTCCCCTCCTGATATTTCTATCCACCGAGGCTCTTTCCTGGAGGACCATTAGGCAGTGGCACACCAAGGGGCAGTGGGAGCATCTGCCCCTAGAGGCGGAGCATGTTATCACTGACCTTGTTAGAATAGCCAGTGCACAGAGGTAATAAAAAGCAGACTGACTCTTTATTGTGAGTGGCTTTTATTATTATTATTTTACATTCGCTACAGACAACATGCCCCCTTACTGCTTGCAGCAGAGCAGGCTGCTCCCACAGACCCCCACCTTTGGCACGCCACTGCCATTAGGGGGCTGCAGGCAGTTTCCAGAGGGCCGGGTCATGGTTCGGGAGGGAAAAGAGCAAAGAAATAAGCGAAATGCCACACCAGGGCAAAGGGGGAGCCCCCTGTCTTCCGAAACATTGCTTTTATCTCTGCTGCCACAGTCGGGGGCCATAAAGGCATTTGGGGCTGCCTTTGGGCCATTGTGACCCCATCTCCCTAGTGTACTTACTGGAGCCCAAATGCACGTTTGTTAAATACTCTGTATGTCCCAGGGGCTGTTGATCCATCTAGCCCCATCCACACTGCGAGGTCAGCATTAGAGGCCCCCAAGCCCCACCCTCACCCCCCCACACATACCTGCACACACAGGTCGCGGGTGAAGACACCCAAGTGCAAAGCCATCCCATTAGTAAGGGGCGGCCAGGGTTTGAGCCTGGGTCTGCCTGGCCCCTGCGCTGCCCACCCTCCATTCCCGGGGCCTCTCCTCGGGTCTGCCTCCCACCACCCTGCTCTGCTCCCTGCCCTGCCTCCCTTTCACTCACCAAACATTTGCCAAGGCCCCTGATGTACCAGGCACACACTGGGGATGTGCACAGTCTTTATCTCATGGAATCCTCCTGACAGCCCCAGGAAGGAAGCATTGCCATCCCCACCTTCAGGATGGGGGCCCTGCCCCTCAGAGAGCCCGCACACATGCTCCAACCATGCTGAGAGGGAAGGGGTAGAGCTGGGGTGGATATTGGCCCATGGAGGCCAAAGCCAGGGCTCTTTCCTCCCGGGAGCCTGAGCTGGGCCAGGACCCAGCTGGGGCCCTGGGCAGAGGGCTGGCCAGCCTCTGGGGGACGCCATCGCAGAGGGAGGTGCTGAGGACCAAGGGGAGTAACGCACGACGCAGGCAGGGCCGGGGGCTGGGCTGGACGTGCTGACCCCACTCTCCTGGACATCACGCTGGAGCTGCCCGCGGTGACGCTGGGTGGATAGTCAGGTTTGTTTGCGTGAAGCACACCATTGGGAAGATCACCACGTCACCAGAGTTCTGCTGCATGGCACCCTGGGATTTCCCAGAGGTCCCTCAAAGCTGATACACACAAGATCGAACCCGCCACCTCAACCACTCCCCAACACCTGCCTCTGCCTGCCCCATCACCTCCAGCCCATCACCAGGTCCTTCCATTACAAAGTGTGGTCAGTCCAGAGCTCAGCGCTTTCTACCTGTGTTCTCAGTAAGTCCTCTCTCACTACAACCCCGTGGGCTAAGCATCATTACCCGCATTTTGCACACACAGAAACTGAGGTTCAGGGAGACCGGGCAGCTTGCCCCGCCAACAGGCCGTCAGAACCTGAGCTGGGATATGACCCCAAGGGTAGCTGGCTCCGAAACCCTGCTCTCAGTCACCCTGCCACCTGCCTTTCCAACACGCCACTGCTTCTATTCCTCCCATATCTTGGAAAACAGGCAGGAAGAGGGTATATTCCCTTTCCCTCGGCCTGGCAGGAAGCCAACACTGATGGGCTCCAGAAGGAAAGCCCCCCAGCCAGGGTGGCCAGTGCAGGCACTGTGCCACCCCGCTCTCCGGGGCGGGCAGGCTGTTTGAGTGCTCACTGCTTCCCGTCCTCTGAGAAAGAGCTGGTTTTTGAGCAGACTAGCGAGGTCATCAAGTCACAGCGCCCACTTCAACCCTCACAAGCAGCCTAGTCATACAGGGTAGAGATGTGCACCCCAACACTTCACCTGCCTCCCCAAAGCCCCCACCTACTCCCAAGCCTATAGGGTGCTCTGGCTCCCGTACCTTACTGTCCCATTGCCTCTAGCCAGGTTCAAGCTCTCATTTCTCCTTCTCTAAAACTATTGCAGGGAAACGGATGTGGCTCAAAAGGTTCGGCGTCCGTCTGCCATGTGGAGAGACCGGGGTTTGATCCCCGGTACCTCCCAGTAAAAAAAAAAAATAATAAAAAATAATAAAAAAAATAAAACTATTGCAATAACCTTCTGCTCAGCTTCCCTGCTTCAAGCTTCCTCCTCCTATAACCCACACTTCATGCTGTGGCTAGATCACGTCACTGCTCTGCTCAAAAACCTTCCATTGCTCCACATTGCCTTTAGACGAAAGTCCAAACTCCTCTGCCTGCACATAGAGCCCCCGTGAGCAGGATTCCATTCCCTTTTCCAGTCTTCTCAACCCTTCCAGGGAAACCCACCTCCTTTGTCCCTCCCTGAGAACACCTGGCTCTCTCCAACTTTGGGCCTTTGCCCAAACTGTTCCTTCAGCTCAAAATACTCTTGGCCTGCAAATGTAGCCTCGTAAAGGCCTTCCTTCAAAACCCGACTCAACCCCCACTTCCCCTAAGAGGCCTCCATACGTTCATATTCACAGACACACCCTTTACATGACGCCGTCCCTCTCTAGAGCACTCGGCACAGCCTGTCTTGTCTGAGCTATGTTGGCAGGACCACCCCCTCGACTGTTTCCCCCAGTGTCCCCAGGGCTGGGGTCTGGCACAGAACAGGCCTGGTTGACAGTTTGGTCAGTCAAAGGTCCTCAGAGCTTCTGCAGGTCGGAACAGTCCCTTCTCCCCCAACAGCGTGTCCTAGCCTTCTCTGGGGCTGGACCTGAGCTCAGAACAAATACTGTTCCCAAGATGGCCACTGGGGGAACCCTGGCCTACTCACCCCAAAAGGATTCTAGCGGTGCCTGGGCTGGTGGCTCAGCTGGTTCTCCCCTTACCAGGAAACCTGCCACTCGCCCAGCTCTGTCTCCCACTCACACAGCACAGAAATAATAGCCCTGCACTTTCCTGCAAATTCCATCTCCCCAAATGGAGACTTTAGTGCCACCTGTTCAAGGAAACACAAAACAAGGACCAAGATGGAGCTGACCTGGGAGAAGAGCCACGGAGCCTCGTGGGGGCAAAAGGGGGATTCCTTGGGCTCTCCTCCTCTAAATCATCATTCTTATGGATAATCCTGCCGCCTCCTGCTTGCCAGCACATCAAAGCTGACTAAACATTGCCTCACATATGGCTCACCTGGTCCACACCACAGTCCCACCAGTGTGTAGACACACTGTCCCACTTAGAGGAACGGCCTCCGCGGATGAGAGACACGGAGACATGGGAGAGGCAGGACTGGAACTCGGGCCTTCTGACGCCCCATCCAGAGCCCTCAATGACCTAGGGCTGCCCCCTGGGAGAAAGCGGAGGAAGAAGAGGGCTGGGATGGCATGCAGCAGCTGCTAATGCAAGCCGTCTACCACGCCTTAGCCCCATAACAAGCCCAAGAGAGTGAGTCACCTCAGGCAGGGTTTCCCAGCCTCAGCACCGTTGACACTTTGGGCCGTGTAACTCTTTGCTGTGGGGCCGTTCTGTGCATCGTAGGATGTTGGCAGCACCCCTGGCCTCCACCCACTAGATGCCTAGAGCACACCCTTGCCCCGAAGTTGTGTCTCCAGGCATTGCCAAATGTCTCCTAGGGGGCCAAATCGCCCCCAGTTGTGAGCCCCTGATCTAAAGACACAGAGCTGGATCTCGGGTGTCAGGAAGGGCAGGAGACCTCCCCACCCTTCTCACCTCCTCCCGTTCAGGCAGGCCCTTCCTTCTTCCCCACTGATGCCATTCACCAGAACATCCTCACGATACCAGTGCAGATATTCTCAACTCCAGGGGCAGAGCCAGCCTGCCCCTGGGACTCCTTACCTTCACCAAGGAAGGAGGAAGGGAACCCACATTTACCAAGTCAAGTCACTGGCCTAAGATCACCCCCATTCAACAGATGGGCAAACAAACCCAAAGACCAAACCCCTAAAGTCACACAGACAATGAGGTTCAGGATTTGAACCCAGGTCAGAAGGCCGTATCCAGGGGGACTAGGATGCCTGAGTGGGGCCTTGGTCTACAGGCCTCAAGACCCTTCCCCTCAGGGCCAAGGTTCAAGCATCAGACACTTCTGGGGTGGGCAGGGGGCCTTAGCCCTTCCTGCCCCCTTTCCCCACTCGCCTCCCGACCTCGAAAGCTCTGTCCCCGAGAGCCCCGGCTGGGCCCTCTGTGTTTGTGGCCACTCGGTGAACATGGGGCTCATGATTCCCAGCATCGTGGCCTCACCTCCTCCCCAGCCGTGGGACCTGGGGGGTGTCACCCCGCCTCTCTATGCTGCTGCTTGTTACTCCCCTGCGTGAGGAAGACGCTGGAACATTAGGAACGTGTCTTTCATGTTCTGTACCATTTCTATAACTTTCCATTAAGTCCAGCCTGCCCAGCCATGCTGGGGGAGCTTTTGATCACTTACAACCCCTTTTAGTCTTCAAATGTGGACTAACCCAGAAAGATCCTAGCAACTCCAGTGATCTTCAGGGAGTGGGCAACTTTTTTGAGTTTTATTAAAATGTGGCCAGCTGTGCCTCGAGCTAGGACCTGGGGCCAGGACCCAGGAAGAGCCTTTCCTGACCCCAGGCCCCTTCCTCTAACCTCTCACAATGTCTGCGGCACATGCTACCCTTATCACATTGAAATTGACAAGTCTAACCCCAAAATCCTTATCTTCCCTCCAAAACTGCTTTTCCCACAGTGTTCTCCACCTCAATCAATGGAAACTCCACACTTCTGGTTAATGGGGCCAAAGATCTTGGCCTCATCATTGACTTTCCCTTTTTTTCCGTCCCCTCCCCCAACCCAGCCCCCACATCCAAATCACCAGGAGTGCCTTCCTTCCAAAGGTGCCAGAGACCCAACTGCTTCTCACCATCTCCACCGCCATCAGCTAGGTCCAAAGCACCGCCCCTCACCTGGACTGTCGCCACAGCCTCTCAACCAGTGCCCCTGGCCCTTGCTCCCCAGTCTGTTCCCAAAACAGCACCAGAGTGATCCTATTAAAATGTAAGTCAGGGGAAGCGGATGTGGCTCAAGCGATTTCAGTCCCTTCTACCTTATGGGAGGTCGCGGGTTCGAGTCCCGGGGCCTCCTGGTGAAGGCGAGCTGGCCCACGTGGAGAGCTGGCTCAACTAAAGGAGACAAAGAGGAGAGATAATGAGAGACACAGCAAACCAGGGAGCTGAGGTGGCTCAAGAGATTGAGTGCCTCTCTCCCACATGAAAGGTCCCAGGTTCAGTTCCTGGTGCCTCCTAAAGAGAAGACGAGAAGAGAAGACAAGCAGACACAGAGAGCACGTGGCGAATGGACACAGAGGGCAAGACAGCGAGTGCAAAAAAAAACACGGAGGGGAGGGGGATAAACAAATAAAATCTTTAAAAAACTGTAACTGAGATGTGAGAATTTTCTCTCACAAACAATAACAAATATACAAGACTAATACATGGTGTTAATAATAGGATGGTTGGTTTGTGGGAAACACACACCAAATATAAGCTCTGGACTACAGACAGCAGTAATATTATAATGATGCTCTTTCATCATTTGTAACAAATGTGTCACAACAATGTAGGGTGGTGGTGTTGGGGCCATGTATGGGAATCCTGTATGGTATGCAGGATTGTTTTGTTAACTCACAACTTCTCAAATTTAAGGGAAAAAAAATTTTTTTAATGTAAGTCAGGGGAGCAGACGTGGCTTAAGCAATTGGGCGCCCACCTCCCAAAAGGGAGGTCCCAGGTTCAGTTCCCGGTGCCTCCTAAAGACAAGCAGATGCCACAACCATCAGACACCGCAACTGCTGCAACTAGCAGACGCTGCAACCAGCAGACAACCCAATGAGCAGACGCCACAACCAGCAGGCGCTGCAACCAGCAGATGACGCAACCAGCAGGGAATGGATGTGGCTCAAGCAGTTGGGCACTCGCCTCCCACACGGGAGGTCCTGGGTTTGGTTCCTGGTGCCTCCTAAGAAAGACGACGAGCAGACAACAAGCAGACAGACAGGGAACCATCTCGGGGCAGTGGGGCGGATAAAAATAAATTTAAAAAAAAATTTTTTTTTTTTTTTAAAGTAAGCAGATCTAAAAAAAAAGTCAGCTTGCTACTCAAAACACCCATCTACTCCCATCTTATCCAGGGTGAAAGGTGAACTGCTCCCAAAAGCCTGCAAAGCCCTGCCTAGTGGGTCCAGTTCCGTCTCTGACCTCATCCCACCATGCCACCCCCTGGTGTGTTCACCTCTCATGGTTTCAGCCCCACGACCCTCCTTGCCACCTCCAGACCGGCACTGTCCAATACAGTGGACACCGACCACATGTGCCACCAAGGCCCCAAAATGTGGCTAGTACAACTGAGCAACTGGATTAACTATATTTCATTTTAATATATTTAAATTTAAAAACTGATACTCCGCTCAGTTATGGGAAAACTTTTACGTCTGTTTGCCACAACTGGGGGTGTAGGGATCTACTTTGTTAACTACATATTTTATGAACTCAAAATACAGATCAGGTATTTCCAATGAAGACTTAGTGTCCAAATTGAGATGTGTAAACTACACATCAGATGTCGGAGACTTCGTACAAAAAAATAGGAAGTAAAAGCTCAATACTTTGTTATATTGATTACACAAGGAAATGACAATACTTGGGGTTAAATTTAAAGTATCATTAGTTTCACTTTTCTCTTTTTACTTTTTAAAATGTGACCATGAGAAAATTTCAAAGTATTTTATCTTTCTATTGGACAGCACTGTGCAGACCACACCAGGCATAATTCCGACCCAGCACCTTCACTGCAATTCCCTCTTCCCCACACAGCTCACTCCCTCACCTCCTCCAGGTCTTTCTCCAAAGGGCACCTTCGCAGTGAGGCCTGCCCTGAGCACTTATTTAAAATTACAACCCTCCCCCGGGACTCCCTCTCCTTCCATCCTAGCTTTAGTTTTCTTCATAGCACTTACCACCATCTAACTTAATGTATAATTCATTTAAGTAGCTTATTGTCAGTTGTATCTACTAAAATGTAAGTTCCCCAAGAGCAGAGATTTTTATCTGTTGTTTTTTTTTTTTAATCTGCAGTGCCTGGAATGATATCGGTACATCATTGGCATTCAATAACTATTTGTTGCATGATTATAATTATCTATTTTCCTGCCTGGGCTGGAAAGCTTCTCAAGGGCAGTACCTAGCACACAGCAGGTGCTTGACATGTGGTGTTGAATGGCAGGCTGATCTGTTACCAGTGACGTTAGGGGAAACCGAGGCAGCTTAGCTGAGTCATCCCACGAAAGGCAAAAGCAAGTACTAAAGGTCCTTGACTTCAACACCATCTTCTCCCCACCCCTGCCTCCCAGCAGCTGGTCTGGCCCCCAAACACCCACTTTCCTTTCTTCCCCACCCTCCAGGCAAGGTACTATTAGTCCAACGGCCTTGGGTATGTCAGGGGAAAGTACCTGTCCTTTCCATCAGTTTTTATTCTCGCAGAGAGAAGACAAATCTGTTTCCCCTCTGCCAGAAGGCCTCAAGCCCTGGCTACTTACATTATAGTAATTAAATCCCTGCTGCTAGGAGGGTTCTGGAGACAACAGGTCTCAGGCCAAGGGCTGGCCTGCAGGGAGGAGACAGCAGGGTGGGAGGCTGGCTAGCAGGGCCTGTCTCTCAGCTGTCTCCTGCGAGTGAGGAAATCCACTCAGCTACAGTGCTTTCAGGAGTTTTCACTCAAGCCACAGGCAGATGAAACCTCCCCCAACCCCCTATGCAACGCGCACCCCCTGAGGGCAACTCACTTCCCTCCAAGCATCACCGCTTTCTGCCCTTTCACTCCCTTATTCTGTCTGATCCCCAGGACCCTCCCGGGAGACAGCCAACAGAAGAATTCTCACCCTCCTCAACCTCACTTTTCCCACTTTCCAGATGACAAAGCCGAGGCTCAGGGAAACAACCTGGCAACCAAGTTCCTGTCTCCCACCTGGGACTTTCTCTTCACCAAGTGCTCATCATGGGCCTAAAGCCACGTCCCACGCCCTCGTACAGTAGCATCTCATTTAATCCTCACAGCAGCCTCAGAAACAGGACTGTGGTTAACTCCTTCACAGATAAGGAAACTGAAGCCACCTGGCCAACGCTGCACAGCAGAAAGGGGCAGAGCCAGGCGTCCAGCTCAGGGCCGCCCAATGTCAAAGCTGTCCTCCTAGCCCCAGGCTACACTGCCCGCACAGAAGCAGCAGAGGACAGCCTAGGGGATGGTACAAGGGAAGACGGAAGAAGTGAAGGCCAGGTCAACCCGCAGGGAAATGCAGGGCATGGGAGCAGGCAGAAGGAATGGGGGCTCAGTCTCAGGTTTAGGAGTCGGAGACTCATAAACCGTGTGTGTATGGTTTTGTCTCCTATAAGACTCACCTCATACTTGCCATGACGTGTTCAACGCCTGCCTCCCCCACTAGCCTGTGAGCTGCATGTCTCACTTGGCTTTGACCCCAGAGCCAAGCCCAGCGCCTGGCGCCCACACGGTACACCTTCCTGAGTAGTTCCTGAATAAAGGCAGAGGGCTTGGGGACCAGAGCAGATGGCCTGGCGGGGGGCTGGGGGGATGTGAATGGGTTCCTGAGATTGACATTAGAGGGTCCAGTGGAGGAAAGGGGGGACAGAAGGTGCCAGAGTTTGCATGAAACCAGGGTAGGGGCCAGGGGCGCATGGTGTGTGGGCCCAGGCTGGGTGAACAG
The DNA here is from genome assembly GCA_026826555.1 of Tolypeutes matacus. Classification (NCBI taxonomy): domain Eukaryota; kingdom Metazoa; phylum Chordata; class Mammalia; order Cingulata; family Chlamyphoridae; genus Tolypeutes; species Tolypeutes matacus. Next base: position 2,629,559 of record JAKSZT010054308.1, read on the forward strand.
GGGATCCCTGCAAGGAGGGGGCCGAGGCGCACTCCAGTCCTCCAGATTTTAGTGACTACGCCCATCTTGGTGTTTTCAGAGTTGTACAACGAGAAGATAAACAATAACAATAGTTGGCGTTTACCAAGCCCTTTACCGGTGCCTGGCTCTGTGTCTCACCACTCATGACACCCATGCCATGAGGGAGCAAACACCGCCAGCCCCATTTACACACCTGGAGACTGAAGCTCACGGAGGTCAATTTTTTCAATGAGGTTGCATAGCAAGAAAGCCGCAGAGCTGGGGCGAGATTTGCCTGCTAGTAAAGGCTCTGCCGACTCCTCCAGAGCCCAGGGCAGACCGTACTCAGCCACAGGACCCAGCCTTCCTGGCCAAGGTACCCCGGCTCCTGGAGATTCAACATACTTCCGTGGGGTAACAGAAGATCCATCTGCTCTAAACCGACAGCATCTCCCTCTACCTTCTCCCCAACCCCAGAACCGGCATCATCCACTGAGGCTCAGGGTGAGGCTGACAGGGCAGTGACGAGGGAACAGAAGAGGAGTGGGGATGGGCAGGGGTTGGAGAGCTTGGGGTGAACAAGAAAAGTACTTGGGCTTGAAAGAGCCCGGACTAGGAGGTAAGCCACTAAAGCACATCCGCACCACACACCAGGGCTTGGGAGACGCCTCCCTGGGTCAAACCCAACTCCACTGCTTCCTAGCTGTGGGATCCTGGGCAAGTCATTTAGCCTCCCTGAGCCTCAGTTCTACCATCTGTAAAATGGGAGTCGTTCTAGCTACCTCACAGGGTTGTCAGGTAGATTAAATGAGATGAGGCGTATGAAAGCATGTAATAAATATTCATTTTCTTCTCCTCCTCCATTTGTCCTCTCTATTCACTCCTGAATGTGACCCAGTGTAGCTCTGGAGTTGTTTTTAAGGAAGGTGAAAGAAGTTTCCATTTTATGAGAGCAACACATTCTCCCGAGCTGCCGAGGACAGAAGCGTTATATGTGATGCCATCCCCCTGCGAGGAAACCCTCATGACTCAGCCCCGTCCTGGAGCTGCTCTCAGCTTGCAGCGATTTCATTTCACTCTTGAGGGATCTTTCCGTTGCTGGCTCACAGCATGGACCCAGTCTGGTGTCTTGTGCCAAAACGTCCTCCCACCCGGCTCAGCATCGCTACTCCCCCGGGAGCAGGGGAAAGCGCCTTGGCAGAGCTGAACTCCAGGTCCAGCTCGGAGCAGAGAGTCGGGGAGTCAAGGGCTCAAACCGCGTGTGACTCCACGGCGGCCGAGCTCTGGGAAGCAGCAGCCATCGCGAAACCCACCTCGGGCCAGCATGGGCCAGGGGTGCCCTGAGGGCCAGGGCTTTCCCCTTGGAGCTCCCCTCTGCCCTCAGCAAGAACAATCACAATCCCACTTTCCAGATAAAGAAGCTGCTGCTTAAAGCCACAGAGCAAAATAGTGGCACAGCCAGGATTTGAACCCAGGTGTGTGTTGAAAGGCAGGGCTCTTTCAGGAAGAGTCAGCAGAGAGGAGCGGTCCCCCTGGGTGATGCAAGTCCTTACAGGCACACATGCTGCCCACCCGGGGCCTAGAACAGGGCCTGTCACATAGGGGGTGTTCAGGACATGTTCAGGGAACGGAGGAGGAGAGAGAAGGAGAAAGAGAGCAGGATCTAAAACCCAGCATGCCTGGCTTCCAGCTGCACCTTTACCACGTATGAGGCCGAGAGGCCTTGGATGAGTCATGGAACCTCTCCGGGCCCTGGGGCCCTGTGAGGAGGTCAGACCCTGACCTGCCCTCCTCACAGGACTGTGCAGCCTGTGCAGGGGCCACGCCCACCTAAGTGGGCACACCTGGCCAGCCATGGAGCTTGGCCATTCAGGGGAGGTTTCCTGCCACCCAGGCCCAGCCATGGCCCCAGCCGTCCCGAGAGGAGCCCTCCCTGGGTGGTCCCAACACCATCCAGCCCTCCAAAGGCTGTAGCCAGACCCAGAGCAACTCACCCACCTCAACTTGGGGGAAAGGAAACAACAGCCACGTCAGAGCCGTGGGCCTTCCAACATGTGGGTGCTATTTGGGTTCAAACGAGCAAGCCAACATCCTACCAGCTGGAAGCCAGGAAAGAAAGAAAATGGCTAAGCCCCAGTTTGTTAAAATCAAAAATCTTCTTAAAAGGGAGAAAAGGCTCTGCAAAAATCTCTGCAAGTGGAACCTTCCGAGGAGGCAGGCAGGTGCCAACTCAGGCAAAGGCACCGGGAGGAACTACCATTTGTTGGCAGCCTGCGTTGAGCCAGGCCTGGGTGGCCATTTACCCGGCCATTAGCATGCTTCATTCACGGGGCCCCACTGGTAGATGTCGGTATCCCCATTTACAAGTCGAAGAGTCTGAGTCACTGGCCCTCAGGTAACCCAGCTGTAGGGAGCTGAGCCCACATCAGCACCTAGTGCAGCCTGTGCCTGCCCACCTCAGGGCCTCCTCCAGGCCAGCAAGGAGAGCGGCCACAGACTAGTCAGGTCACCTGTAGCCTCCTCCCCACCTGCTGAGTGGCCCTGGGTGAGGCCCCCGACCTTCACGGGCTTCTCTGTCACCAAGTGACTGCCCCCTGTAGAATGCAGGCCCAGGGCCTGGGAGCTCCAAGGGGTGGGCTCTAAGCCGAGCAGCCCCTGCCAGGGACCTACGACCTTCTAGCCAGCTTTCCGGTTCCTTTGACCCTGAGCACCATGCCTGTCCTTTAAGAAAAATGTCCAACAAGCTGACTCAAAAATAACAGATGCCAATTTGCATATTATTTCACACATCATTTGCGTGTTGTTCATTTAATGTCACCAAGACTCTGCTCAGAACACAACTCCAGGTACCTTGCGACTACGCCTTGTGAAAAAGAAAGGGAAAAAAAGGCTCCCACACAGGACAAGCCCTGCTTCCTCCAGCACGTCCCTCGCCTTCACAGCTGATACGCATGCCCCTTGACACCTGGCTGAGAAAGTCACCAACTGCCGCTGCCCTGGTGTCCCATGCAGGGCAAGAGAGGCCAAAAGAACCTGGATTTAACAAACCCCATAGCCAGCTGCACTCCCAAAGGCCCTCATGGTCCTGACAAGGGTTCCTGTGTCTCAAGACTTGAAGGAAAAATTATGTTCTCTTTTTTATTTTACCGGGAGGTCCCGGGGATCAAACCCAAGTCCCTCCATATGGGAGACGGACGCCCAACCAGTTGAGCCACATCCATCCCCTGTTCTCTTGAATACACGTGAGGGAAGCCCCAGCACTTCTTTCTCTTCCCCAGTGCCACCCCAAGCCTCCTGCTTGGGCCTCTGCCTGGCCCTGCTCTCTCAGCGTCTTTCTGCCTGGTCGTCACGTGTCCTCCAGACCTTCCTCCAGGCCTCTCGGCCTCTGGCCTGGCTCTGTGGACATACTTTCGTTCTCTCTCCACCTGTCTGATTTGCACGTCCACACCCAGTTAGCTGTACCAAGGCCACAGATTGCTGACCCTGAGCGTGGAATAACTGGGCCCCCTCGGGTAGGAAGGTTCCAGCTACAGCCCGGCCTTCCAGGAACACCCCGCTTCCCTCTCCTGTGAGCAGATCCACTTACCAGGACCCATCCAGAAACATGACACCCCAAAGTGAGGCCACTTGATTGGATGAGCTTTCAACTCTTCCAAAGCCTTTTCCTCCTAGCAAGGACACCATCTTGGGAGGCGGCTGTGGCTCAATCAGTGGGGCTCCCGTTTGCCATATGGGAGGCCCCGGGTTCAGTTCCCGGGGCCTCCTGGTGAAGGCAAAAGCCTGCCCACACGGCGTGGTTGGCTGACCCGGCGAGCGCAGGCAGCAAGGGGGGGATGGATGAATAAATAAATAAATAAATCTTTAAAAAAAAAAAAAAAAAAAAAAAGGACACCATCTTCTCCACAGCCACCAGCGTGGTCCCCCAGTCTCCACCCTCCAGCTGGCTGTGGGTTAACAATAGCATCTTCTAATGGCTAATAAAAGCAATAGCTGGCAGAGACTGGGGCCGGGCCCTGTGCTGGGTGCTACCCCACAGGTTGGGCTTACACTTCCCTCTTTACATTGGAGGAAGCAAGCTCTGGGGTCAGTAAATTCCCCAAGTTCCTGCCCCTGGCACATGGTCAAGCCTGGATTTGAACCCAGAATCCAAGCCCTTAACTCCCACGCCAGGCTGCCTGTGCTCATTAAGGTCACCTCTGAGATAAAAAAGATCATCAGGTCTTCAGGGCGTGAGTGAGCAGAACTCTGAGCCACTGGCAATGGCAAGCACTAAATATTAAATCCATCGCTGTGCCCTTGCCCTCGACATGAGCTTTGCATTCCCTGCTCAGAACCTCCCAGCAGGACGCTGGGCCCCAGCAACTTTCCCAGGCTCCTGTGCCCTCCCTGTCTCCCTATTTGCACTCACCTCACCACCCCGCACACCCAGCTCCATTACCTGCACGCTCTGCCCCCTCTGCCAGACTCCCAACATTCTCAGACTCAGAAATAGTCCCCTGCCCATGACCCTCCCATCCTGGCCTGTTTGTTCCTTCAGGGACCACCCAGCCACCACCCCCTACAGTGAGCCTCCCCCATATCCCCAGCCTGAATGACCGTCTCCTTCCTCAGTGCTCTGAGCACCGGGCATCGTGCCAAGCCCATGAACCACGGTCCAGCCAGGAGCAGTGTTTGGGGGCACACATCTGACATCCCCTCGAGAAAGTGAGTTTGAGGACTGCGGGTTGCTCTTCTTTGTGACTGAGCATTACATACATGTGTTCAACAGAATCAGATGACAAAGCCTCAGAACATGAAGGGAGTTTGGCGTCAGAGCTAGAAAAACAGAAGTCCAGAGGGGTCGAGGGATTTAACAGAGGTCACACAAGCTGGAAGCACGAGGTGGAAGTACCTCCTCAGGACTCCTCCCGAGGCATTTGGTCAGCATTAATTACCACTGACCAAGCTAAGCAAAGCACAGGCAAGGAAGTACGGAAACGGGATAAAGGGTGAAGAAGAAAACTCTAGAACTGGTGGGGATGGAGAAGCCCATAGAGGTCTCTTCACTACAATCCCAACAGAGGTCTGTGATGGGGTTTGGAACATGGAATCAAGCACTACACTAGAGTCCTGAGCTCTCGTTCTAGAACCATCTCCCCTGAGGCAGGCACCTGGTGTAAGTCACACCACCCTCTGCAGCTCAGTTTTCTCATCTGTGAAATGCAGCTGATTGTAATAACTGCAGAGCCACTGTGAGGCTCATGAGGGACACAGCATGAAAATACTCTGTGAGATATAAGATGCTGAGTCCATGTGGCGACTCCCCCTAAGTAGCAGTTGCAGACGGTGCTGGAGAAGGAGGAGAGGGGAGAGAGGCGAGAGAGCTGGTGTGGGATGGAAGCACACAGTCAGGTCGGGCGCTCACGTGGCACACGGCAGCAGCCCAGCCCAGGCCTTCACAGGAGGGGCCCTCGTTCTCTCTCATCCCCACAGGTACCCTCCCACAGCTTTTCCAGCATCGCCCCAGGTGGGGGTGCATCCCAAGGGCTGACTGTCGGCCTGTCCCCAGTCTCACCCTGGACCAAAGCTGCTCCCCAGAGTCCCACTCTCATCCTGGCCACTCCCCAGGACACTGTCTTCTCTTGGTACTGGACCAGTATCCCCCACCCCCATCAAGCCCCCTTCCTGCGCTTCTCTTGGTAAAGTTCCTCCCACCCCAACATTTTCACCCTGGATCCTGATCCCATAAATCTTGATTTGTCTCTTTTAAGAGCCAAAAGCAATTTATCCAGCAGCAGCAGGCCAGGGAAGGGCCACCAACAACTTAGCCGTCAAACAGTCCTGGGTTCTTTTCCCAGTTGCCACCACCTCCTAGCTGTGTCGGCTGGCCCAGAGACTTCACCGGCAAACGGCAGTCAGGGCCACCACCTACTTCCAGGACTCTCGTGGGTAAAGCAGGTCTGGTGCTCAACAAATGGGCCTTGCCTTCCCCTCTCCTATCACTCAGCAACATCTCGGACAAGCAGCCGTGCTGGGCACAAAGATGAAGCAGTGGTCCCTGCACCTGGCCCCCTCCTCCCCCCCTTTCTCCTGGACCCCAGCTGAGCTTCTGGAGGTGGAATGACAGGGTGGAGGGAGGGGGCACCTAAAAACCCATTAGCCTCCTCCGGACTTCCCTCTCCAGGAAAACGGCACTAGAATTTTCCTCCCCACAGCTCCAGAGAACAGCGTGATCTTAGAATTTCCCACCCTCATTATTTAAAGAGGAATAGGTGGCTTTCTTCTTTTTCTCTCTCTCTCCCTTTGGGGTTTTGAAAGAAAGAGAAGAAAAACAGCTTCGAATGAACATGCTGGCCTGCCTGCCACTGAGCTGAGTAAAGCGGTATTTCATCAATATACACCCGCCCCCTCACAACCCCTCTCTCTTCTTGCTCACACACGCTCATTTTTCTCCCCCAAATGTGCTTTACAAATAACTGCAATGAAACCAAAACCCTCCCGTTCTGTTTTACATTTCCATCCGGGCTTCAGCTTCACTAGAGGTTATCCAAGTGTCTCTATTTTGTTTTCCTTTACCTTACATTTTTTTAAGCCAGTCTTTGAACCATGGCTTCACACACCCACTTTCCCGAAAGCTCACTAAGGGGAAACACCAGGCCATCTGATAGCTTTCTAATTAGCCTGGGCCGCAGATGAATGTTCCTTGCCGGGGCCCAAGCCGCAGGTAACGCTGCCCATGAGGGAGGGAAGCCTGGAAGTAGCACGAAGCTGTTCTCCCGGGACGGTTATAAATAGAGGGTGACACACAAAGGGTAAGCATATATAAAAAGTTAGCTGTCCTGTCCAGACGTTATAAATAAAATCGCCACTACCCTGAGCGGGAAAAGGGCCTGGACTCCATGCTCCCTGGGCAGCTCTTGCCCTCCTCTGGGCCAAGACACTCAGTGTGACCTCTGAAGATAAGACATAGGTCTGGGGGCCTTTGACAGGTGGCGTTCGGGCTCCAAACTGTTTATAAAGAGTCCCCTGCCTTCTGCGACCCGGAACTGCAGAAGGATCCGTGGAAAGGGGTCTGTCCTACTTCCTCGACATGCTGAAACCACAACACTGGAGCCCCATGGCATCTTCCCCTAAACATCAGGACATCCCTGGGAGCCACCCACCTACCCCAAAGCAACACCAGAGGCCAAGCAGGAGGGGCCGAGCCATTCACCAGCCAAGCCCAGGCTGCAACCCTGCCCTTCTGCAGGCAAGACCTCCATGCCTGGGGCAGGGCAGAGGACAGGAAGAACTGGGAGCAGGGACGCTACACAGTCATTCAGCCCAGAGGCTGGGAAGGACCCCCTGCCCCCCCCACGAGGTCAGCACAGGGATGGGCAACGAGTTTGCTCCCAAGAGACACCATTCTGTTTGGAGAGGGAAGGGCCAAGGCACAGGGCTCCCCCGGGCAGCAGAGAGCCTGCCCAGCAGGATGCCATCCCACAAGGTGGACTGAAGAAGAAAGTAACTGGAGGTAGAAAGGAAGCCACACGTGGGAACGGACAGGCTGGCCTTCCCAGTCCCTAAGTGTCTCTGGACCAGTGGAGAGAGCACAGCAGGCTGCTTAGGGCAATGGAGTGGGTGTGCCCCACCCAGCCCTGGGGGAAAATAAAGGACACCAGGAGGAACTTCAGGCCTCCCGAAATCCTCACTGCCCTAATCCTGATGGACACGGATGTGGGTGACAGTGTTCTCAGCAGAACTCTAGGCCTGGCCTGTCATGATGTCTAAACCCTAGTAAACCCACCTATTGAAAAACCAGCCAACCTGGACTCCTCATGCCGCTCAAGGGCAGCCCAGTCCTGCCGGGAGCCTTGTGGGGCCATCGCAGGCATCCCTGGCCCTGTGACCTCAGGGCATCAGGCGCCATCCTGAACTGCTCACCCCTTATCTGACCTGCCCTGGAACCAAATGCCACCTCTTGGCTCAGGGCTGACAACTCCTAGGCTCAGCCTGAGCTTCCTTCCCCAAATCATTGTCCACAGCCTGAGGGTGGGAGCTGGGGACCGCTCAGTCCCAATGTCTTGCTTCCTCATTCCAGTTCCCTTTTGCATTAGCCTTGCACATGCTCGGCGGTCATGCCAGGTTCCTTTTCCAGAAAGCCAGGCCTGCCCGGTGACTCCCCTCCCTCAAAACGGACCACCAGGCCAAGGCAGGCAAACAGGCAGCCACAGCCCCGAGGGAAAAGGCAGAGGACTTCCGAAAGCAGCCGCTCACACACAGGGTTAGTAAGTTTCCATCACTTAAAAAAGAAAAGAGAAAAAGTATCTCTCTCTCCAAAGACCTTTGGTGGGGAATGCCACCTTGGGTGCAGAATTACCCAATTGACTGGAGGGAGGCTCACCCTGGCCATCCTCCTGCAAAGCCAACCAGACACAAAGTCTTCCAGCAAAAGAGCTATTGCCCATCCCTCCCCAGTGTCCACTGAGCACTCCTGAGTTCTCCTGCGTGGCGAGTCCTCAACCTAGCTAACCCAAACCCTCCTGGCACAAATAGACCCAAGCATGAAGGTGGTCTCCAGTCAGACCTCAGCCCCTTCTCAGAACTCCTCCCCTCCCTGGCACATCTTACCCCATTAGCAAGCCTTAGTTCCCAGACTGAGAAGGCCTCAACTAATTCTAGAGCCAGAGTTAGACACCAGAGGGAGAAGGCATCTTTTCCTCTCATCATGCTCATTATTAATAACAATAAAAATAGAACCATTGCTTGATCAGGCACTGTATGGAGTGTGCACACTTGTCTAAATTTTTTTTTTTTAGGACATACTGGAGCTTGAACCCCAGACCGCGTACATGGGAAGCAGGTGCTCAACCACTGAGCTACACCCACTCCCCTATCTAATTTAATTCTCACAACAACCCTGTGCAGGAGGAATTAGCCTCCCAATTTTTAAGCTGGGGAAAAAGGCTCACAGAAGCTACATGACTTGTCCAAGATCACACAACTGGAAATGGCAGAGCTGGGATTCAGTCTTAGATCCCATTTACCTCCAGGAGAGGAGGAAGATGTCTGCCTTGCCTCCTGTGTGCACAGGACCTGGCACATAAAAGACACCCAGAAAATACTGGGTGACTCAAGATATGGACAGATGGAGGGATGGGTGAGTGAGTCCTGCTTATCTCAGCTCACACCAACCCCAGGGTGCACAGGCAGTGGCCATCTTAGCACTAAGGCAAGCAGGACCCCCAGCTGCTGCCCTCTCCATGCTGCCATCAGCCAATCTGGCTGTCAGCAATTGAGAAACGGGTGACACTGAGCACCTGAGGTTGCCTCACCCTTTGCCCATCCTTTGCCTTCCCCAGCTCTGGGAACCCCCTTGCTCTGAGCATTCCATGAGGGATGGCACCTGCTTCGGGCAGGGAAGAGAGCCCTGCTGTGCCCGGCGGCAACCCTCCCCTGGCATCAAGACAAGTGCACGGGGATCCCACACTGGGAACTGTGCAGCCACTCTCTCCAGGAAGAGTCATTTCCTTCGTCTGACTGTGGGGGTCACTGAGAGAGGAGGTGCTGGCATTGCCCCTTCCCCTCACCCCCAGCACTGGCCCTTCATCAGTTTCCCCCAGCTAGGGATCTCGGTCCAGGGGATGGCTGGAGGGAGCCAGGGCCATGCCCCGAGCGGCTGCCAGCCCTGCCAAACTCGGCCTCATCTCCTGAAGCGCCCAGCAGGAGAGGCGGTTCTGAGAAGGCAGCGAGCAGAGAGGGACCTACAGACTCAGAAGCTCATTACAGAGAATGACTAAGTAAGCTGCGATTTCCAGGGGAAACCCCGCTCCCTTCTGCTCACTGAGGGGCTCCAGTCCTTGAGCTATTTAGATGAAGGCGGCTGCCAGGCACTGCCTTCGCGGGGGCAGCCCCCTGCCAGCGGCCGAGTCCCTGGGGAACCTTCTGCTTTGAAAGTCTTGCTTCTGGCTATTCAGGTCGCCTGACAGGTCCGTCCCACCCGTTTCCAAGGCCCCCCGGGCAAGTCTGTCCATCCCGGGTCAGAACAGGAGGCTGGGATGGGGGAAATCCGATCAGCACCTCCTGGGTTTTTGTGACTGGATTTCAACAAGGAATGTGATAGTCTCGCAGCAGCTGTGCCCTGCCTGAAACAAGCTCTATTTGAAACATCCAACAGCTGAACCCCTCCCAGCTACCCGCCAGCCAGCCCGGCCACCCCCTGCCCAAAATGACTAAATAAATAGAGAAATCCAAGCAACAAGCAGAGACACATACACCAACAAATTGGGGGTGGGAGACTAGTGGGAGGGAAAATCCACTTGTCCACCAATTCCCCCGGGGGCTCCAAGCCTTCCAGCCGGCAGCAGGAGGGCACCCCAGCAAGCACAGCACAGCATCGACAGAAACCCACCTTCCTCTGTCCCCACTCCCCTCGGAGGCCGTGATTCCCCAGCTCCCTCTGGGAAGGGGACCCCCTTCTCCGCTGGGGCCGGCCCCTCTGCTACATCTCTGCGTGCACTCACACACTCACACTCATCTTTATGCCGAGGAGAAGGAGTTGGGGTGGGAGGGGAGAGCCGGGGTTGCGCTGGGGCGCAAGCTCCGGGGACAGCCCGGGAAGCCCTGTCATTCCACCCGAAGGAGAGGCGCTCCGCCGGCGGATGCCAAGGCAGCGCCCGCCTGCTCGCCCCGGGTAACACCTGTAGCCATTTTTGTCAGGGGATGTTTACGAGGCAGCAGCAGGTTTATTCTGAGTCCTCCTTCCCGAGGGACGGGCCGCTGATTTCCTCCACCTGTATTTTTACCCAATGCCCCGGGGAGACTGAGGTCGCGGGTGCATTTCTAATTTGCGCAGTCTCTTAGCAAAGAGGAGGGAAAGAGAAACTTGGGGAGACAGGGAGAAGGCGGGGAGAGAAGGGACTGAGGATAATGGTACTGGATCCCCTGCCCCCACCCAGACGTTTATTTCTTTTTTATTCTCGGGAAAATGGAGTGGAGCAGGGAGGGGAGAGGAAGAGGGGAAGTCACAGGAGCTGGCAAGCACATCAAGGCAGAGTGTAATTAACTGGTGCGTTAAGCTGCTGGGTTATGCTTTAGCACGAGTGAGCCGGGAGGAAAAACGATTTCTCAGAAGGGCTTCTTTCAGCCTCCCCAACAGCATGTCTGCAAATGAGACCCCGTGCTTGGGGATGTCCCCCCCAAAGGAAGCGAGGAATGAATTCTCCCGGGACTAAGAAGGCAAACCAGGGGAAGTTGGAGTGGTCGATGTAATTGTGCAAACGCCTCTCCCCACCGCCACCTCTCTCCCTCTCTCCCTCTCTCCCTCTCATTCGCTACCTTCATACTGCTTTTGTTCAAGGTATAAAGAGAAGCCGCAGCCCCTACCTTTGAGTACAAACCCCAAGAGAGCTCGGTCTCTATCACCATAACAACAATTCCAAACATCCCAAAAATCAGAGCATAGTCACTCAGTCGCTTTCTCTTTTCAAACAGGGCCCTCCTGTGTCCCAGCTTATAGCCAATGTTTTGGTTTTTCCGCTTGTTGGCTTTGGGGAAGGTGGCGCTGCCGGCCGTGGCGCCCGCGTGCTGGTGGTTGTGGGTGGCGTTGGGGTGATGGAGCAGGGTCTGGTGGGCATGGTTGTCCTCCCGGGAGGAGATGACGATCTCGGGGGGGTTGCTGGGGCTGAAGAGCTGCAGGGGCTGGCCCTCGGGCTCGGCCTCGATGAGGTTCCTCCGGGAGGCGCTGAGGCGGCTCAGGGGCTTCATGACCCCCCCGCTGTACTTGCAGGAGCTCATGGCGATCTCCGTGAAGGGGTTGCTGTCCCGCCGGTGCACCAGGGGGCTGGCCTGCCGGTGGCGGCTGCCTCCGCCAGGCCCACTTGTGGCTGTGGAACTTGGAGAGTGGCCAAGCAAGTGGTCATTGAGATTGAGCTGGCTGCCTTGCCTGGAGGAAGGGTGGAGGGTGGCGGTGGAGTTGGACGGAGGGGGCGCCCTGAAAGCAGTGGGAGAGGAGTGCAGCAGGCCGGGGTGCACCGGCTGGCTCTGGAGTTGGGCGAGCTGAGACAGGGGATGCGGCGGCGGCGGCGGCGGCTGCTGAAGCTGCGGAGGCTGAGGCTGCGGCGGGGGTCCCGGGGGCTGCTGGGGGGCTGCTGGGGGCGCTGGCGGCGGCGGCGGCGGCTGCTGCTGCTGCTGCTCATCCCCGGAAGATGGACAGGGGCACTTGGGGTCTTCATCCAGGTCCCCCACCCCCGAGTCATGGAAGTGCCCAGAAGTGTCCATCTTGGGGCCTGCCTGGATTCCCTGTAGCACAACCCCCCACCCCAAAGCCACCCTCGCTCCAAAGATGTCCTCAAAGAAAGCCAGGCATCCACGCTCCCCCACCGGAGGGTCTTGGCTCGTCTTCTCTCTTTGGCTTGCTTCGGTTCTCTGGGGCTGCCTGGAGTCCAGACGCTGCCACTCAAGAACGCATTGTATTGGGCAGCGAGGGAGGGCAGGAGGGGAGCTTGGAGAAGGAAGAAGGGAAGAAAAGAACTCTGTCTCAGGAGGTGGTCCTCTAGGAGCGTGTGGGGCCGCGCTCAGCTCCACTCCTTGCTGCCCAGTAGCTGCGCTCTCCTCCGCCTGCCACTGGTATACTGTAAGCCAAGCCCCCTTCCGAGCAGCTGGGCCCATTGGCTTGGCTCGGCCCTCCAGCCACCCCCCCAGCCCCGCCCCCCGCCCAGGCTCCTCCCCAGGGCGGGGCCTGCCACCCTCGGCTCGGGTTCCCAGGGGCAGTGCGGCGACGGCTGGGAACTGTAGTTTTTGCTTCCCGCACCTCGGAGTTGCGGCAGCTGCCCTCTCTGGTCTGGCAGGTGTGGCAGAAACAGGCAAGCCCACGGCGAGAAGGGACTTCAGGGACGTTCGCTCACGCGGGGCGGTGGGAAGGGGAGGCAAAGGGCCTCCCAAGGAGGGGAGCTGTGCATCCTATGTGGGTGGAGGAAGAGAGGGAGATAAACGCCGGTTTAATGGCCAGGCCTAGGACAGGTTTTTCCGCACATAATTATCTCATGACATCCTCCAAACGCCCAAGGAAGTGAGCACATGTTCCCATTTTACAAAGGAAAAACTGATGCGCAGAGATGTTAAGTAACGACTTCAAGGTCCCGGCAGCAGGAAAGGACCCCCGGCATCCTGGCGTCAGGTGGATGAGCTTACCTGCCACTGACGAGCACCTGCAGTGTATGTGCAGACGCCTCTCCGTTATTTCTACCCTCCGTCAGCCCTGGGAAGATGATGACATCATTCTCCTTTCACAGATGAAAACTGTAAAAAAAAAAAAAAAAACCCACAAACACAGATAAGTAACTTGCCAGATGTCACCCAGCTTGTAATTAACAGTGCCAGTATTTTGAACTCAGGTCAGACTGACCCCATAGCTCCCATATGGACTCTCTGGGTGTTTGTCCATCATGGTGCCCAGCACACAGTTGTTGCTTAGTAAATGTTCCTCAAATGATGGGTGGGAATGCACCAGAGAGAAGCCATCAAGAAGGAAGCAGCCTCCCCAAAGCAGGATGTGTGAAGTGGAACCTGGCTCTACCCCTTCCCTGGCAGCTGGGTGTGGAGTTGCCAGGAGGGTCTGGCAGGAAGACTGAGGAGCCGTCCTGGTCACTCTCAACCTGATTTGCCCCATGGGGCTCTAAGAGTTAGAGCTCAGAACAGTTGCTGGCTTCCCAGGCTCAGAACTATCATCATCAAATATTTACTAAGCTCCCACTGTGTCCAGAGGGAGTTCCAAAGGAAAGAGACCAGAGCTGAATTCATTTCCATCTTTAACAGCAGCAGCCTTAGGGATCAGTGAGGAAGGAACTGTTACGGGATTTCCCAGACACACCTGCGGTTTTAAGAGGCGGCATCTTCCTACCTGGCTCTTGCTTCCCCATCACCCTTTGGTCTTGGTCTAGCTCCTTCTCTGGATGGGAAGGGAGAAGGATAGGACAGCCATGCACACACACACGTAACATACATGTACGTGCACACATGCACAAATATACACAGGTATGCAAGCACTGGTGCATCATTATGTGCACGCACTGGCTCGCATGCACACAAGTGCACACATACCGTGAGCCTCGAAAGCAGCTTTCCAGAATGGTGATGGCCAACTGGCCAGGGCCAGGAGGGGCACAGCCCCCACCAAGCGAGACTAGGGTGCCCTCATATCATTTCTCCACCTCTCCAATCCCCCTGTCACCCTGATACTTGAAAGCTAAGTATTACTTGCAAAACAAGCCACTACCCGAGAAACCTGAAATAATTATTCATTACATTACTGGTAATTGAACTTGAAACCTTGGAGAGAACATTTTGGGACAGATAAGAGGAAGTCAAAGTATTTGTCACAACAAATAATAACCACAGTTTCTCCCTCAGTAAAATGAGTGAGATAGAAGACATAATGTCTAAGGTCCTTCAGCTTTAAATCTTTATAATCTGTGGTCTGTGGAACTTGTTATCCCCTACCCAAAGGCAGAACTGACTGAAAATAGGCTTAAAAAAAGCAGTGATTTGTGGCTTAGTGGCTGTCTTCTCCATTAGGCTGTGAGCTCCTTGGAAGCACAGAAGAGGTCTAATTTGTTTCTGTATTCCCAGGCCTGAGCAGGGTACCTGGCGGTGGATATGCTCATTAAAGTTGTTGGACGGATGGTTGGATGGATGTTTAGACACAATAACAGGTAATAGAGGGTTTGGGAAAAGCCAGTGGTGTTTGAGGGATATCCTTAATTTCCAGGGAGACACAGTATCAGGACAATCAACCACATCATTCCCCAGACCCCAGAACGGTGGGTCAGAGACAGCTCTGGGCTCTGGGTTCGGTGTTATTGTATCTTATCTAGGAGTCTCGTCACTGGATCAATCAATGCTCTAATAATAAAATTAAGCCCTCGTGTTTACATAGCACTTTAGAGTTCCTCAACTGTTTTCCCATAAGATACTTCATACCTCCTGGCAACCCTGGAATGCAGGCCAGAGAGGTTTTCGTGCTCCATCCCTTCTACTCACCCCTAAAATTAGGAAAGATTTAAGTCACTTGCTCAAGGTCACCAGGTAGTCAAGGACTTGAACCTAGACGTGTGCTCTTTCCCATCCCACTCTGCCTGGAATGCTCTTCCACCCCACCGTCACCCCATACCCAATCCTACTAGAATTTAAGGAGGAGCTCAAATGCTGCCTCCTCCCAAAACCTCCCCAGAGCTCCCCTCCTCTGCTCCTTTCCCCCAGTTTCACATCATCCCCCTCTTCAGAATTCCCTTAGCACTTTATCTGTCTCTCTCTGGGGATACTTTTCACCTCTTGCCTTGCATTAGAGTTGTCTGGGTACAAGTGTCTTCTCCCCTGCTTTTAATTTACACCATAAGTTCCTTGGTGACAGGAGCTTATGGTGTAAATTATAAAACACACACACACACACACACACACACACTGCACCTTACCCAGACCCCAGATAATGTGCTGCGTGAGAGAGTGAGTTTGTGGGTGGGTAAGAGCCTGGGGCACCCAGCCCCTGGTCACATTACTTGCCCCTTGCCCGTGCCACCACCACCAGGAGTGCCGATCCATCACTGGTAGGTCTCCCATCCATGCTTCTTTTCTGAATCCC
The DNA here is from genome assembly GCA_026826555.1 of Tolypeutes matacus. NCBI lineage: Eukaryota > Metazoa > Chordata > Mammalia > Cingulata > Chlamyphoridae > Tolypeutes > Tolypeutes matacus. The sequence goes on from JAKSZT010054308.1 coordinate 2,645,154, forward strand.
TGAATGTCCAGGCCCTGGGGCGGGGCCCTGTCATAACCAAAGGCCCCCCCCCCCCCCCCCATCCACGCAGGAGCTGGGACCTCTCAAAAGAGCAAGGTAGAGCTGCAGCGTATCCTCCTTGCCTCCAGGGCACACACCAAGTCTTCATCAGCTTTCTACAGTCTGCTCACCGTACCCTGCTTTGCGGGGCAGGAACTGACCCTCTTGTGCCTTGTCTGGGCCCTGCTGTAAGGGGGTCATACAAGTCCCGACCTCCCACACCCAGGCACATTTACTAGAGGCCTACTCTGTGCAGAGGTGGTTCCAACAAGCCACTATCCCCATTCAACAGATGGGAAAACTGAGTGAAGTTTCAGAGAAAGTAACTGCCTTGTTCGTATTCTCAGGGGAGGCAAGAGGCCAAGCCGTGAGCCAAGCAGGTCTGTCCAAGTCCGCAGGCCACCTCTCTCCACTCGGCCACGGCCACTGCTTCTTCCCCTTCCAGAGAGAGTGTGTCTCCTGCCCTCCATTCCAGCCCCATGAAAACCCCATCTGACAAAAGCTGTGGAAGATGGTTTAAAAAGAACAGCTCCACGGAGGCCAGCCTGGAAGGAGATTGGCGATTCTGCTCACGAAAGCCCTGTGGAAGGCAGGCTCATCCTGGACACAGAGAGGAGACCGTTGGAGCAGCCAGGGAGGGCAGCGTGCGGCCTGGGGCGGGGCTGAGAGCCCACCCATCTGGTTTAGCCTGGGAGCTGCTGTCTTCCTGCCAGTTGCCAGAGCAATTCACACCACCCTGAGCCACCTCTGTCTGTCCGGTGAAACTGGACCCATTCACACGTCCCTCCACAGTTAGTCAAAGTCCAAGTACATTTTTAAATTCTTCTCCCGATCGCTTCTCCATGGCTCTTGTGGGAACTTACTGTTCTGGCCAGATGAGTCAGTCCGGATGGGAATGTTTATTTATTTGAGGGGTCAAGGTCAAGCAGAAGGTGCTGATATGGTATGTCTGGAAAGAAAATGTGGATACTTGTTGATACTGGGAACTGACATTCTGTCACCACAATGTCCTGCCGGGCTCCCAGGGAGCTGGAGGAAGGGCTCACACTTTGCTGTCTGTACCGTGCCCATAAGGACTGGGCACATGCAAGGACCGGTGGCCGAAACAGTTCCGGCGTAGACCCCTGCTTGGCCAGGACCCCTCCCATGCCTCATCCCTGGAGTCTGGGCACTTCCAGAGGTCTTTCTGTGGGGACTGAGTCGGTGGAGAGCGGCCATCACCTGCCCTGTCCTGGTGCAGCGGGCGTGTCCACCTCACTGCCCCATGCTGGCGTGTAGATGGTGCACCCCCACCCCACCCCAGTGAGGGACTCAGCTTCACGGGGGTGGGATTTTTATCTGTTTTGTTGTCTGCTGTAGCTCCATTGCCTAAAACAGTGCCTGGCACAGACCATGTCCTCAATTAAGATTTATTGAATAAATCAGCTTCCTGTCAAGGCTTAGAGAAAAAAAATTACCTCTAAGTTTCCTAAACTCAGAGCAGGCACCTGAGCTGCCCAAGGGAAGGCACAGAAGCAGGGCAGCGGTGGAGAGAAGCGGCAAGCGCTGGTGGCCCCGGAGCCTCTCTCAGTTACGGGAATGAGCGACCACCACAAGCCCAGGACTGGCCAGCAACTTGGGCCAGAGCCCTCTGAGCCGGCTGGCGCTGTCGGCCCTCCCCCAGCCTCCAGTCAGCCAGGGGCAGCTCGAGAGGGAAGGTACTGGAGGTGCCACACCCAGCTCTGCTCTGAGATCCAGGCCCCTGCTGGCTGGTGCTCTGGGGCTCACCCACCTGGGGCAGAGCAACCTGGGGCGGGTTTGTGAAGAGTGTGGCGACCTCTGCTGGTAGCACACGTGCATAGCTTTGCACTCCAGGCACCGTGGGAGAGGTGGAGGGAGATCCCAAACAGAACCCCACCCTGGCCCTCCTTTCTGCCTCCTTCCGTAGAGGCCCAGAGACTGGACACCAAGATCTGGTGCCAGGATTGACCTTTGCCAACATTTTACAAAAGCAGCTCCTATTTGGCAGCCTTCCTTATTTTTTTCCACCACTGGAGAAAAAGACACCCATGTTATCTGGCCTGTGTGAGGGCAGCATAAAGCCTCTGAACGGACCACAGAGATGCTGCGGGGCCCACCCATATTAGCAAGACAAGAGGACCTCCCGGTGATGGGAGGTGAGTTGGGGCAACGGGAGCCCAACCAGCAGTCCTTGCTGTGTCCCCTTCCACCGGCCCGTCATCCCACCATTGGTCATCTAACAGCACAGCCCACTGCTGCGGCCTCTGCCGCTCTGCCATCTCACCCATGTGCTTCCCAAAAGACACTCCCGGCTGCATCTCCACCCCAAGGTGCTGCTGACAAATAAAGAAAAGAAGCTCAGCCTCCCTGCATCACATTCACTGAGCACCAGCCGGGAGCCAAGGCCCTCAATGCCCAACACTTTGATATGAATAATGCAAAAGGGCAGGCATCTCGCTTGCCTGCCTGCCTTTCTTTGCCTCCCTTCTCTCCCGGTAAAGGTGAAAGCTGGAGGGTTGCTATGGACACTGTGCTCGGGCTCTCCCTCCTCAGTAATAATCTGAAGCTGCCCTCCCTGCTGGAGTCTGAGCCTCTAATTGCAAAGCTTCGGAGGCAGCTGGGATGCCTCACGGGAGGTACTGGGCAGCCAGAAGAGCCTGAGGATTAGATGGGCTAAGAAGGGAAGGAGAGAGTGACAAGATGGAAATCACCCGAAATTTGGAAGCAACAAGCTCGACCTATGTGGGTAGATTGACAAAACCAATGTCGCTTTAGCCAAAATTAGAAAAGCTGTAGTCTCTTAACAGGCTCCCCTTGAAATCAGACACTTTATCACCATGGCCAGCGACTCTCGGGCAGGATGCTTAGAGGAGAGGCAGAGAAAGGAGAGTCACAGCCGCCTGCCTGAGTAGTGTCTGCAGGAAAGCCCTCGGTGGCTCTTTTTCTCATACATCCCTGGGTCCAAGAGCACTTCTGAGCTGGATTCCTGACCACTCTGCGGCCCTGCGGGCAGGAGCACCCCAGCGCCCCACTGCCCCACAGGCACCCTCATTCGGTCCCCACCAGGAGAGAAGGTCATTATCACCACTCCTAGATTCCCCTCTTAGGTACCACCACCTCTAATCCTGTCCCTCCTGCAAGACCCCAGCGTATTGCCTCCCTGGACATCCCTCCAAGAGAGCAGGATGTCATCACTGCTCTTCTCATCCCCATGTAAGACAGAACATTTTCTCTACCACTGGGCTCTTCACCCTGAAATGAGGACAGTCACCTCTATTTGTGTCCATGGCTGCCCACATCAGATCAGGTCACCAAAACCCTGAGATTTCACACAGCTACAGACTCAGGTCCAGCTGGGTGGGGAAATCCACTTGGAGCATGTTCCTTCTCTATTTTCTGTTGGCGTCACCCTGCAGAGCCCCTAGTGGTGGCAGTGAACCTTTAAAGACAGGGTGTACAGGACAGTACTCTGGACCCAACAAGTCACAGAACAGTGCATGGTGGGGGGCGGGGAGGGGTTCTGGAGGCTGTCACTCAGAGCTTGATGCCTGATGAGGTCAGTGAGGTCAGAGCATGGCCATGAGGGGGCCAAAGTCAGCTTTGCTTTGCCCTCACCACCACCAGAGTCTCATCATCCCTCCTACCCCGATTAAGCTTGAGGGTACCTGAAGGAAGAGGCATGGGACCAGGGAAGCCCATCTCCATCTCCACTCCAAAGGACCCTTGATGTAGCGATACCTGAAGACTTTTCTGAATCCCCACACTCAGCAATAGCCCTCTCATTTTTCAATATCTGCCATTAAATTTAGTAAAGCAAAACAGAAAATGGTTCCTTCTCCAGACACCATAATGGGAATTCAAGATGAGCCTTGAAAAGAGGGCCCCAAGAAGTGAGTGTGGGCAGTCAGCCAGGCTCAAGGGGTAGCAGTGACTCAGCCCAGCCACTGACTTCACAGCAAGTGGGATCCAACCTCTCCCTCGGGAAAAATCACTAAGCACTCCCCATCCTGGACATCAAGGGCACTCAACTTATGGCAAATGTTGGGGACAGGATGCCAGGCATCTGCTGAGCTACACAGAAGGACTCCAAGCTGCTGGCCTGATGTTTGTTGCAGGGAAGAAGCCCTTTTTGGTTAGAGCCACAGCCCAGCCTGGGACACCCCCATCCCACTCCAGAGCCTCTGGGAGGTTTTCTAATAAAAGGATGGGTGCTGCAGACATGAGGGAGCTCAATTTAGGGAAGTGCCTGTAAGCAGCAGCCTGGAAGACATGGGACCTCCACCAGCTCAGGCAAGACCCCAGGCCTTCCAGGTCCGGCCTCCTCTGCCCACCTTGGAGGCCTCTCTTCTGACCCATGAGCTTGGGAGAAGCTCTGGAGAGTCAAAAGAGGGGAGAAGATTTTTATTCAGGATCTCCAGTGAAGGCCTAGCTGAGCAAGCCCAGGCTTCCTGCCAGTGGACAAAGAGCAGGCAGGGAGTTTGGGGTTCAGGGTGGGGTTCCTTTGCCCCAGTAACAGGCCAGGACAATAGTGAAACCACCACTTTTCAGCACCAGGCATCCTGCAACTGCTCCTCATGAGCCCCCATGGTACCCTATGAGACAGTTATTGTCATCCCCATTTTATAGACAAGAACCTGGGGCCCAGACAGGCCTAGAGACTTGTCCAGGATTAAAGAACTGGGTTTCACACTCCCAAAGCCCAGCAACCTCATCTTGGCTATTTTCCCATCTGGTGTTTGAAAGTCAAGCCTCAGAATGGAAATGGATAAGGCTGTACATCTCAGAAAGAATGTGTGCCGAAAATAAGCCATTATTCTTTTTTTTTTTTTTTACCAGGAGGTCCCAGGGATCGAACCCGGGTCCCTCCATATGGGAGACGGACGCCCAACCAGTTGAGCCACATCCGACCCCAGCCATTATTCTAACCAGGGAGTTTTTCCTACAATTTAGGAAAACTTGCCTCCTCTGATTGTTTCCGAAATTGTGTTCCCAGGGCTGATTTTATCACAAATTGCTGCTCTGGCCATCCCTCGGGCTGTCGTGGGCGCTCCTGGGAGGCCTGGTGAGAGCTGATCTTCTTTTCTTAGCATGGTATCTTTCTCTCCCTGCAAACCCACGGGTGAAGCCTGCTGGTGGCCACAGGAACTGGCGAATGTGAGCCCCCAGCCGGTACAAAAGGCCAGTGGCTCCCTACTTACTTCTTGCCGCTTCCATTTAGAGACGCTTCTAAGCCAACCCAGAGGCCCAGAGGAGGGAAAGAAAAGAAAAAAAAGGTGAGGGCTTGCCCTGGCAGCCCGATACCTTATTATAGCCTCTTCTGGCAGCACGAGCCTGGGCTCTGAACAGTGGGGCACTTCTGCATCTCCCCGCAAGGGCCAAAAAAGCCTTCAACGCCCCGTTGCCCAACGGAGAAGTTTTAGATTGTCCAGTGCTCTCAGACCCACAGATCTCAGCTGATCAAACTTGTTTGGTAGAGAGAAAGGACAAGCTAGCAAGAGATCCTGTGAGACCCGAACCTGGGACTGGGACTGTAGGAAATGGATCTGTGTGGTATTGGTACCAAGGCAAGGAATTTTCCAGAAGAGATTGCCAGAAACAAATATCCCCTACTTCGGGCTAGACAAACACTAACTGGAAAGATTCGGTCTCCCTGTGAAGTAATGGATGTGAAATGCCCAGAGCAGAACTGAGCACACAGTAGGTACTCAATAAATGTTCATCCCCTTCTCTACTCTCTCTTTATTCCTCCTGTGTGAAAATGTTCCACTGACTAAAAAGAGGATTTGGTCAATAAAAAGGGTCTCTCTGGTACCTGGATCAAGGCCCTGGAAGCACTAAAGCCAATGAGTATGACTAAATTTAATTCATGCCCTTGCTGAGGAGATAGAAGAGGGTAGACACTTTTGTTTCCATGGAATGTGTGGCAAAAGGGAAGGAGCTTGAGCACACGAAATTAGTTGTGGCCCAGCTGGCCTAGGCAGGGCCCATGTGGGCAGCAGAGCTCAACATCTCGGGCTCACATCCACCTGGCGGATCCCTGAACCTCCTTGTCTTGGACCTCCTAAACAGCGTGGAGAAACCAACGTCCAACTAGCCTAGGGGGTGGACAGAGGCCAGCTCCAAGGCCAAGCTCAGTCATGCAGCTTCCAGGCTATTCTCAGTGCAAGTGCACAGCCCCCTTGCTTCTCCTCCTTCACCGTGGCCTTGGCCATTTTGAAGTGGGTGAGCAGCTTTGCCAAGAGATGCACCAGAAGAGAGAAGAGGAGGAACGTGCATCCATGTGGCAGTTTGTCAGCTGCACCAGAAAAGTGATGGTGGGGGAGGTGGTGGAAGTCCATGACTCAAAGCAAGTTCGGGGGATTATCTGCTGTTTTCAATTCTCCATGTCCCTCATCACCATGGAGAATGAGAATTGGGTGTATTTGCCTCCCCCTCAGCACAGTTGCTGGCATTAGAGACATGAATCGTACTTGGAGCAACTGTGGGTAAAGGACTCAGAATGGTCTCTGGGTAAAATTTTCACCAGCACTGAAATGTCATTAACTAGCTCTCTGAGCTGGCACCTCTTGGTCCCTTTAAAAATAGCTGGAAGATAAACATATCAAAGGAAAAGAGAACTGACAATTATTGACCATCTGTGTGGTACTCAATACTCATTTTGAGCCAAGGAAACTTCAGCTCAGAGGGGTTGTGACTTGCCCGTGCCTTGTCACAAGGCGTGTCAACAAAGCCAATGCTCCAACACAGAACCATCTGACTCCAAGGCTCATTTCCCCACTCCTCTCCTTTCTTGGTGAACTCAAACCACACTTATAAAATATGGCAGGACTACTTTGGACCTTCTTGTCTCTGTCTGTTAAGATGTTTTCAGTTGCCAGTAAAGAAAACCCAACTCAAGAAGAGTTTACAAACAAGGACATTTATTATCCTTCCCATTAAGAATTCCAGAGGTAGGGCAGTTCCAGGCATCATTAATTTTTTTTTTTTAACAATTTATTGAAGTATATCATTCATACAATTCATACATGATTATACATAAACTATAAGTGTTCAGTAAACATCGTGAACCTACAAAACAAACATGCATAACATCATACAGGGCTCCCACACATCACCCCCCTCACAAACACCCCGCATTGTTGTGGAACATTTGTTAACAAATCATGAAAGAGCATTGTCAAATATTACTAATAGCTATAGTCTGAATCTTCCTCCCCTATACATTTTTTAAGGATCTATTTATTTATTTATTTATTTACTTTTATCCATTTTTAACCCTCCCCCCCCACCCCGTTTTTGCTGTTTCTGTGTCCATTTGCTAGGCAACTCTCTATGTCCATTTCCTACCCTCTCTTCTCACCCTTCTCCTCCTGTCTTCATTGGGAATCGATCCTTGGAACCTCTGAGGTGAGAGAGAGACATCCTACTACCGCCTGCGCCACCTTAGCTCCTGGTTTTTTGGTGTGCCTCATCTTGGCTCTCCCTTGTGTCACTCTCCTGTTACGTCATCATCTTGCTGTGTGGCTCGTGGGGCATGGCGGTGCACCCATGCCTCCTATATTTTTCTTTTTTTTATTTTTACTGGGAGGTCCTGGGGGTTGAACCCAGGTCCCTCCATATGGGAGACGGATGCCCAGCCACCCAAGCCACATCCATCCCCCTGCTATATCTTTAAGGTTGACCAAAGATACCCAAAGTTACAGTCTTTTCCCATACAGGATGGTCATATAATAAATCAGGCTTGGTTTACCACCAGCATTCTAAAAACCAGACCTAGGGAGAAAAACTAGGTGTGGGGACACATGCATGGTTTTTTATATAGTGAATGTTTAGCCTACCCTGATTATCACACAATCAGGACAGTGAGAATATTCGCAAAGGCAGCGTTAATTTGATGGCACAGTATCATCATAAACATAGACTTTGCGCTCTGCCATCCTCAGCATGTTGGCCACTCCCTTGGGATCACAACATGGCTGTAGCACCTCCAGGCATCCCATCCTCACCCTTCAAAGAAACAACAAAGGGAAGCACCCCTGTCTTGAATCTCTTTTTAATAATGAGAAAAACTGTCCCAGAAGCTCTCGGACTTTCCTTCACATCTAATGGGTTATGTGCTAAGCCCTAAATCAATCACTGGCAAAAGAGGAGAAAAATCACCATTTGGCTAGATTGGGGCCTGACAGCCTCTGAATCAGATGCTGACCAGGGAAGTATGGACAAATTGGGTGTTCAAGAAGAAAGCATGGGAGAGGGTGTTACCAGCCTCTGGGTAGGAAGAGCTGGATCTGCTGTGCCAGCCAGAGGTCCAGATGTGCCTCACGATAAGGGTGCTCACCCCTGGGGCAGCTAACCAGTGTGCACCCTGAGGCCACGTGCCAGCTCAGTGTCCCTGCCGCTCAGATAAGAAGGGGTGAGGCACTTGTTCGCACCAAAATGGGAAACAGCTGACCTAATTGTGAGCTTATCTAGAGGACACATATGACTGACTTAAATTAGAGAGATTTGGGAAATAAATTTTATTAAAGATTTGTTCTATCATATACCAGGGAAGCAAAACCTTTCATGAAACTTAACGGACAGCGCAAGTGATGCGAGCAGCTACACAGTGCCGAGCTCTTTAATTTCCGGTAGAAAAACTTGATGATTATCTGTCTGGAAATGTTTCAGCTCAAGTGGGGGTATGTGAAAGCCAGCATGAAAAAGCCCTTTATATTTTATTGCTATAAATCTTGACTCCTTAAAAAGAGATGCTTGTCAAGGGAGGCAATCAAATTCAGAGTGTCCACTAACTCTGCCCTCTCCAAACACCCTCAAAGGCAAGTTGGGGCACCCTTAAATGAAAAAACCCAAGTCCCAAGAGTCTACTTCAGAGGAAGGTGGCCCTGAGACAGGCAAAGAGACAGAGTAGAAAGATGAGAAAGAGAGAGACACAGAGAGAAAGGTAAGCAAAGCAGCAGAGACAAAGAAGCACTCAGGGATGGAATGAGACAGAGAATGAGACCAAGGGAACAGAGAGAGAAGGAAAGGAAAGACAGAGAACAGAAGGAAAGAGATGAAGAGATATGGCAAAGAGGGAGGGAGGGAAAAGGAAGAACAGGATAGAGAGAAAGAAGAAAGGAGGGGAGAAAGAAGAGCTACACAGGCAGGAAATCCCCAACAGGGAAACAGATGTAGCTCAAGCAATTGGGCTCCCGTCTTCCACATGGGAGGTCCAGGGATCGATTCCCAGGGCTTCCTGATGAAAGGCAAGCTGGCCTGCACAGAATGCTGGCCGGTGCAGGAGTGCTGGCCCACACAGGAGTGCTGGCCCGCATGGGGTGTGGAAAGCTGGTGCAGCAAGATGACGCAACAAAAAGAGACACAGAGGAGAGACAATAAGACACACAGCAGACCAGGGAGCTGAGGTGGCGCAAGAGATTGAGTGTCTCTCTCCCAGTCTGGAAGGTCCTAGGATCGGTTGCCGGTGCCGCCTAAAGAGAAGACAAGCAGACACAGAAGAACACACAGAGAACAGACGGTGAGCGGAAAACAATGGGGGGGGAGGGGGAGGGGGAGGGGGAAGGGGAGGGGAGGGGGAGGGGGAATATCAAGAATACACTCTTGATCTATTCTCCCGTCCCCCAAACCGTCCCCTCCTCCAGTGTCCCCCATCTCAGGCAGAGCCCCATCATCCCCCAGAAGCCTGGTAGGGTATTATAATTAAGAAAAGGGACAGAGAGAGCATCAAAGGATTTAGGCTGGGCAGTGGCCTTCTTCAAAAGCACACCCTGGCTAGAGTGTGGAGAAAGGCCAGGACAGGATCGAGGGTGCGGAGCAGGAGATCAGTCAGGAGGTTGTTGCCATAATACAGGATGATGAGAAGGGCCTGAGGCAAGGCAATGAGGGTGGAGAGGAGGGCAAGAGGGAAATTAGGGAGACGTTTGGAAATAGGCCTGACAAGGCTTGGTGATAACATGAAGAGGGGCTTAAAAGAGAGAAAGGATAGTCTCCAGATTCTTGTCTTAAGCAGCTCGATATATACGTTCCTCGAGATAAGGTATGGGGTCAAGGCAAGATGATGACACACCTGTTACTGGACATAGTGAGATTCAGGAGTCTGTGGGACAAACCAAGGGCACACATCAAACAGGTCCAGAGCTCAGGAGAGAGGCCAGCAAGGCTGTGGTTCGGTTCAAAAAAATTATTAAATGAGCACTTAGAATGAAAAGTTGGTGCTCAGAAATATGAAAATCACAGAGGACTAAGAGGGAGAGCTACACAGGTTACCATGGGAACCCAGAAAGAGGTATTGGATCACCTGCAAGTTCTGGAAAGCTTCCTAGAGGAGGCGGGGTCTGGTGTGACCTTTAAAGGATAATGGAGCGGTGTGGCATGGCAAGTGTGGGAAGCCACAGAGATTTCGATGTTGAAGGAATATGAAGTGCAAGTGGGAAGTAGTGGGAGATGAGGCTGGAGAGATAGATAAATGCCAGGTCATGGAAGCCTCCGTGCTAAGAACTTGGAATTTAATCAGAAGTTACTGTATAGCCATTGCAGGGTTTACTCAAAGCACTGACATGGTCTGACCACTGTGGGGGAGGACGGTCAGACAGAGGGAAACAGACACGGCTACCTCCCCAGAAGTCACTGCCCCCCCCATTCCTTGTAACAGAACCCAAGATTTGTTCAGGGAGTTCATTCCATGAGGCCATGTCTCAAGGAAGGAGGGCCCCATCTCTAACTCCAGGGGTTGAATCATAATTGGTCTAAGCCTGCTGTGGTGATCCCATCCCCTTATCAGTGACTAGTTCAGGCTTGGGTAAGTGGTAGCCAGTGAGATGAGAGGAGAAGTCTATGAGCAGCTTCTGGGAAAGGTTTATTTGATGATTGACATTGTTGGATCTGTTTGAGATGTCTGAACCTATGGCAGCCATCTTGGGACCATGAGGAAAGTTAGCCTGCAGAGAACTCCATGAAAAGAGCAGGGCGGAAAGCTGAGAGGAAGCTATGTGCTTGATGACATCACTAAGTTGTTGAATCAACTAACTCTGAAAATGCCCTCCTTCCAGTCTTCTTCTTATGTGGCCTAAAAATCCCCTTATATTGAAGCCAACCTGGGTCAGGTTTTTTGTTACTTGAAGCCAGAAGCATCATCATCAACACAAAGGACAAGAAAGGAAGCTATGGTGCTGATCAGGAGAGCCATAGACAAGAATGTGGTGGCACAGGGCTCATGGCTGAAGCCGTATGTGGCAATGAGGTGTCCATCAGAGAAGGTATGAAGTGTAGAGAGAGAAGTTGAGGATGGAAGGACAATGTTCTGGAACAACAGCAATTAAGGGGCATGCTAAGGAGATGGAACCCACATAGAAGGCCTAGGAGTGGCTGCAGACAAGAAAGGACAAGGAGACTGTAGAGCATCAAGATTCAGAGAAGTAAAAGGAGTGAGCAACAGCATCCCCTACGGCAGAGAGGTCCAGAGATGAGGACTGTGAAATTCCCCTGGCCACACAGAGGTCACAGGTGACACTAGTGGGAGCTAAGTCAGGGGAGTTGGTCAGGAAAGAGTGACAGAAACTTGATTGCAATGGGATGGGAATAAATGGAAGGTAAGAAAGTAGAGTCAATAACAAGTGCATGCAGATACATAGAACTCTCCTTGAATTCCAGCACGCAGGCCAGCGCAGTGCTTTCAGCGGCCAGATGATACAGGCCGTGGGGCTGTCCACCCAGTTCACCTACAGTGGCCTCGAGAGTCCATCCGTGAGCAGCTGCTACAGGAGTGGCTACAGCCAGAACAGCATGGACAGGTCCGACTAGTTTTCTAGGAATATCTTGAGTTATTGCCATGAAATGCTCACAGGCAGTCAGCAAGCAGTGAGATGGAGTTATTACTCTAGGTAAAGGAAGCTGTAGGACTCATTTTGCACCATGAATCTGTGAAATCTGGATTTAAAAATTACCTTTTCGGTGTTTTCTCATGTAAATTTTCTTCTAGCTTGTCCTGTTGAGTAAACAATCCCTTAAATTATGTTCTCAATTAACATTTTGGTAGTGTACTTTGGAGCGATGTTATCTGAGTTCAAAGTAGTTTCAAATTCGTTAAATGTGGGTCTTTTACACCACTATTAGAGTGAACACATTGGAGACATGCTTTCTTGGAAAACTCAAAGGTGCTAGATCCCTAATTTTAAAAAGAAACATTTGGGGGAGCAGATGTGGCTCAAGCAGTTGAGCACCCGCCTCCAACATGGGAGGTCCCAGGTTCAGTTCCCTGTGCCTCCTAAAGAAGACAAAACAAAACAACAAGCAGGGAAGCGGCTGTGGCTCAATCAGTGGGGCTCCCGTTTACCATATGGGAGGCCCCGGGTTCGGTTCCCGGGGCCTC
>JAKSZT010054308.1:2657962-2946399 GCA_026826555.1 Tolypeutes matacus
AATGAGCTGACAATGAGCAAAAACAAAATGGCCAGGGAGCGGATGGGGGGCACCTCCCACATGAGAGGTCCCAGGTTCAGTTACCGGTGCCTCCTAAAGAAAAAACAAACAGACAACGAGCAGACAATGAGCAAAAATATGAACAAACAGATGAGGGAGCCATGGCGACGGGGGTGGGGGGCAGAATAAAAAAGAAAAAGAAACATTTGGGGAATGGTTATGGCTCAAGTGGTTGAGCTTCTGCTTCCCACATGGGAGTCCTGGGTTCCGTTCCCTGTGCCTCCTAAAAAACAACAAGCAAAACAAACAAAAAAACCATATCAGGGAAGCCCATGTGGCTCAGTGGTTGAGTGCCGGCTTCCCACATATGAGGTTCCAGGCTCATTCCCTGGCCCCGGTAACATAAAAATAAATAAATAAATAAAAATATTTCTCATGTGTGGCAGTTTAAGATTATTTATGAATAATTAAAAAAAAGATTATGTTTGTACACTGGTCTGTACCTCTGGGTATGATAACCTTTGATTGTATTAAATTCAAAAGTTTTAAATTTAACTTGATTAAATCAATTTAGGGCTTTTGGTTCAACCACATCAGTAGGGCATGACTCTGGTTGAGTCCCTGCTCCCTTGGTGGGCTGATATAAACAGACACTCACTCAAGACAACACACGGAAGAGGCAATATCAGGCTCATTTGCCTGATAGTTTGCAGGTGAAGAGAACAGAGCAGCTGAGCAGCTGAAAAGGCCTGGTAAGAAATGAGCCCTATGCCAGACTGATATAGGAAGCCCTGAGAGACCAGCCCTATGCCAGCCTACAGCTGAGATCAGAAGAAGCTGGGCCCATGGAGCCTTAAGAGGAAGAAGGAAGGAGAGACCAGGCAGAGATCACCCGCCATCTTGCTTCAACACGTGGTAGCTGACTTTGGTGAGAAGGTGGCCTTGAGTTGGACTCTTTAGGGCCTTGTAACTGTAAGTTTTTACCCCAAATAAATACTCTTTATAAAAGCCGACAAAAAAAAGTAATAATAAATAAAATTTTTAAAAATAAAATAAAAAATAAAGAACAAAAAAGTCAACAGATTTCTGGTACTTTGCATCAGCACCCGTTTGGCTGACTAATACAGTCATGTTTGTTTATTTTAGTTTTATTTTCATTTAAATCTTTTAGGTTAAGGTTAAGCTTTTTTAAAAGTTAATTTTTAAAAATTGATACAATACCCATACTGTAGAACTAGTGAGCCTTTTCTGTACTGTGCTTTCTTTAGGGGTATATTTTGCTAAATGAAACTTAACTCAATTTTTTATCTTAAAATAAAAATTTTTCACAACAACAACAACAAAAAATAGCGAGTGTATGATTCTCTTCTTCATTAGAGAGAGAGTCTTACACACCGAGAAGCTAGAGGGGAATGCAAGGAGAAAGGATTAGTTATCTATTGTTGTGTTACAAATTACCCCCAAAACTTAGTGGTTTAAGTAACAAACACCAACAAACATTTCATAGAAGCATTATTCACAGCAGTCCAAAGGTGGAAACAACCCAAGTGCCCATCAACAGATGAATGATAAACAAAATGTGGTATACACATACAATGGCATATTATTTAGCCATAAAAAGGAATGGAGTCCTGATACATGCCACAACATGAATGAACCTTGAAAACATTATGTTGAGTGAAATAACCCAGACACAAAAGGACAAATATTGTATGATACCACTTACATGAAATATCTAAAATGGGCAAATTCATGAAGACAAAGTATATGAAAGGTTAGCAGGGGTTGGGGAAACGGGAGAATGGGAAGTTATTGCTTAACGGGTAGAGTCTCTGTTTGGGGTGATGAAAAGTTTTAGAAATAGATAGTGGTGAAGGTTGCATAGCATTGTGAATATAATTAATGCCACTGAAATGTATACTTAAAAATTGTGACAGTGGAAAATTTCATGTAGTATATCTATATATTTTACCACAATAGAAAAATAGTAATAAAAGAGACTTTTTTTTTTTTTTTTTTTTAAGATTTTATTTATTCATTCATTTATCCCCCCCTTGCTGCTTGTGCTCGCTGGATCAGCTAACCACACCGTGCGGGCGGGCTTGCCTTCACCAGGAGGCCCCGGGAACCAAACCCGGGGCCTCCCATATGGTAAACGGGAGCCCTACTGATTGAGCCACAGCCGCTTCCCAAAAGAGACTTTTTTATACATACAAAAGCTAAGAGAATTTATCACCAGCAGATCTTCTGCACTACAAGAACTGTTAAAGGAAGTCCTTCAGGCAGAAGGAAAATGATACCAAACAGAAATGTAGATGTACACATAGGAATGAAAGCATTGAAAATGATAACTATGTGGATAAGCCAAAAAAAAGAAATAAAATGGAATTATAAAAAATATTCAATTATTCCAAAAGTAAGAAGAACAAAAGAGGAAAAGGGGAACAAAGAATAAAGGGAACAAACAGAAAAATCAGTAAGGATCTAGAAGCCTTAAACAATGCAATCAACCAAGTTAACCTAATCAACATTTATAGTACCCTCCACCCAACAACAGCAGAATATGCATTCTTTTAAAGTACATATGGAACATTTACCAAGACAGACTATATTCAGGGCCATAAAACAAATCTCAATGAATTTAAAAGGATTCAAGTCATACAAAATATGTTCTCTGACCACAATGGAATTAAATTAGATATCAATAACAGAAATATTTTCCCAAAATCTCCAAATATTTGGAGACTAAATAAATCTTCCAAAAAACCCACGAGTCAAAGAAGAAATCAAAAGGGATATTAGGCAGTATTTTTTTTTTACCTGAATGGAAAAGAAAACACAACAAATTTGTGGAATACTGTAAAGGCAATACTTAGGCGGGATTTATAGCACCAAACACCTATATTAGAAAAGAAGGTCTCAAATCAATGACCTTAACATCTACTTTTTTTTTTTTTTAAGATTTTATTTATTTATTCATTTATCCCCCCCTTGCTGCTTGTGCTCACTGGGTCAGCCAACCACGCCGTGCAGGCGGGCCTGCCCTCACCAGGAGGCCCCGGGAACCGAACCCAGGGCCTCCCATATGGTAAATGGGAGCCCTACTGATTGAGCCACAGCCGCTTCCCGAACATCTACTTTAAAAATTAGAAAAAGAAGAGTAAACTAAATCCAATGTAAACAAAAGACCAGTGTGGAAATCAATTAAAATCAATTAAATAGAAAACAGAAAAACATTAGGAAAAAAAAATCAATGAAATCAAAAGCTGAAGCTTTGATAAGACCAATAAAATTAATGAACCTCTAGCCAGATTGATCATGAAAAAGAAAAACAACAAAAATATCAGGAATGACAGCAGCTGCATCACTCAGATTCTACAGATACTGAAAGGATAGTAAAGAGATATTTGAAAAAACTCTATGCCAATAATTTTGGCAACTTAGATTAACAGACAAATTCCTTGAAAGACACAAATACCAAAGTTCACACAAGAATAAATAGATAACATGAATAACCCTATATTTATTAAAGAAATTGAATTTGTAGTTTAAAATCTTCTCACAAAGAAAACCCCAGGTCCAGATGGCTTCACTGATGAATTCCACCAATAATTTTAGGAAGAAATAATACCAGTTCTACACAAACTCTTCCAAAAAATTGAAGAAGAATATTCCCAATTCATTCTATGAGGCCAGAATTACCCTGATACCAAAACAAGACAAGGACCTTATAGGAAAAGAAAATGGCAAACCAAAAATCCATTATAAATATAGATACAAAATTTTAAAACAAAATTCTAACAAATCAAACCCAAGCATATAGAAAAAGGATAAAACAACATGATCAGGGAAGCAGGTATATCTCAGTGGTTAAGCACCTGCTTCCCATCTACAAGGTTCCAGGTTCAATCCCCTAATACCTCCTAAAAAAAAAAAAAAATCAAGTGGGATTTACCACGGAATGCAAGGTTGGTTTAATTTTTGAAAATCAATCAATGGAATTCATTATGTTAAATAAGAAAGAATGTATAACCATCTCTATAGATGCAAAAAAAAAGGCATTTGGCAAAATCTAATATACATTCCTGATTAAAAACCGTCAGCAAACTACAAATAGAAAGGAATTTCCTGAAAGTAGGTCATATACAAAAAACCTACAGCTAACAGCATACATAATGGTGAAAGACTAAATGCTTTCACCTTAAGATCAGGAGTAAGACAAACATGTCTGCTCTCACCACCTAATCAGTATTGTACTAGATGTTCTGGTCAGTGAAATAAGGCAACGAAAAGAAATAAAAGGCATCCTTATTGGAAAGAAAGGAATAAAACTTGTCTTTATTCATGATGACATGATTGTCGACATAGAAAAACTAATGAGGGAAGAGGATGTGGCTTAAGCTATTGAGCTCTTGCCGACAATATGGGAGGTCCCAGGTTTGGTTCCCAGTGCCTCCTAAAGAGAAGACGAGAAGACACAGAGAGCAGACAATGAATGGACACAGAGAGCAGACAGTGAGTGCAAAACAACAAGTGGGGGGAACAAACAGCAAGATGGCAGCAGAGTAAGATGCTCCTAGAGTCAGCTTGGGCTACAGGGCAGTTAGTAATCACCCAGAGCTATCTAAAGCACCTTTTTGGAGGCTCCAGGAGTCCAGAAGACATCCTGCAACATCTTTGAATGAATAGAAAGAGGAGACTGCCCATCTACAGGGAAAATTCCTAAGTAGAGCACTCCACACCATGGAGGCCAGTGCCCATCCTCCACGGGTGGCACAAGCTGCCTCGGGAGCTATTCTGCGGCTGGAATTGGAAGCTCCACTTCCCATAAACAGGAGAGGAAGAGACGGTTGGGCACCAACTTCAGCTACTGATTAGTAAATTCAGTGGACTAAAGTATAATCCTAAGAACAACTAAAGTTTGAACCTGACCAAGTTAGAAAGAGGCCAGTAGCTGCCATTTTAACTCCACCCCCGGCTTAAGGAGAAGCGGGGGAGATTGAAAATCACAGTGACAGTAGGGACCGGCTTCTTTCCACCCAGATCAGATTGCAGTTCTAGCATAATCCCCAGCCCCAGCTCAAGCAGGGAGGAAGCTGGGGGCACCTGTGCCAGCCTCTCTGGGAAAATACAGGCCATACCACAGAGGCCAGTGATCATCCTGCTCTGGCGGTGAAAGCCACCTCAGGAGCTATTCTGTAGCTGGAATTGGAAGCTCCATCTCCCAAAAACAGGGGAGGAAGAGATGAGATGGTTAGCCACCGGTTTCAGCAATTAATTAGTAAATTTGGCTGGCTAAAGTATAACCCTAATAACAGCTAAAGTTTGAACCTGTCCAAGTCAGAAAGAGGCTAGTAGCTAGCTGCCATTTTTACTCCATCCCCAGCATGAGGGGAAATGTGGGGCTGACTGAAAATCACAGTGACAGTAGGGACCAGCTTCTTTCACCCACATTGGTCTGCAGCCCTAGCCTAGGTTTCAGCCTCACCTCTAGCAGGGAGGAAGCTGGCGGGCCCTGCACCAGCCTCTATGGGTAACTGCAGGTACATTCAGCAGGCATAGACTGCTGGAAGTCTACCAGGGACCTGCAGTCATTTTGGACCCACATAGCATAGATTGCTGCCCACACCTGCAGCTCCATCTCCGCCTCAGGCAGGGGAAAAAAAGGGGCTTGAAGCTTCATCAGTCTCTCTGGGCAACTACAGTCTAGGCCTGCACAACTTGGATTATTACACACAGCTGTGGCTTTGTCCCTATCCCTGGCAAAGGAGAAAATTGGGAGAAGCTTCATCGGTCCCTGAGGCAATGACGGCAGCTTGAGCCTCCACAGCTTACAGCACCAACTACATCCTTGGCTCCTACTACATAACTAGCAAGGGAGAAAGGGCAGGAAGCCCTAAACTAAAGAGAGAAACTACACCCAGAATAAATACATCTAGTAAGCCAGATGCCAAGACACCAACCAAAAATTACAATCCACACCAAGAAACAGGAAGATATGGTCCAGTTAAAGGAACAAGATAAACCTCCAAATGACATAAAGGAGTTGAAACAACTATTCATAGATGTTCAAACAAATCTCCTTAATAAATTCAATGAGATGGCTAAAGAGAGTAAGGATATTAAAAAGACATTGGATGAGCACAAAGAAGAATTTGAAAGCATACATAGAAAAATAGCAGATCTTATGGGAATGAAAGGCACAATAAATGAAATCAAAAATACACTGGAATTATGTAATAGCAGATTTGAAGAGGCAGAAGAAAGGATTGGTGAGCTTGAAGAAATGGCCTCTGAAAGCAAACATACAAAAGAACAGATGGAGAAAAGAATGGAAAAAGAATTGAACAAGGTCTCAGGGAACTAAACGACAGCAAGAGATGTGCAAACATGCATGTCATGGGTGTCCCAGAAGGAGAAGAGAAGGGAAAAGGGGCAGAAGGAATAGTTGAAGAAATAATGGTAGAAAATTTCCCAGCCCTATTGAAGGACATGGATATCCATGTCCAAGAAGCACAACGTACTCCCATCCAAATAAATCCAAATAGACCAACTCTGAGACACATACTAATCAGAATGTCAGATGCCAAAGACAAAGAGAGAATTCTGAGAGCAGCAAGAGAAAAGCAATGCATAACATATAAGGGATACCCAATAAGATAAAGTGCCGATCTCTCATCAGAAACCATGGAGGCAAGAAGACAGTGGTATGATATATTTAAGATACTGCAAGAGAAAAACTTCCAGCCAAGAATCTTATATCTGACAAGATTGTCTTTCAAAAATGAGGGCGAGTTTAGAATAGTCACAGATAAACAGAAACTGAAAGAGTTTGTAACCAAGAGACCAGCTTTGCAGGAAATACTAAAGGGTGTGCTACAGCCTGAAAAGAAAAGACAGGAGAGAGGCTTGGAAGAGAGTCTAGATATGAAGATTATATCAGTAAAAGTAACTAAAAGTGTTAATAGAGTGGTGAAAATAAAATATGACAGATAAAACTCAAATATTTAGGAATAAACTTAATCAATGATGTAAAGCACTCTTTTAAAAAAAAGACTACAGATCATTGTTAAAAGAACTTTTAAAAAGACCTAAGTAATTGGATGAATATTCCATGCTCATAGATTGAAGACTAAATACCATTAAGATGTCAATTCTACTCAAACTGATATACAGATTCAATGCAATTCCAATAAAAATTCCACCAGCATTTTTTAAATAAATGGAAAGCATGATTATCAAGTTTATTTGGAAAGGCAAAGGGTCCTGAATAGCCAGAAACATTTCAAAAAGGAAAAGTGGAGTTGGAGGACTCTCACTTCTGGACTTTAAATCATATTACCTAGCTACAGTGGTAAAAACAGCATGGTACTGGTGTAAAGACAGACACATAGACCAACGGAACCAAACTGATTGTTCAGAAACAGACCTTCACATCTAAGGTCAAGTGATTTTTGACAAGTCTGTCAAACCCACCCAGCTCAGGCAGAACAGTCCATTCAACATGTGGTCCTGGGAGAACTGGATATCCATGGCCAAGAGAAAGAAAGAGGACCCCTATCTCTCACACCTTATACAAAAATTAACTCAGAATGGAACAAAAACCTAAATATAAAAGCAAGAACCATAAAGCTTCTAGAAGAAAATGTAGGGAAATATCTTCAAGACCTGGTGGTAGGTGGTAGATTCTTAAAGGAGATAAGAGGAGGACTGAGATGGACTACTGATGTTTAATGTATGTAGAAGTTTTAATTAACCTTTCTGTAAGAGTGTAGAAATGTATAGAGTTGATGGTAACACATTATAGTGAGTAACAGCTGGTTTATAAACGAGGATGTGGCTGAAAAGGGTAGTCTAGTGATGTAAATGCCAACTGACAGAAAGCTAGAGAATAATCTAGGGAGTGAATAACACAGTAAACCCAGAGGTGTATAAGAATTGTGGTTGATGTCACAGATGCAAGAGTGTCCTTTGTGAGCTAGAGCAGATGTACATCACTAGGGCAAGGTGGTGGGAATGTGGAGAAGCATGGGAAAAATACAACTGGAATGGCCTATGGACTGCGGTTAATGTAATAATGTAATATTTATGCATCTATGCCAAAGATGTACTGTGTTGATAATGCGGGAGTATGGAAAAAGTGTACCAAATGTACACTATGGACCTGGTAATAATCTGATGATATTATCTCATGATCTATAACAAATGTTCCACCATGGTGTAGTGTGTTGATAGAAGGGTATTGTATGGGAATTCTGCACATGTGCATGATTGTTTTGTCAGTTTACAACTTCTGTCATAAAAATATATTTTAAAAATAATAATAGGGTAGGTTGGAGGGAAAATACACCAAAGAAGATAGGGACTATAGTTAGTAGTAAGATTTTGATTATATTCTTTCATAATTTGTAACAAATGTCTCATAACAATGCAAGGTGTTGGGGTGGGTTGATGTATGGGACCCCTGTATAATGTTATGAATGTTTGCTTTGTAAGTTCACAACTTTTACTATACACTTATTGTTTATGTATGTTCATGTATAAATGATATAAAAATAATAATAATAATAGGGTGGGTTGGGGGGAAAATACACCAAAAGTAAGATACTTTGGTAGCTGTAATATTTTGAGGATGCTCTTTAATCATTAGTTAAAAATGGAAGAACCCGGGTCCCTCCATATGGGAGACGGACGCCCAACCAGTTGAGCCACATCCGACCCCCTACACTTATTGTTTATGTATGTGTTTATGTATGAGTGATATACTTCAATAAGTTAAAAAAAAAAAGTGGGGGAGGGAATAAATAAATAAAATAAAATAAAATCTTTAAAAAAAAAAAAAGTAAGAAAGAAAGAAAGAAAAACCCAGGAATTCTATTTAAAATGCTACTAAAACTGTGTGAGTTTAGCAAGATTTCATACAAGACTACTATTCAAAAAAATCATTGGTATTTCTCTATACTAACAACAAATAATCAGAAAATGAGATTTAAAACAAAATCCATTTAAAATACCATAAAAAATATGAAATGGTTAGGAATGAATCATACAAAAGATGTGCAAAACCTTGTGCACCAATTACCAAATTAATCTGGAAGGGTAAGTACACCTGAATACCCAAAAGCATTCTAAAAAAGAAGACCTATGTGGAAGGAATTTCACTGCCTGACCTTGAAACATTACAAAGCTACAGTGGTCAAAACAGCATGATACTGGCATGAAGATAGAGCCATTGATCGGTGAAATAGAATTGAAAACCCAGAAATATACCCTCACCTATACAGTCAACTGGTTTTTGACAAACCTACCAAGTCCATGCTAACGGAAAAAAAAGTCTCTTCAACAAATGGTGTTGGGAGAACTGGATATCTATAACCAAAAGAATGAAAGAGGACCCCTATCTCACCCCCTATACAAGAATCAACTCAGAATGGATCAAAGATCTAAATATAAAAGCCAGGACCATAAAACTACTAGAAAAAAACGTAGGGAAACATCTTCAAGACTTTGTAGTAGGTGGTGGTTTCTTGGACCTTACACCAAAAGCACGTGCAACAAAAGAAAAAATAGATAAATGGGACCTCCTCAAAATTAAACACTTTTGCACCTCACAGGACTTTGTCAAAAAGGTAAAAAGGCAGCCAACTCAATGGGAAAAAAATATTTGGAAATCACATATCTGATAAGGGTTTAATACCCAGGATATATAAAGAGATGTTACAAGTCAACAACAAAAAGGCAAACGACCCAATTTTAAAATGGGCAAAAGACTTGAATAGACATTTCTCCAAAGAAGAAATACAAATGGCAAAAAAACACATGAAGAAAATGTTCAACATCACTCATGATTAGGGAAATGCAAATCAAAACTACAATGAGATATCATTTCACACCTATCAGAATGGCCACTATTAAAAAGACAGAGAACTACAAGTGTTGGAGAGGATGTGGAGAGATAGGAACACTTCTTCACTGTTGGTGGGAATGCAGGATGGTACAACCACTATGGAGGATTGTTTGGCAGTTCCTAAGGAAGTTGAATATAGACTTGCCATGTGACCCTGCAATACCACTACTGGGTATATACCCAGAAGAACTGAGAGCAGTGACACGAACAGACATCTGCACACCGATGTTCATAGCCACATTATTCACCATTGCCAAAAGTTGGAAACAACCCAGGTGTCCATCAACAGATGAATGGATAAACAAACTGTGGTCTGGTCACACGATGGAATATTATGCAGCTGTAAGAAGAAATGAAGTCATAAAGCATATGGCAACATGGATGAACCTGGAGGACATTATGTTGAGCGAAGCAAGCCAGACACAAAAGGACAAATACTATATGAATGCGTTACTATGAACCAAATATATTGTTTTTGTTTTTGTTTTTGTTTTGTTTTTTTGGGTTTTTTTTAAAGATTTTATTTATTTATTCATTTATCCCCCCCTTGCTGCTTGTGCTCGCTGGGTCAGCTAACCACGCCGTGCGGGTGGGCTTGCCTTCACCAGGAGGCCCCGGGAACCGAACCCGGGGCCTCCCATATGGTAAACGGGAGCCCTACTGATTGAGCCACAGCCGCTTCCCTTGAACCAAATATATTGTGTAATATATTGTTTGATTCAAAAAAAAAATTATATGTATCCATTACATTTAATTGAGAAATGTATATATTTATTCATCTGTGTTTACTTTTTAGTTTTTAATTGTTTATATTTTCAATTATTAAATGTACAAAATAAAGTTAAAAAAAAAAAAAAAAAAAGACTTGAGTAGACATTTCTCCAAAGAAGAAATACAAATGGCAAAAAAAAACATGAAGAAATGTTCAACATCACTCATGATTGGGAAATACAAATCAAAACTACAATGAGATATCATTTCACATCTATCAGAATGGTCACTATTAAAAAGACAGAGAACTACAAGTGTTGGAGAGGATGTGGAGAGATAGGAACACTTCTTCACTGTTGGTGGGAATGCAGAATGGTACAACCACTATGGAGGACTGTTTGGCAGTTCCTAAAGAAGTTGAATATAGACTTGCCATGTGACCCTGCAATACCACTACTGGGTATATACCCAGAAGAACTGAGAGCAGTGACACAAACAGACATCTGCACACCGATGTTCATAACCACATTATTCACCATTGCCAAAAGCTGGAAACAACCCAGGTGTCCATCAGCAGATGAATGGATAAACAAACTGTGGTCTAGTTACACGATGGAATATTATGCAGCTGTAAGAAGAAATGAAGTCATAAAGCATATGACAACATGGATGAACCTGGAGGACATTATGTTGAGCGAAGCAAGCCAGACACAAAAGGACAAATACTATATGAATGTGTTACTATGAACCAAATATATTGTGTAACATATTGTTCGATTAAAAAAAAATGTTATTGTATCCAGTATATTTAATTGAGAAATGTATATATTTATTCATTTGTGTTTACTTTTTAGTGTTTAATTGTTTATATTTTCAATTATTAAATGTACAAAATGAAGTTAAAAAAAAAAAAAACCTGTGCACCAAAAACTGCAAAAAACATTGCTAAGAAAAATTGAAAATGGTTTAAATAATGGAGCAATATATACCATTATGATATATATGTCACGGGACAAAGAATCAATATTAAGATGCCAATTCTCCCCATATCAATCAATAGATTCAGTGCAGTCCCAATCAAAATCTCAGCTTCCTTTTTTTTCCTCAATTATTTTACCCCTCCCCCGCCCCCATTGTTTGCACTCACTGTCTGCTCTCTGTGTCCATTTGCTGTGTGCTCTCTGTGTTTGCTCATCTTTTCTTTGGGAGGCACCGGGAACCAAACCTGGGACCTTCCATGTGGGAGAGAGGTGCTCAGTTGCTTAAGCCACCTCCACTCCCTTCTTTGTTGTCTCTCTCAATGTGTTTCCTCTTTGTGTCTCCTTGTTACATCATCTTGTTTTATCAGGTCACCATGCTAGTCCATCGTGCCAGCTTGCTGTCTTGTTCATCTTCTCCAGGAGGCACCAGGAACCGAACCCAGGACCTCCCATGTGGTAGGCAGGAGCTCAATCACTTGAGCCACATCCACTTCCCTCAGCGTGCTTTTTTTATAGAGATTGACAAGCTGATTCTAGAGTTTATATGGAAATGTAAAGGACCTAAAAGAGCCAAAACAGCTTTGAAGAAGAATGTGGTAGGCCTTACAGTGCCTGATTTCAACACTTATTGTCAAGCTACAATAATTAAGACACTGTGGTGTTGACATAAAAATAGACAACTAGATCAGTGGAACAGAATAGAGTGTCCAGAAATAGATCCACACATATGTGGACTACTGATATTCAACAAAGCTGCAAAGGCAATTCAGTGAAGGAAAAAAATACACTTTTCAACAAATGATGCTAGAACAATTGAATTCCATACACACACAAAAACTAACTTTGATCACACCATATACAAAAATTAACTCAAAATGCATCATGGACTTAAATATAAAACCTAAATCTATAAACTTCTAGAAGGGAACATCTTTATGACTATGGGTTAAGCAAAGATGTCTTAGTTATGACACTAAAAGCACACTTCATAAAGGAAAGAAGATGATAATTTGGACTTCATCAAAATTAAGAGGAGTTGGAGAACCAGTCATAAGCACACATGATTTTGGTACAGTGCACTAAGTGCCTAGGGCTGCAGTGGGTGTTTGCTGGTTGCAGTCCCAGCAACCATCATCCGCTTCTCTTTCCTAAAAGGTTTCCCTTTGGGAACTACTCTACTCCCACTTTGTTTTTTTTTGTTGTTGTTGTTTTTGTTTTGTTTTGTTTTTTTGTTTTTTTGGTTTTTTTCTAGAATTTTATTAGCCAAGGGAGAGCCAATGGAGGGGGAAAAATCTACTCCCACTTTGTAGCAACCATGTGTTTGGGTGAGACTGACTCCACCCCAGGTCCGAGGTGGGCCCTGCCTGGCATAATTTCAGTGTAATTTGATCCCTGTACCACACACTGACGGACTAAGGAAAAGGAGGTAATGCTGGCCTAAGTCAATCCGCGTGTGGACTCTCTTGGACAGTAATTGGTTTAGGTCCATTCAACCACAGTGAAACTCAAGGCTTTTTTGCTTTGCAGCTGGGAAGAGGATGGATGAAGTCCAGGATGAATGTGGTTGCTATTGCTGCTGGCGGCCATCTTGCCTCATTGGGAGAAGCCAGCCTGAGGACAAAGCCAAACATATCAAAAGAAGGTGGGGGGAGCGGATGTGGCTCAAGCAATTGGGCGGCCACCTCCCACATGGGAGGTCCAAGGTTCAGTTCCCGGTGCCTCCTAAAGGAGACGAGCAGATGCCGCAACCAGCAAAGACACCACAACCAGCAGGGAGTGGAAGTGGCTTGAGTGGTTGAACCCTCACCTCCCACATGGGAGGTCCCAGGTTCAGTTCCCAGTGCCTCCTAAAAGAAGACAGCAGACAGACAAGGGAGTCATCAGGGAAGAGGGGGTTGATAAAAATGAATGAATGAATGAATGAATGAATGAATGAATGAAGGTGGGTCTAGAGAAATGATGAGAAACAGAGCTATAGTCCTGATCAAACCAGGCCTGAAGCTTACACTACCTCTGGAATTTTCAGTTATCTAAGTTAATGAATTCCCTTTATTGTCTAAGCCCATTTGGATTAAGTTTTCTGTTACTTGCAACCAAAAGTATCCTTTCCGATATGGAACCATGAGGGAGGACCTATGAATTCTGGTGTTGCTGGGGAAGTGATCTCAAAGAGGCAAACACTCGAGCTTTGATTTATAGGATAAGTAAGAGTTCACTTGGAAAAAAAAAAAAGAGGTAAAAATTAGCAGGAGCTGAAGCTGTCAGCCAGTTGGGTAGTCTCAATGACCCCCCAGGTGACCTTGAGGCCAGCCTGACTCCCCTCCATTGCTACTGCTGAGATCCTTTCCCTCTGGTCCCCCCTCCCCCACAGTATCTGCACACACTCATCTCTATTCACCAGGCAGCAGCTAATCGGCAAGGAGGGGAGATATTAAAGCTGACTCCTTCAGCCCAGGAAATGGAAAGAACCCAGGAGAATTAGCTGGAGAAAACCTATTAAGCAACAAAGAACATACCCAGCTGTCGAGTCATCTCCAGAATCTTAAATCGTGTAAGTTGCCTTCTAAGAGGTTTTCCCAGCTGGTAAGGGCTCTCTACTTCAAGAGGGCCTTGGAGGCCAGCAGGCTTTGGAATCTTACCCCCCTGGGCAAGCCCTCTTCCATCTCCCCTGTGTGCCTCTGTCTAACCAGCCACCGCGTAGTCCTGAAACTCCCAAATAAGTACAGTGACTCTTCTTTCCTTTTGAAAAGCCATCCCTTTTGGCTCAGCCTGCGATAAAATCCAGCCTTGGATAGGACACACTGACAAGAGTCCCTTCTCCTGGTGCAAAGCTCTTTCCTGCCATTGTCTCATTGGAGCGTCACCGCAACCCTGAGAACCAGGCCGAGGTTTCTACCCCAGGTGGCA
Source organism: Tolypeutes matacus (assembly GCA_026826555.1). Lineage (NCBI taxonomy): Eukaryota > Metazoa > Chordata > Mammalia > Cingulata > Chlamyphoridae > Tolypeutes > Tolypeutes matacus. Next base: position 2,672,468 of record JAKSZT010054308.1, read on the forward strand.
GGTGAAGGTACAGAGGCTCAGAGAGATTAAGTGTCTTGCTCAAGGTCACTCAGCTAATACCTGGAGCAGCAAGATTTGAATACAGGTCTTTGTTCCTGACCCCCCTGCACTGCCTCTCTTCTTACCCCAGATCCTTAGCGCACCTCCTCCTCTGTGCCCTCCCAGCCTGCCACGCACAGAGCGGCAAACCTCACCGGAACAACAGAGGAGTCAGTCCTTCCAGAAAACTAGGAAACTCCGGGTGGGCCGTGAGACGGCTCAGCTACCAAAGTGAGACCCTGCGGAAGCCACTCAGTGTGCCTGAACCTCAGGGCCTCCACGTCAAGTGACCAGCAGCCTCCCAGGCCGCAGGGAGAATCCCACAGGGTCACAGTGTTCCGCTGCAGGCCCGGCCTTTACCCTGGGCCAGCCCCGTGGGGGGAAGAGCCCCCTGCCCACAGACACATGCTGGCGAGGGCAGCGCTGGCACTGGCGTGGGAGCCAAGGGGTCTGGCTGTCGCCACGCTCAGCTGGGATGATAGAAAAGCTGCTCGCGGCAGAGAGGTCAGGGGAAGGGCAGCTTCCCACCTGCTCCATGGGAACCAGAGCAGAACGTCCCCAGGGCAGAAACCTACACACCAAGCTCACAGTTTCCATCCTTCTCACACCACGACAGCAGCCACGCTTCCTTTCCCACACTGGTCTCACCGCCTGAAACCACCACCCCTACCGCCCGGCCTCGCCAGAACAATAGAACCTGGAGGCCTCCTAAAATTAGCCCACTCTGCCTGCAGCCCTGCCCAGGCGCCCCGCTAGCTCTCCTGCCGCTGCCCAGGGTTCCAGTGGGGACTTCCTGACCTGGCGACGTGGAACCTGCTTGCTTGCCTTCCACTGTGTGTCCCCTCTCTCCTTGCCTACCTCTTCTTCCATTCCTCTGGCTCGGGTTCCACCTGAATGGGCAAAGGTACGAAGGTGGGAGAGCTGGGCATGCAGAAAAGAAGGTTTTCCTCTGAGTAAAGAGCCAGGAGTGTTTCTAAGGCTCAGAGGAATCCACTCCATACCCACTGGTCCCACCACACTTCCCTGGAATGGATCCTTCCTCAGTTCATTCCTTCTCCTCATTCCCCAGACCTTCTCCATTCTCCCCCCTGCCACCCCCACGGAGACACCAACGACCTTGCTTCGTGCTTCATGGGGAAAATGCCCATGCACTTAGAGAGGAACCCCTCGTCTCTCCACCATCAAACCTAAGTCTACCTGTGTCAGTTCACCTGCTCTGCTTCCCTCCTGCCATGAGGAACAGTGTCTCTACCCTCATTCTCGAGGCCATCACTCCTGCCTCATGTCCTCTCTCCTGCAGCATTCGTTTCTCCTTTTCTACCAAAGCATCCATCAGGGTGTAAATGTTCTATCAGCTCCTATCTTTAACACGCACACCCTTGATCCCACATCCCCTTCCAGCTACTCCCCCATTGCTTTTTCCCCATCCACAGCAAAGCTTGGGGGGAGAGTTGCTACTGCCCCAGTCTCTACCTCCTTCCCCCTTGTTCTCTCTACAGCACCCTCCACTGAGCCTGCGCAGGTCAAGGAGACTATGCCTCCCATCTGCCAAGTCCAGTGGCAATTCTCATCAGTATTTTACACAGCAGACAATTCCCTCCTTGAATCACATTATTCTCTTGGCTTCTCCGACTCCACATTCTCCTGGTTTGGATTTCCTCCATGCTCCAAGGTTGCTCCTTCTCAGCCTTCTTTGTAAGTTCTTCCTCCTTTAAATATTGGAGGACCTCAGGGCTCTCTCCCAGGAATCCATCTCGTCTCTGTCCACACTCTCCCTAGGTGATCTCCTCCTGTCCCAAGGTTTTAAATACCATCTATATTAGTCAGCCAAAGAGGTGCTGATGCAAAATACCAGAAATCTGTTGGCTTTTATAAAGGGTATTTATTTGGGGTAGAAGCTTATAGTTACCAGGCCATAAAACATGTTACTTCCCTCACCGAAGTCTGTTGCCACCTGTTGGGGCAAGATGGCTGCCAATGTTCAGCTTCCTCTTCTTCTTAAGGCTCCATGGTCCCAGCTTCTTCCAATATCAGCTGTATGCCATCAGGCTCTCTAGGCTTTGTCTCTCTCCCAGGGGCTTGATTCTCTCCAGGTTCAGGCTTGTGTCTCACCACAAGGCCAGCTGTAGACTATCAGGCAAATGGCTCATCTCTCTTCCCAGGGCCTCTGCCTCTAACGGAGCCTTCTCTCCTTCCTCATGTATCTGCTTCTCTGTGTTCTTCTCCTGCATGTTTACTTCCCAGGGCTCCAGCTCAAAACTCCAACTCTGTTCTCTGCTGTGTAGTTTTCTCTGTGAGTCCTCGCCCACCAAGGGGGTGGGGACCCAATGTCCTACTGGCATGGCCCAATCAAAGCCCTAGTCATAATTTAATCACACCCAGGTACAGACCAGTTTACAAACATAATCCAATATCTATTTTTGGAATTCATAAACAATGCCAAACTACCACACCATCTATATGCTGATGGCTCCCAAATCTACATTTACAGCACTGACAATCACCCTGGAACTCTAGCCTTGAATATCCAACTGCCTACATGAATGTGACTGTATAATTAGCATCTCAAACTTCACACTGGCAGAACAGAACTCTAGATTTCCAATCCTTAAGTCCATTCCTCCCTTAGCCTCCCTGTATTACTTTTCCGGCTGCCAAAATAAATACCATACAATGGATTGGCTTAAACAATGGGAATTTATCGGCTCATGGTTTTGAGGCTAGGAGAAGTCAAAACTGAGGCATCAGCAAGACAATGCTTTCTCCCCAAAGACTGTGGTATTCCAGGGCTGGCTGTCAGAGATCCTTGTTCCTTGACTTTTGTGTCACATGGCAATGAATATGGTAGCATCTACTCCTTTCTCTTCTGGGTTCCATTGACCTCCAGCTTCTAGCTTCTTCCCATGGCTTCTCTCTTCATGCCTTTGCTTGCAAGCACTTCAGGCATAGTGGATGAAGGCCCACCCTCATTCAGTGTGGGCACACCTGAACTAATAATGTCTTCAAAGGTCCTATTTACAAATGGGTTTACACCACAGGACCAGGGGTTGGGACCTGAACATGCCTTTTGTGGGGGACATGATTCAATCGCCAACACTACCCATCTCAATAAGTAACACTGCCATTCCATCTAGTTACTCCATTCAAAATCAGTTCACTTCTCTTGGTCTGCACTGCCTTCACCTTTGCCCCAGGCACCTAGGTCTCTCCTAATGGGCCTCCCTGCTTCCTCTCTTGCCCATGCAATAATAAGAGTGATCTTTACAAACACAGTTCAGGTAAGGTCACTCCCATGATTGAAATCCTCCATTGGCCTGTCATCATGCTTAAAATCTAAACTCCTTGCCTTGGTTCACAAAACTGTGTCTGTCCAAATGCTGGCTTAACCTCTATCTTATCCCATTCCGTTCTACCCAACACACTCCCCGCTCCAGCCACTCAGGCTTCCTTCAGCAGCTTACCAAGCCAGCTCCTTCCTACTTTCTGTCCTTTGGTACTTGCAGTTCCCTCAGCCTAGCGAGATTTTCCCTGGATCTCGACTCTTACCTTGAAAGGCTCAGTCCAAATGCTGTCTCCTCAGAAATTCTTTTCTTTGGCCACCCAGTCTTACCCGGCTTCCCAGTAACCACTGCACCTCCCTATTTTAACTCACAGCTTAGCACGTACAACAGACTGATATTTTCTCACTTCATTTGTTTGTGGTCTGGCTCCCCCTACAAGAATTAAATTCCACGACAGCAGAGACCGTATCACTGCTCTGTCCCCAGTGCCTAGGGCAGTGCCTGGCACACAGTCAAGAGTCAGTACCATTTGTCAATTGAGTGAATAAAGATATCCCAGATGGACCTATTTCAATCTTTAGAAGGGGGTTTTTGAGTGGGCGAGATCGTAGTTTGAACTAAGTATGGGACAGGTTAATATGCAAAAGTCTCCAAAATGGCTTGGAAAGGTGAGAGGCTGGGCATCCAGGTTCCTTTTAGAGGGCTCATGTAAGAGGGGAGGCAAGAAATTACATTGCCAAGATTGGTTAAAATGACAAAAATCAATAGCGTCCAATGTTGGCAAGGGCGGGGAAACCAGCACTCTCATAAACTGTTGCTAGTATATACTGTATAATGTTTGGGGAGGGAAATTTGAGAGTAGCTATTAAACATATTCAACGTTTATATCCTCTGGCCCAAAGTTTTCAATTCTGGGGGTTTATCCTACAGAAAAACTCCCATGAATGCAAAAAGAGATATGTCCACAAGAACATTCCCTGCAGCCTTGTTTATAATGGCAGAAACTTGGAAACAACCCAACGTCCATAAATAGAGGACTGGTTACATAAAGGATTACACAGCTACACAATGGGCTGCATATGCAAAAGAGGCAGACCGATACGGATAGTCATGGAAGATGTCTAATGTATTTTGATAGGAGAGAAGAAACAAATTGCAGGATGAACAATATACATAGTATTATCCTATTTTTGTTTTTAAAAAGACGTAATAATATGTTGGTATAGGTATAAAAACTTTGGAAGAAAATGCACTAAATTGTTGATGATGGTTATTTCCGGGAGGCTGCATATAGGAAGGAGGGTTACTGTCTACATTTTATATTTCTGCAATGGTTGGGGTTTGCATATCTGTGCATTACTTTTGCGGTTGGAACATATAAAGAGCAAACAAGAGGTAATGAATGGGGGCACAGATGTGGCTCAATTGGTTGGGCGTCTGTCTCCCATATGGAGGGACCTGGGTTCGGTCCCCAGAACCTCCCAGTAAAAAAATATAAATAAATAAAAATGAAAAATGAAAAAATAAAGAAGGCGCATGGGCTACCAGTCCCCTCACGCGAGTGCACCATCAGGCCCCGCGCATGGGTGAGCCTCCAGGCCCCGCGTGTGGGTGCACCGCCAGGCCCCACAAGCCACACAGCGACATGATGACGTAACAGGAGAGTGACACAAGGGAGAGCCAAGACAAGACGTGTGGAAAAACCAGGAACTAAGGTGCCACAGGCGGTGGAATACCTCTCTCCCACATCAAAGTTTCCAAGGATCGAATCCCAGTGAAGACAGGAGGAAAAGGATGAGAAGAGAGGGCAGGAAATGGACACAGAGTTGCCCAGCAAAAACGGGGGGTGGGGGTGGGTAAAAATGGATAAAAGTAAATAAATAAATAAATAAGAGGTAATGAAAGACGGGAGGTTGAACTAGGACTCTGGCAGAGGGAGTGGTGAGGAGAGGACAGATGTGAGAGCTATTAATGATCAGACAGGCATTCACAGAACCAAAGAGGGAAAGGAAGGCATCAAAAATGTTACAAAATTTGGGGAAGTGGATGTGGCTCAAGCAGTTGAGCGCCCACCTCCCACATGGGAGGTCCCAGATTTAGTTCCTGGTGCCTCCTAAAGAAAACAAGCAAACAATGAGCAGACAGCAAGCAAAAACAAAAATGAGCAGACAACAAGCAAAAAACAACGAGCAAAAACAACAAGCAAAACAATAAGCAGGGAAGCAGATGAGGCTCAAGCAATTGAGCTCCCACCTACCACATGGGAGGTCCCTGGTTCAGTTCCTGGTGCCTCCTAAAGAACACAGCAAGCTGGCATGATGGGCAGGTGCAGCAAGCTGATGCAACAAGAGACACAAGAAGAAAAAACATATTGAGAGACACAACAAAGGAGCAGAGGTTCCCCATGCCTCCTAAAAGAAGACAAGCTGACACGACAGGCAGGTGTGACAAGCTGACGCAACATAATGACTTAACAAGAGGCACAAAAAGAAAAAACATGAGAGACATAACAAAGCAGGGAACGGAAGTGGCTCAAGTGATTAGGTGCCTCCCTCCCACATCAGAGGTCCCGGGTTTGGTTCCCGGTGCCTCCTAAAGAAACAAGGAAAGACAAGCAGACACAGCAAGTACAAACATCAAGGGAGTAGGGAGAAATAAATAAATAAAATAAATCTTAAAAAAACAAGCAAAACAACAAGGGAGCCAACTCAGGGGAGCTGATGTGGCTCAGTGGTTGAGCACCAGCCTCCTGCATATGAGGAGGGTGATGGCCTATAATTGGTGGACGAGCACCTCCCCAAATTGGAACCACAAAATAAAGTCATTTAAATTTGGATATTTAAATTTCATTTATCTGTTCATTGATGAACAGATAAATAAAATGTGGCATAGCCACATGATGGGATATTATTTGGCTATGAAAAAGAATGAAATCCTGATACATGCTACAACATCGTTGAACTCTGAAAACGTTATGCTAAATGAAAAAAGCCAAACACAAAAGACCACATGTGATTCCATCTATATGAGAGGTCCAGAAAGTAGGGGCTGGGGAGTGACTACTGATGGGCACAGGGCTGCTTTTTTTTTTTTTTTTTTTCTTTCTGCACCTTTTATTTTTTCCCTTAACATTGTCCCGTCTATACCATTCTATATCAGGATATATAAAGTCTCATCCTTTTTAATGCCACTGAACTGTACACTTAAAAGTGGTTAAAATTAGAAATTTTGAATTGTATATATGGTACAATTTTTAAAAGAGAAAAAGAAAAAAGATTAAAGTGAAAAATAGTTCTATCTCCCACCCCAGTTCTCCACCTCTCTTCCAAAGAGATAACTTGAGCATCTTTAAGAGAAATTTTAGGCATAAACAGTATTTCTCTAAATTTGTGTCCTTTTCCTCACATAAATGGTAGCACAACCAACATATAGAAGATAAGTCTTCAGGAGACTTACTTTCTAAATATTTCCTGAGTTAGCACACTTTCTCTCCATCCTTACTGCAATTCATTAATCCATTGTTGAAGAATACAGGTCTGTTACTTGTAGAATGTCACTCAATTTTGCTTGTCTGGTGTTCCTTATGATTAGATTAGATTTATGCACCTTTGGGTTTTTGTTATTTATTTAAATGTATGCACTTTTGTCAGTAATACCACAGAAAGAATATTATGTCCTTCTTAGATGCTTCGCGTTAGGAGGCACCTCATGGCAGTCTGTGTAACTGTTGGTGAAGTGAATTTTGAGCAGTTGGTTAAGGTGGAATGTGCCAAGTTTCTCCATTGAAAATTCACCAATGTTCCTTCTGTAATTTATAAGTAATCTATGGAAAGATTCTTTGAGACAATATATAATTTTCTTCATAAAACATTCTTTTCAAGGTTTTTACATACACTGATGATTTTTGCCTGAATCAATTATTACTCTGATGATTGCAAAATGATATGTATTAGTTTTTTCACTGTCCTCAAGTTCTACTGAACTAGAGCCAGGCTGGGTCAGCAGCGCTGTGGAACTTCTCTGCCTCCTGCAATCTTGCTTACCATTTCCAAGATGCTCAACTTGCAGTCTCAGAGGAAAGGGGCATTCCAAGGAAGACAGAGAAATATATGGGGGCCCAGGGTGATGATATCAGATACACTGAACTTGTTTCTGTGCCCCCCTCATTCTGGTTCCAGGAAATGAACTTGTTTCTGTGCCCCCTCATTCTGGTTCCTGGTCTGCCAAGTCTACTCTGCCCTTTAAATTTGTCTTCTTTATAAAGTCTCCAACTTCAATATGGCACATTCTTTTCTACCCAATCCTTTCCCAGAGCTTCAGACTCTTATGATACCTCTTCTGCATATCTCAGGCAGGCACTTCCCAGTCAAACAGGTACCTTATGGAACTCCTTATATTCCCCTAGAATCTGATCCCCCAATGGATGACATCAAAATCACTCAGTCACCCATGCCAAAAGATGTACTGGACATCTTCCTTGTCTCTTCTCTTTCTCTCTCTACTATCCCTGCCCTCTACACCCCATCCCTCGTAAGACCTATCAATCCATGTCCATTTTGTTTCTTAAATAGAGCTCATTTATGAATCTCATAATCTCCTTTTGACTTATTATTGTCTGGCTTATTTCCTTTCTCCAGAACGGAATCCATTCTTCACTTTGGAGGAAAAGCAGCCACTTTAATGTGCAACAACAGCACACACACTCTCCTCTGTCTTAACACTCAGTGGGTCTCCACCACCCAAAGGATAAATATAAATTCTTCTCTCAGCTTCCTTCCTCCAGCATTCTTTAAGGGCTTACTCCATATCAAGACCAGTGCTCAGTGTTCAGCATACAGGGATTCATCAGATATGGATCCCATCCTCAGATCATCCAGGCTAATAGATGACAGTTGGACTCTTGACTCTGGAACCCCAATTTCTTTAGCAAGTTGTTCTTTGGAATCAATCCCAGGGTAAGGGTTGTTCTCAAATGCCTCGATGAGAGTGCATAGTTGGGAAGCGGATAGGAGGTATGGCAGCATCTGGTTTCTCTACCTAGGGTAGCTAATGAATCCCATAAGAACTCTGTGGGCACCTGAAGCTTGAGTGAGCTTCCAGGATCGATAATGCACATTTAGGTGCCTGGAGGATGGTGTGCTCCTGATACCATGTGCAGATGACACAGATGCTTTGCATTTGAGACTCTCCCAGACCTTGCCCTATGTGTCTCTTCTTTTGACTTCTTCTTATTTTTATCCTTGAACCGTTGCAGGGTGAACTTGCCCCTGGTCTTGGCCTGATTCTAAGGCTTCCTCAGGTTCTGTTCTCCTCTGGAGTAAGTGTCTAGCTCTTCAATTCTGAAACCAAATCTGAATTCTAAACTCCTCGGTGTTAATTTCTAAAGCAAGTTTTTGTTTGGTAGCATAACTTGGGTAAGGTTTTTGGTTGAAAGCATTGATGAGGATTTTCACCTGATCTGCTGTGAAATTTGTACGACTGCGCCTTCGATATACAGCTTTGATCTTGTTTGATGAGTTGTCCTGGGCCATGTTGGAAGGGTTTCCTGGTGTTCAAACATGTGACTAGGAGTCGGGGCTGCTTTTTGGGGTGATAAAAATGTTCTGGAATTAGTGGCAATGGTTGCACAGCTCTGTAAATACACTAAAAACTGCTGAGCTTTAAATGGGTGGATTGTATGCTGTGTGAATTATACCTCCACAAAGCTGTTACAATAAACCACATACACACATGCATCCTGGCACAGTGTAGGCCATAACCTTAAACATCCTCTTTCGTCACTAACGTTTCTCCAGACTGAGGCCACTAGGTCCAAATATGCCTTCCTTGTGTGTGGGCCGCAGCACTGCCAATGCTGGAGATGAACATCCTGCTTTACAGTGCAGGGAGGTTTCAGCAGAGAAGTGCTTGGGTAAAAGAAAAGGCAAATTAATTAATTTGTCAAATCCTTCCTTTCAGGTAGCAAAACAGCCTATTCTTTGCCACTCAACCAGTTGGGATGAGTGTTCGTTTTCTTGTTTCTCTTCCTGTTTTAATTTTGATTCTGGAAGTTTTGAAAGTATTCATGAATTAGCAGAGTATTTTCAACTGTTGCACATGGTGGTTGAGGAGTATTTTCAATGCCAAATAATCCGTATTACTCTTAAATTTGTACCTATGTAGGTCTAGATATAAATGCATAAAGCTTGATACTGATTTTTTACATTGGCCAGCCAGATGAACATTGATCGCTAGAACTGGAAATAGTTTTATTTTTATAAAAGCATGTAATAAGATAATAATGTTTTCATAAAATAAAATTTAATATTGTCATCTTCATTCAATAATTTTGCTTTGAGTTTTACATTCGTTTTAATTAGTATTTTACGTTTTCATTTTAATAGATGATTTGACTATTTTAGAAAAGTAACTTTTCTGAAAGTATATGGAAATTAGTTTTAATTTTTCAATGTTTTACATTTATATCAATTTACATTTTTATGAAAATATATTCAAATTCTGTACTTTTTGTACTTTTTTATCCTTCTAGGGTATGACTATCTATAGCAGCAAATTAGGTGAAAATCTTGACCAAATCAATATAATTAGTGATTTCTCTAAAATAAAGGCAAGAAAAAGAATTGTTATGGAAATATATATAATATTTATGAATGACGTCTATATTTTATTATTCATCTAATCATCTCTGGCTCTAGCTCAACAGTGCATGACACGTACAATCATAATTAAATTCAGGGGGTTGGATGTGGCTCAACTGGTTGGGCGTCCGTCTCCCATATGGAGGGACCCGGGTTCGATCCCCAGGACCTCCTGGTAAAAAAAAAAAAAAAATTAAATTCAATCAATTTTGACACTTTGTCAACTTTGAGCCACATATTTTTCAATACACAATATGCAAATAAAGGAATATTTGAAAAAATGAGACGATAGAATGAATTTCATTTAACAGTTTGCTAGATTTATTCATGACTTTTAAATACCTGGACATGTACCATGTGGGCCTCCGTTTCTACTCTTGCCTTGGCCCCACAAATTTGAGGGGCAAGTCCGAGGGCTGTGCCTTCAGACTCTTACCAGGGTAATGGAAGGAAAACACAGCCCAGAAGATGAACAAGAGGAGCTGCTAAGGGAGGGGCTTTGCCCAGGGCCCATGCCGACCCCCAGCCACAAAGAAAGGGACTCTCCAGTGACCAGGCAGAACCTGCCTCCCCAACCCAGGAGCCTCCTTTTCCCAGGACCAGCCCTCCACAGGAAACCCAGCCCCCCAAGAGGGGGTGCGCCCGCTCCACGGCCCCCCTACAGCCGGCCACAACATTTAGCTGCCACATGCCGTCCAGGCACTGCGCAAGCGGGACCTGGAGGAGAATGCCCCTCATGCTGCTGGCAGTCTGGTGGCAGTAAGCACCTGGCCCAGCAGGCAGGCCGCCACGGCGCCCTCCCGTGCGGGCTCCAGCCTCACAGTCTCGTCCAGGGTGACGTGTGAGCAAGCCTGTGCCTCCTGCGGGGTCGCCCCACGGCTACCGGTTCAGCAGGAACACTCAGCTAACCGCAGCTGCGACTCGGTGCCCTCTGAATTCGTGCAGATTTGAGAAATATTTCTCCTCCCCCACCCCCCTCTAAAGTGAGAAGGGCTCGGCGTTACCACAGGAATGGTTGGAGTAAAGCCAGTGCGCTCTGGCAGCTTGTGGCTTCAGCCTTCCCCAAGAACTACGGGAAAGAACGCTCACTTCCCGTGCACGCGACGACAGGGCCCCTTTGGGTACTTTTCCTGAAACGAAGGAAAAGTGCCTGATCCAAAATGAACTGAAGTAACCACCTCTAAAGACAGGAAACTTCTTGCGACTTCTCGGTGCACCAACATTCCACAGATCTGAGGATTCGGTCTCCGCCAGGACCTCCTGTCACAGTGTGGCTGGTGGGAAGCAAGCATGCAGGGAGGGGGTAGGCTTCAGAGGGGCCAGGACGAGGCCAGTTTGAATTCAACCATAGGGGCATGGGCCAGAGATGCAGGACCATTCGGGAGTCAGCACAGCACAGTGAGCTGACCAAGGGAGGGAGGAAGAGAGAGCAGAAGGCAGGGCCTGAGGAACACCTGTATTTCTAGGACAAGAAGAAAGGAGGATTGGGAAGCGGCTGTGGCTCAATCAGTAGGGCTCCCGTTTGCCATGTGGGAGGCCCGGGTTTGGTTCCCAGGGCCTCCTGGTGAGGGCAGGCCCGCCCGCGCGGCATGGTTGGCTGGCCCAGCGAGCACAAGCAGCAAGGGGGGGATAAATGAATAAATAAATAAAATCTTTAAAAAAAAAAAAAAAAAAAAAAAAAGAAGAAAGGAGGAGTCAGAAATACAAAAGGCAGGAGAACCAAAAAAGTGAATTCAAGAAGGAGGAGGTGGATGATAGCGTCAGCTGACGCCGACAGGTGGGGAGTGAGAACTGAACAAGGCTGTGTTCCTGGCAGGGGACCTACAAGTAGCCTTTTCAGCTACATCCCATCCCAGAGATGGGAGCAGAGGTCAAATTACAAAGTGTCAAGGAGTTAAGAAAGGCAAGAACTGAGATGGGACTTAGAGGGAACAAGGAGAAGGAAAGCTGTTTTAGGACAAAGGAGGAAGGAAAAGCTGGACAAGCCAAGGGAGAGGGGCCACTTGGTGTGGCAAGGTCATAAATGGGAGAGGTTAGCACTGGAGAGAATGCAGCACAGTGCCTCCGCTGAGGCAGGAGGGGCAAGAAGGAAAGAATGGGGGGGGTGCGGGGGCCTAGGGTTGGGGCTCAGCGACACTGGCTTCCGTCACCTGATGCCTGGGAAAAGGGACCCAGATGGCCCAGGCACTTCTGTGGTCACAAGCTTGGCCCCTGACCAGGATGGGTTAGCCCTCTCTGATATTCACTGCCACCTACTGTGTGACGGTGCCGTGTGCTGGGACCTGACCTCACAGAGCTCAGAAGAGCGGGCAGGGGTACCCTTAGTGGACTTTCACAGTCTGGGAAAGCTAGATAGGGGTGCTGAGGAATTCTAGAGAAGGACTCCTCTCCCTGTGTGTGTTTGCAAGGAGATGGGTGGGAGGGGCCCGGCAATCAGGGCAGGCACCAAAGCAAGGGGAGGGGTGAGCCAGGAGAACAAGAGGGCCAAGGGTGCTCCAGGCAGAGGGACAGCACACTCAAAGGTCCAGAGGTGACAGAGAGCCTGGTGAGGCCCAGGAACTGGGAAGACGTTCAGGACAGATGGCTGGAGAACAGAGCTCCGTGCAAGGGATGAGGCTGAAGCCACAGGAACGTGGCCTGCCTAGGGGGGTAGCAAAAAAAGTGAAATTACCTAATTATAAGTACAGACACTCATTAAGTCCTAGGTCACAGTAGCCTGCACTCAAAGCAAGTGCCGACACTGTGACCTGAATAAAATCCATAATCCCGGGGAGCGGGGAGGGCTACTGACTTATTCCAGTGGCTGAATCAGGTACCAGCAGGAACACAGACCTCCTGAAGGCAGAAGTGGGTCCCAGGGATTCCCATAATCAAGATATGGAGCTGGCCGTCGTCCTGGTCAGCGCTGGGTGAAGCCAGGCCCACCCTACACCCCGCCCTGAGATGAACGCAGAATGCAGTGGGTGGATGGAATCGTGGCCCCCCCAAAAGTTCTGTCCATGTCCTAACCCCTGGAATCCGGGAAGGTAACCTTACTTAGAAAAGGATCTTTGTAGATGTCATTAACAGAAGGATCTCAAGATGAAATCATCCTGGATTACCTGGTGAGCCTTAAATCCAATAACAAGTATCCTTATAAGAGTGAAGTACGGAAGCGGCTGTGGCTCAATCAGTAGGGCTCCCGTTTACCATATGGGAGGCCCCGGGTTCGGTTCCCGGGGCCTCCTAGTGAAGGCAAGCCCGCCCGCACGGCGTGGTTAGCTGACCCAGCGAGCACAAGCAGCAAGGGGGGGATAAATGAATAAATAAATAAAATCTTTAAAAAATAAAAAAAAAAGAGTGAAGTAGATGAACCTACAACTTCTCTAATTAAAAAAAAAAAAAAAAATTTACTATAACTTGAATATGGATCACCAGAAAATAGAATGAGGTTTGAGAATGGAAAGCTGAGGGTTAACTTGTGCAGAATTGGTAAAAAGGATGTGTGTTAATCTTTGGAAATGAATAGAAAAAGTGAAAGCACAACGTGATGTTTGTAACTAGCAGTGCTATTATGTGGGTATAAAATATCCATGACCTTAGACTTTACAGGGAAAGTCTAAGGTCATGGATATTACTAAAAGGAAATCTAAAAATTATAACATGGAACTGTATAGCATGGTAAAACCACATGTGAAATATGAATATGGGTAAAATTGCATATATAAGACCATCTTTCTTTTAAACTGAACAAATGTATGCTAATACTATAAGATGTTAATATCAGACCAAAAAAACCCATTATGCTAAGTGAAAGAAACCAGATACAAAGTACTATATATTGTAAGATTCCATTTATATAATACGTAAATATTTATCGATTTGTAAAGATGAAATTAGATTAGTGGTTATGTAGGGCTGGGAAAGGACTGTTAAAGGGTGTGGAGTTTTTCTTTTTTGGAGTAATGAAATTATTCTAAAATTTTTTGTGGTGATGAATGCACAACATTGTCATTACACAAATAGCCATTGATTTTGCACTTTGGATAGATTATATGGTACATGAATATATCTCAATAAAATTGCTTAATAAGTAAATAAATAATTGTGCAAGAATAGCCAGAAATAGCAGCTGTGTATAGCAAGAAACAGAGAGGTTGAGAGGTGAAGAATTTTCTTGTCTGTTTTTCGTTTATTATTAATATTACCAAAATAATGAAAATGCTCTAATAATGATTAAGATGATGAATGCCCAACTATGTGATTATACCAAATACCATTGACTGTACCCTTTAGATGAATTGTATTTATTAATATATAGCAATCAAATTGATTTGTTTTAAAAAAAAAAAAAAAGGTGTGCCTCTCCCTGGAGCACACCCACACCTGTGTTTTGGGTGTGTACTTTCCCTTTCTCTCATTTCTCAATAAAGTCTTTACTTGCTTGCCTACCCTAAAAAAATTATAGTAATAATTTTTTTTTTTTTTTTTAAGAATGAAACAGAATGGAGATTAGACAGACAGAAGAGGAAGACACACAGACACACTCAGGCCAAGTGAGCCGGAGGCAGAAAGTGCAGTTATGTAGCCAAGGAGCCTCCAAAAGCTGGAAGAGGCCACCCCAGAGCCCGCGCAGGTACGCAGCCCTGCCAACACCTTGACGTCGGGCTTCTGGCCTCCAGAACGTGGGGAAAAGACATTTCTGTTGTGTTAAAACACCATGTTTGGGGCAATTTGTGATGGCAGCCCTAGGACCCTAAGACAGAGGATGAAAGCAGGCCAGGTGTGCAAACTACCTGGAGAACAATGGCAGAAGAACTGGAGCAGGCATGGGGTGAAGCTGCTGGGCTCCCCCTGTGCCTGGAAAGCTCCGATGGCAGTGTCTGCAGGAGGAAGAATGTCACGTGACCTGCTTGGCTTGCAGAAGTCAACACATCTAAGTCCACAGATTCTGCCAGGTCCCTTCTTATCTACCACGTCACCCACCCTGGTCTTAAAGTCACTACCTCATCTATAAGTTAGTGGCATCACAGTGTTGTTACTTTCTTTTCTGTCTTCATTGATCTGTTAGCTCCCCAAGGGCAAGGGCTGGGTTTTGGTCATCCTTATACACCCTGATTCATGTGCAGTGGTCGTGGATACTTGTTTAAATGAATGGATGAATGGGCTTGCAGGACCGGGTGTCATACCCATGCTTGGCTTAAGAGGAACGGAACATAATTGACTATATCGTTTTGAGGTGGTCAAGCTCAATTCGAGCAGATGTCATGAAAGTGTAGCCCATGAAGCATGACTGCCAGAAGGAAAGCAGATGTGAACAAGGCCTGATCTGCACCTGACCTTCATGTCCAGCATCATCCCAAGTGTGGACACTGTTATCAGCTAAAACCTTGCCCTGCGGCCCACCTGCTGTGGTGGGAAGGGGTTCAAGTCCTGAGGCATGCTGAGAAGTCACTCTGGACCCCAGGCCACCAAAGAAAGCAGCTGAATGGGCTCTGGGCAATTCCAGTTGGTCACGCCCTCCCAGTCCAAGGTGGGCTCAGAAAATTCATCCTTGAGCCCATATTTAGGGCTGGCTCCCAGCAACCAGATCAGGTAGGAAAAGCTTCCTGGAAGATCCCAAGGACCTTGGCAGACCTGCCTCTGGGGCCTATGCAAGTATGGGCCAGACAGGGGGGTGGTGAGAAGACAAAGGAGCTGGGAGAGCAGCCTTATCTCATATATACCAAAGGGAAAGGTGGAAAGAAAAAAAAAAACCCACTAACAATGGAATGGAAGCTAATTCAGGCTGAAATCTGCTGTTCCTGGCAGTGTGATCTTGGGCAAGGGAGAAAAGGACAAGTAATCATTCTTGAGTTCCTGCTAGGAGCAAGCACTGTGCTACCTGAACAACCCTTTAAGGTAACATTATCCCCAGCTTACAGGTGAGGAATCAAGGATCAGAAAGGTAACATCACTTGCTTGAAGTCCACAGGTCAACAGTGGCAGGTGGGATTCAAACCTAATTGCAAAGGGTGCTAGGCAAAGTCACCTCACCTTTCTGTGTCCTCATTTCTTCAGTTTTAAAATGGGAACAATAATAGGGCTATTGTGAAAATCAAATGAGATAACATGCATGAAATCATGCAGTAAACAGTAAATGCATGGAACCCATGTCGATGTCCACTACCCTGTCTTGGCAAGGTTCTGAGCCCCTCTCCTCTCCAGCTCTGAGAATGACTTTGCCAAATGATCTGAGGTCTTGGCTCCCTGTCCTTCCTAGCTGGCTTGGCCAAAACTTAGCAGGATTTATAGCACGCTTCCTGGAATATCCCAGGTCCTCTAGAACAAGGCCCAATCACAGACTGTGTCCTGAGGCCTCCACACCGCCATGCTGGAGGAGCCAGCCACTGCAGCAGGAGCCCAAGGTGCCAACGCCACCATTGGCTCCACTCTGGATGTGTCTGGAAATTCACCAGGGCCATCACAACGGAGGGGCATTGCTGGGAATGTCTCCACTTAGCAGATACTATCAGGGCCCAGATGGAAAGCAGCCATGGTGAAGGGCAGGGACCTTGACCTCAGGATTCCCAGACACCAGCTTCTAAGGAACAGCAGGTCCAAGATAACACCCATCTCTCCCACCCTCTCGTCCCCCAACATGCCAGGATTGTTCCCTTCTGGGATGTGACCTCTGTGGCTTCCTCAGACTCCAGCCTGATTTACCTAGACAGGACAGGGCAGGTGACATAGGCAGGTGGCCTGGCCTTCTCAGGGAAGGCTGGAAGAACCCAGGATGCAGGGACCTGGGCCAAGCTCAAGGGTTCAGGCTGCACCCTCTCTGCCATCTTCAGGTAAAGGGCGCAAGGTCTGTGCTCTCTCGAGACACTGCGGGCAGGAGGAAGTCAGGAGCCCTGGGGCCAAGTCCTGGCATTGCCACAACTGCTGTCTAACCTCAAGCAAACCACTTCCCCTCCCTGGACCTCAGTTTCCTCATCTATTCATGAGGGGTTTGGAACTAGATCTCTGAGGTTCATTGCATTGCTGGCTTTCTTTGTCGTCCCATATCTAGATGACCCCTAGGATAGTCTCACACAGTCCCTGACACAGACCTTCCACGAGCCCAGAAGCTGGAAACCCCTAAAGACAAAACAACTGAGCAGGAAGCAGACAGCAAGATCCACCTCTCACCTCCCAAGGCCCTAATCTTCAGCTTGTCCCTAGACCCAGGCAGGAAGAACTTGGGAGAAAAGGGTTAAAATCCCACACCGTAAAGGGAGACTGTCATGGGTTGAATTATGTCTCCCCAAAAGATATTTTGAAGTCCTAACCCCCAGAACCTGTGACTATGACTTTATTTGGAAATTGGGTAGTTGCAGATGGAATTAGCTTGAGTGAGGTCCTACTGGAGTAGGGTAGGCCCTTAATCCAGTATGACTGGGGTTCTTAAAAGAAGGGGAGAAGAGATACAGACAGACATAGGGGAGAACATCGGGTGACGATGGAGGCAGAGATGGAAGTGCTGCAGCCGAAAGCCAAGGAAAGCTGAGGAAGCTGGCACACCACCAAAAGCAAGGAAAAGAAGGATTTTCCCCTACAGGTTTCAGAGGGAGCACAATGCTGCCCACACCTTGATTTCAGAGTCCTAACTTCCAGATCTCTGAGACAGTAAACTTCTGTTGTTTTAGACCACCTGGTTTGTGCTACTCTGTTATGGCAGCCTTAGGAAACCAAGAGACTCATCGGGCCACTTGGCTGTCGGAGCAACGAGACCCTGTCCACATGCTGAATCAGGCTGGGCAAATGATAGCAGCTGCTCCCTGGTTAATAAAAGTTGACAAACTTCCTGTCACCATTTGCCACAGCTCATCTGCTGGTGGGGCTGCCCCAGGGCCCTGGAACATGTCATGTGGCAGTGAGCACAAGGTCCTTGGTTTCTCCCAGGCAGCACTAGACACTGGTGAACAGAAGACTGGGCAAAGGGGGCCAGGCTTCCAGCAGCGAGCTCCAGGCAGAGAGACTGAATCCAGGAATAGACAAGAAAGCTGTGCCGTCCTGGACAAGCCCCTTAATCTCTGGGCCTCTTTTTACTTGCTGTAAAAAAGGGGGAAAGTAATAACAGGATTGCTGTGAGGGATAAAATATATAATGCATAGACATGTGCTATAGAAACAGCCAAAGGGCCACCCACATGAACTGGGGCTGCTTTGTTGATGAGAGAAAAACAAAAGAGGTGTAGAATTCTTATAGTATAGAAACCAGCTTCCACCAGCTTATGAGAACCATTTTTAAATGTTCAGGAATTTTGCGAGCTGGTTGACATCACATTGGTAGCTTAAAACTAACCACAGTGGGAGTATTTACACCACAGAAATTGGTATATGCTAAAAATTGGGGCTTCTTTTTTTTTTCCCAGAGAGTCTATTGCTAAATATTTACCAGCACACCACTGTGGATTAATAAGAGTAATGAAATGGGAATCAGTCTATTGTTTTGTTTTTTAGGAGGTACTGGGGATTAAACCCAGGACTTCATACATGGGAAGCAGGCGTTCAACTGCTGAGCTACCTCTGCTCCCCAGTGAGAGTTGGTTTTTACATTAGTTTGTTTGTTTTTAGGAGGTACCAGGGATCGAACCCACGACCTCGTATATAGGAAGCAAGTGCTCAACCACTTGAGCTATATCCGCTCCCAAGTCTAATGCTGCTTTAAACACATTCCCTATAACTTTATATGTCCAAATGAATATGGACCACTTCAAGACAGTAAGCTTGGGAGGTCAGGTAGTTTTCTAACACTTATAATAAATGCTTTTCACTTCCACAAACATTTATTGAGACCTACTATGTACCAGGCATGAATGATTGAAAGGAAAAAGAAATCCCCTTCCTTAATTGCTCACAGGGTGGTGGAGGAGTGAGAAAGTGCACCCTGGGGAGCCGTCTGCAAGTAGAGACGGGGTGCCCCTCCCTCTGCCCAAGCCATGGGGGTTTTAGAGTTGTTATATTAGAAGTACAATATTTTTCTGGCCAAAAGAGGCATCTGTCAGCCTGCCTCCTTCACCAAATTTCCCTTGGTGGTTTCAAAACTCCAAATCCACTCACAGAGAACGAAAATTTGCCATCACTGAAACCACATTCTCAAAGCAAAGAGGATCTCCCAAAGACATTTGATAGATGATTGTGAAGTGTCTGTGCCCAGACTCCCAAGGTGTCTACTTCAGGTTGCAGCAGGCACTTGGATGTACAATACCATTTAAATTTCCATCTCATTACTCAATAATGCCTTACAGGGAACAATGAGCTGCCAACATTTTTCTCTTAAGACACGTCCATATTCTGTCTTGGAGAATGCCAAATTTGAATTTCAAATATGAAGGCAAAAAAAAATCCCAATGCATCCAGGCAGAAAAAGGAGGTTACCTTCAAAGGAACAAAAGTCAGTGTGACCTCAGACTCTGCAACATTAAACATTAGCAGACGATGGAGCCAGGTCATGAATTCTGTGCCAGCCAAGTCATTGTCCATGTGTAGAGGCAACAGAATGCCATTCTCTCATACACACAGCTTAAGAAAACGTAGCGCCCACACACCCTTTTTGAAAAAAATATTGGAAGACTCAGGCCAACTTTTCAAAGATGAATCAAAAGATAAAATTTGGGAGCGGATGTGGCTCAAGCAGTTGAATGCCTGCTTCCCACATGGGAGGTCCCAGGTTCGTCCCCAGTGCCTCCCAAAAACAAACAAGCAAACAAATGAGAAAACCAGCTCAGGGGAGCCAATGTGGCTCAGTGGTTGAGCGCCAGCTTCCCACATACAAGGTCCAGGGTTCAATTTCTGGCCTCAGCACCTTAAAAAAAAAAAAGACAAAATTCAAAAATGGGGAAATTGAAGTATCATAAAAGGTTGAAAAGTAAGCAGTAAACCAATTAAGTGTAAAAAATAAATGATTGTTATAAATTTGGCCTAAAATTGTATGTTAACTATTTATATGAAATTCTAGAGCAGGCAAAATGAATCTATGGTAAAAGAAATCAAAAGAGTAGTTATCTCTGGGAAAGCAAGAATTGACTGGGAAGGGTTAAAAGGAAACTTTCTAGTGATGGAAGTATTCTCTATTTTGAGAATTTGTGTGCACATTTGTCAAAACTCATTGAACTGTACATTTAAAATCAGAACATTTCCCTGTATGTAATTATACCCCAATAACAAATGAATACTATCTGTTTTAGTTTCCTAGGCTGCTCCAAGCAGATACCATGAAATGGGTAGGTTTAAACAGTTGAAATTTATTAGCTTACAGTTTTAGGGTGAGAAAATGTCCAAATCAAGGCAACATCAAGGTGATGCTTCCTTTCCGAAGATCACCTGCAGGCAATCCTTGGCTCTTCCACCACCTGGCAAGGTACTTGGCAGCGTCTGCTGTTGTCCTGTTCTCTTCCAGGTTTTGTTGCTTTCAGCATCTTGCTTTCATGGCTTTCTCTCCTCTTTATGTATATATTCATCCCTTTTATAAAGGACTCCAGTAATAGGATAAGAC
This sequence comes from Tolypeutes matacus, assembly GCA_026826555.1. Lineage (NCBI taxonomy): Eukaryota > Metazoa > Chordata > Mammalia > Cingulata > Chlamyphoridae > Tolypeutes > Tolypeutes matacus. The sequence continues at coordinate 2,692,923 of JAKSZT010054308.1, forward strand.
CCATCCTGAATAAGGTGGGTCACACCTTAACTGAAGTAGCTTCATCAAAAAGTCCTGCTTACAATGGATTTACACCCACAGGAATGGATTAACTTTAACATGTTTTGGGGGTACATATAGCTTCAAACCACCACACTATCTTAACAGCATTGAATCTTTTAATCTATGAATATACAATAATCTGCTTAGGTCTTCTTTAATTTCTCTTAATGCTTTGTAGTTTTCAGTGTACAGGTCTTGTGTATCTTTTATCAGATTTATCCCTAACATTTTCATATTTTGGATGCTATTATAATTGACTTTATTTTAATTTTTTATTGTTCATTGCTATTAAGTAGAAATACAACTGACTTTTTTTTTAAGATTTATTTATTTTGCACCCACTGCTCTCTGTGTGTTCTTCTGTGTCTGCTTGTCTTCTCTTTGGGCGGCACTGGGAACCCATCCTGGGACCTTCCGGAATGGGATAGAGGTGCTCAATCTCTTGTGCCAATTCAGCTCATGGTCCGCTGCATCTCTTATTGTGTCTCCTCTGTGTTTCTTTTCGTTGCATCATCTTGCTGCGCCAGTTCTCTGCAGTGCTGGATTCCTGCACAGAGCATCACTCTGCATGGGCCAGCTCTCTGCTTGGTCCAGGTCACCATGTGGGCCAGCTTGCCTTTCACCAGGAGGCCCCAGGAATCAAACCCTGGACCTCCTATATGGTAGATGGGAGCCCAATCGCTTGAGCCACATCCACTTCCCACAATTGATCTTTTATATTGGTCTTCTATCTGCAACCTTATTATTGGTTCTAGTAGATTTTTTGGAAATTCCATCAAATTTTCTACATGGATGATCAGTCATCTTTTTAAAAAAAAACATAGTTTACTTCCTTTCCAATCTGAATGCCTTTTGTTTCTTTTTCTTGTCTTATTGCACTGTTTTATTGTACCACCAGTGCAACAATGATAGTAAGATCAGACATTTTTGCCTTGTTTCCAAACTTAGAGGAAAATCATCCAGTTTTTCACCACTAAGTATGACGCTATTTGTAGATTTTTCACAAATATTCTTTATCAGATTGAGGGCATTTCTTTCCATTCCTCATTGGCTTAAAGTTTTTAATAAAAAATGAATATGGAAAAGAGAGAACTTTGTCATTTTTGATCCTACCATGTGACAGAAAGAAAAAGGCTCAAACAGCTAAAGCCCTGGGAAGGAGAGATAGACCATTTGCCTGATAGCTTATAGCTGACCTTGGGAAGAGAGCCAAGACTGATATAGGAAGCCTTGAAAGACAAGCCCTATGCCAGCCTACAGCTGAAATCAGAAAGAAGCTGGTCCCACGAAGCCTCAGAGGAAGAGAAAGCACAGAAGGGAAGGCTGAAACCTGGCAGACATTGCTCGCCATCTTGCTTCAACACATGGCAGCTGACTTAGGTAAGAAAATACCTCTTATGGTACTGTATTAGTCAACCAAAGGGGTGCTGATGCAAAGTACCAGAAATCTGTTAGCTTTTATAAAAGGTATTTATTTGGGGTAAAAGCTTACAGTTACAAGGCCCTAAAGAGTCCAACTCAAGGTTGCTTTTTCATCAAAGATGGTTGCCAGTCTCTGTGAGGGTTCAGCCTTCCTCTCTTTCAGCTACAGGCTGGCATAGGGCTCGTTTCCTTCAGGCCTTATCAGCTGCTCACCTGCTCTGTTCTCTTCACAAGGTTAGCTGTAAACTATCAGACAAATAGCTCATCTTTCTTCCCAGGGGCCACAGGATCAAAGTTCTCTCCTCTGCCATGTCTATGGGCTCTCTCTCTCTCTTCCCATGTCTTCTTCTGTGTCTTCTTGAGTGAGTGTTTCTATCAGCCCACCAAAGGGGTGGGAACTCAACCCTGAGTCACGCCCTAATCTTAATATAATTTAATCAAAGACATCTCAGCTGAATCTAATACAATAAAAAAGTATAACACCCAGAGGAACAGGCCTGTTTACAAACATGATATCTTGTTTGGAGATTCATAAATAATTTCAAACTGCCACAGGTACCTTGAGTTGGACTTTCCATGGCCTTGGGACTGTAAGCTTTTACCCCAAATAAATAACCTTTATAAATGCCAACAGACTTCTGTTACTTTGCATTGGCACCCCTTTGGCAGATTAATGCAAATGTCCTTCTACAAAACTCCTGTTCATAGCTGGTGGCAATGTCAAATGGTGTAGCCGCTGTGGAAGACAGTTTGACAGGCCTTCAGAAAGTTAAGTATATAACTGGAAATCCCATTGGTAGGTATATACACAAAAGAACTGAAAGCATGTTCATAGCAGCATTTTCATAATTACTAAAATATGGAAACAGCCCAAGTGTCAATCAACTGATGAATGGATTTTAAAAATATGGTATATACATAAAATGGAATACTATTCAGCTGTAAGAAGAAATGAAATTGGGATGCATATGACAAAATGGGTGATCCTTGAAGACATTATGTTGAGTGAAATAAGCCAGACACAAAAGGACAATTATTGTATAGTTTTACTAATATGAACTAAATATGATGAGTTAACTCATGGAGGTAAACTCTAGAGTATAGGTTACTAGGAGATAGAATGTGAGTTAAGAATGGGAGCTGCGATATGGCCAGATTTACAATGGGCATTGCCTCCAGACTGGCTCTGTTTCATAGTGCCGAAGAGCTTCCCTCCAAGGGCCAACGGTGCTACAATATGCTGTCTGGGAAGGACATACCAAGTAGAGCAACAATTATCAGAGTTATGGGAGTGGAACATAAACACAATTGGCATTATGGCCTGCTCCCATGAAGAGATAACATGTATGGTATTGCAAACCTGGAGCTTAGATCTATTAACTGCAGCTCAAAGAGGAACCTGTGCATTGATTAGTATTAAGTGCTGTACCTAAATACCTGATGAATATGATAATATCTCTTCTATTCTAGATCATTTGCAGAAGGATACTGAACATGTTAAAAGTCTTAGTAAACAATTCATTTTCTAAGTTAATGAACGTGCCTATGAGATAAAGGAATGGCTCTCTTAAGTACTGACTTCATTTTGCTTGCCATATGTTTGTCTTGTTGCCTACACTGTCTTTGTGGGTTTATGTCTAGGGCAGTGCCTCTCCTCAAACCTCTGCTAGCTGTCCTAAGCATAACAACCACTGTGGGAACTGGGGCTGGCAGTTTATACCAAACCCAGCAGGTCTACCACAATCTTTCCCTAGAGTTAACCAACAGCATAAAAGAACTCAAGGAAGAATGCTGTTTCCCATCAACTTTGGGGGGATGCAGCCTCTGAAGGCACCTGGCCTTTCTCTCATGGTCTAGTTTGCCATGGCTGGCTCCCCCTTTTTGGGCCCGCTTACCACCATTTTCTTTATCATTTTAAGAAGGACCATGTATCTTAAATTCTAACTAAGTTTATTTCTTCCAGAATCAATGCCTTTCAGAACAATATATTAGTCATGCAGGGATTTTATCCAGTTCCATCCACAGTGCTGGGCCTGTTCTATATTATATTCTATATATGTTATATATTCTATTATACAGAACAGCTAGAGGGATTTACACTCTGTCAGGGGCCTACTCCCCTTAAACAGCAGGAAGCAGCTACAGAAGCATGATCATCACCCTTCAGCTCCCCCTTAAGAATAAGGGTGCAAACTCTCTGAGGGGGTAGTTGAGGCAGGTTAGTATAGGGAAAGAGGGAAGTGGGCTGAGACCCGGCAGAGAACATGCCCGGCAGACAACACAGGAGACCCCGTCCGAAAAACCTCCTGAGGCTGCCACTAAAGAACAAAGCTGGAAAGGCCCCGCGAGACCCTGGCCATAAGGTCCCATTTGGAACTCTTTCCAGGGTCAAAGAGAAGCCCCAGAAAACACCAAACAGTCCTCCTCATTGCGGCCCTGAGAGCTAACAGGAGGGAATTGTAAGGCAGCCAATCAGAACAGCAAACAGCTGGAGCCCCTGCCCAACATTATGAAGGGGGAAGAGTAAAAGTCTTAAAAAGGACTAACCTGGGGCCCCACACGCACGTCTCATCCTGCAGCATGCCCGCAATCTATGTCTCATATTGTGTACTGTTCTTCTTTTCTTGTTTCTTAATAAACTGTTTACTCCCTTGGGGGAAGGGGAGAAGAATGGGAACTGATGCTTAATGTATGTTGAATTTTAATAGGGTCTATTCTAAAAGTGTGGAAATGAATAGAGTTGATGGTAACACATTATAGTGAATATAACTAACTGCTGATTTATAAATGTGATTGTGGCTGAAAGTCTGTGGACGCAAATGTCAATTGAAAGGTAGCTAGAGAATAATCTAGGTACTGTATAACAGTAATTTTGGTGGTGGATGGAGATTGTGGTTAGTAGTACAAATATAAGAATGTTCTTCTTTTACAAAGTGTCAAGAATATGGGGATAGGGAAGCGGCTGTGGCTCCATTGGTTGGGCTCCCGTTTACCCTACGGGAGGCCCTGGGTTCGATTCCCGGGCCTCCTGGTGAAGGCAAGCAGGCCCATGTGGTGTGGTGAGCTGACACAGCAAGATGAACCAACAAAAGGGAGACAAGCAGACACAGAAAAACGCAAAGCAAATAGACACAGCAAGCACAAGCAGCAAGGGGGGAATAACTAAATAAATAAAAATAAATCTTAAAAAAAAAAAAGAATATGGGGATACATGGGAAAGTTACAACTAACTTAATTTATTAACAATAGTTCACAGTAATATGTAATATGTTTGCAGCAATGGCAAAGAAGATGGTATATCAATTCTGAGGGACAACTATAGGAGGGTAAAAAGGGGTATGAAATTTTTCCTTTTGGAATAATGAAAATATTTTAAAATTGAGGTGATGATTACACAACTCTTTGATGAAAATGAAAGCCACTGAGTGTACACTTTGAATGTATTATACAAAGCATGGGACCATATAACACAGTGAATCCTGTGGTAGAAGATGGACTGAGGTTGACAGAACAAATATGAAAATATTCTCTCATGAACCGTATCAAATATATAATACCAATACAGGGTGTTAATAATCAGGTGGGTTGGGGGAAATACACCAGATGTAGGATATTGGCTGTAGTTAATAGCAATATTTTTATGACACAGTTTTTTTTTCTTTTTCTTTTCTGGTGTGGGGGGGGCGTTGACCAGGGCCAGGGTTTGAACCCAGGAACTCATATATGGGAAGCTGGTGTTCAACCACTGAGCTACACCAGCTCCCCATGATATTCTTTCATGGTTTGTAACAAATGTTTCACAACAATGCAAGGTGTTGGTGGGGTGATATATGAGAGACCTGTATGATGATACACGTCTGTTTTGTAAGTTCACAGCTTTTACTATACACTTATTGTTTATATATGTTCTTGTATGAATTATATACTTGAATAAAATTTTTTAACTTTATTTTGTACATTTAATAATTGAAAATATAAACAATTAAAAACTAAAAAGTAAACACAGATGAATAAATATATACATTTCTCAATTAAATGTAATGGATACATATAAATTTTTTTTTAATCAAACAATATATTACACAATATATTTGGTTCATAGTAACGCATTCATACAGTATTTGTCCTTTTGTTCCTGGTTTGCTTCACTCAACATAATGTCCTCCAGGTTTATCCATGTTGCCATATGCTTTACGACTTCATTTCTTCTTACCGCTGCATAATATTCCATTGTGTGAATAGACCACAGTTTGTTTATCCATTCATCTGTTGATGGACACCTGGGTTGTTTCCAACTTTTGGCAATGGTGAATAATGTGGCTATGAACATCGGTGTGCAGATGTCTGTTCGTGTCACTGCTCTCAGTTCTTCTGGGTATATACCCAGTAGTGGTATTGCAGGGTCACATGGCAAGTCTATATTCAACTTCTTTAGGAACTGTCAAACAGTCCTCCATAGTGGTTGTACCATCCTGCATTCCCACCAACAGTGAAGAAGTGTTCCTATCTCTCCACATCCTCTCCAACACTTGTAGTTCTCTGTCTTTTTCATAGTGGCCATTCTGACAGGTAGGAAATGATATCTCATTGTAGTTTTGATTTGCATTTCCCTAATCATGAGTGATGTTGAGCATGTCTTCATGTGTTTTTTTGCCATTTGTATTTCTTCTTCGGAGAAATGTCTATTCAAGTCTTTGGCCCATTTTTTAATTGGGTCATTTGTCTTTTTATTGTTGAGTTGTAACATCTCTTTATATATCCTGGATATTAAACCCTTATCAGATATGTGATTTCCAAATATTTTTTCCCATTGAGTTGGCTGCCTTTTCACCCTTCTGACAAAGTCCTGTGAGGTGCAAAAGTGTTTAACTTTGAGGAGGTCCCATTTATCTACTTTTTCTTTTGTTACACATGCTTTGGGTGTAAGGTCCAAGAAACCACCACCTACTACAAGGTCTTGAAGTTGTTCCTCTACATTTTCTTCTAGTAGTTTTCTGGTCCTGGGTTTCATATTTAGATCTTTGATCCATTTTGAGTTGTTTCTTGTATAGGGGGTGAGATAGGGGTCCTCTTTCATTCTTTTGGTTATAGATATCCAGTTCTCTCAATACCATTTGTTGAAGAGACTGTTTTTTTCCCATTAGCATGGGCTTGGTAGGTTTGTCAAAAATCAGTTGACTCTATAGGTGAGGGTATATTTCTGGATTCTCAATTCTATTCCACTGATCGATATGTCTATCTTTATGCCAGTACCATGCTGTTTTGACCACTGTAGCTTTGTAATATGTTTCAAGTTCAGGCAGTGAAATTCCTTCCACATTGCTCTTCTTTTTTAGAATACTTTTGGCTATTCAGGTGCACTTACCCTTCCAGATGAATTTGGTAATTGCCTTCTATAATTCTGTAAAGTAAGCTGTTGAGATTTTGATTGGTATTGCATTGAATCTATAAATCAGTTTGGGCAAGATTGACATCTTCATGATATTTATTTTTCCAATCCATGAACACAGAATGTTTTTCCATTTGTTTAGGTCTTTTTTAAATTTCTTTTAGCATTGTTTTGTAGTTTTCTGCATACAGGTTCTGTACTTCTTTGGTTAAATTAACTCCTAGGTATTTGAGTCTTTTTGTTGCTATTGAAAATGGAATTTTCCTCCTGATTTCCTCCTCAGATTGTTCAGTACTAGTGTACAAAAACATTACTGATTTTTGCGTGTTGATCTTGTATCCTGCCACTTTGCTGAACTCATTCATTAGTTCAAGTAGCTTTGTTGTGGATACTTCAGGATTTTCTTAATACAGGATCATGTCATCCACAAACAGTGAGAGTTTTACTTCCTCTTTTCCTATTTGGACGCCTTTAATTTTTTTGTCTTAATTGCCCTAGCTAGAAGTTCTAGTACAATGTTGAATAACAATGGTGACAGTGGGCATCCTTGTCTTGTTCCTGATCTTAGGGGGAAAGCTTTCAATCTTTCCCCATTGAGTATGATGTTGGCTGTGGGTTTTTCATATATGCCTTTTATCATATTGAGGAATTTTCCTTTTATTCCTATCTTTTGAAGTATTTTTATCAAAAAAGGATGCTGGATTTTGTTGAATGCCTTTTCTGCATCTATTGAGATGATCATGTGGTTTTTTTCCTTCAATTTGTTAATGTGGTGTATTACATTGATTGATTTTCTTATGTTGAAACAGCCTTGCATACCAGGAATAAATCCCACTTGGTCGTGATGTATAAGTCTTTTGATATGCTGTTGGATTCGATTTGCAAGTATTTTGTTCAATAAAATTTAAAAAAATGGATATGGAATTTTGTCAAATTGTTATTTAGATTCAAAACAAACTCAGTTAAAATTTCTTTTTAGAAATTGAAAAGCTGATTCTAAAATTCATATGGAAATACAAAAGACCCAGCATAAACAAAACAATTTTAAAATGAACAAAGTTGGAGTAGCTGTATTACCTGACTTCAAGACTTACTCATTCAGGATGGGTCTTAATCCTATTACTGGAGTCCTTTATAAATGGAATGAATACAGAAAGAGAAGGAAAAAAAAGCCACAGGAGCAAGAAGCTGAAATCAACAAAACACAGAAGAGAACAGAGAGACCAGCAGATATGGCCATGTGCCTTGCCATGAGGCAGAGGAGCCAAGGATCGCCAGTAGCTGGTCTTCAGGAAGAAAGCATTGCCTTGGTGATGCCTTGATTCGGACATTTTCACAGCCTCAAAATTATAAGTTAATAAATTCCCATTTCTTAAGCCAAACTGTTTCATGGTATTACTTTAAGCAGCCTAGGAAACTAAAACAGATACAAAACCAGTTTAAAACCTAACACTATAAAACTTCTAGAGCAGAACATAGGAGAAAATCTTTGTGATCCTGAGTTAGACAAAGATAACTTAGACACAACATCAAAAGCACAATCCATAAAAGAAAAATTGATAAATTGGACTTCATCAAATTAAGAACTTTTGTTTTTTTTTTTTTTAGTATTTATTTACTTTTATCCATTCCTCCCCCACCCCCATTTTTGCTGTTTTGTGTCCATTCGCTGGGAAATTCTGTGTGTCTATTTCCTGCCCTCTCTTCTCATCCTTCTCCTACTGTCTTCACCGGGATTCGATCCTCAGAACCTCTGATGTGGGAAAGAGACATCCTACTGCCTGTGCCACCTTAGTTCCTGGTTTTTCGGTGTGTCTCGTCTTGGTCCTACCTTGTGTCACTCTCCTGTTACATCATCATCTTGCTGCATGGCAAATAAGTATATGAACAGATCCTCAATATTATTATTAGGGAAATGTAAATGAAGCTAAAATTCCAAAGACTGGCCCTAACAAGTATTGGTGAGAAAACAGAACAACTGGAACTCTCGTTCACTACTGGTGGTAATGCAAAATGGGGCAACCACTTTGGAAAACAGTTTGGCAGTTTCTTGAAAAAATTTAAGTCACCCAAGAGAAATGAAAGCATATATCCATACAAAGACTTGTACTTGAATGTCTGTATCAGTTTTATTGGTAAGAACCAAAAACTGGAAACAATCTAAATGTCCAGCAATGGATGAATGGATTAACAACTATGATACATGCATACTACATGGCAGCAATTAAAAAGAATGAACTTTTTTTTTTTTGGGGGGGGAGTATTTTTTTTTTTATTAGAGAAGTTGTAGGTTTACAGAAAGATCATGCAAAAAATACAGAGTTCCCATATACCCACCCCCATTTTTAACATTTTACATTAGTGCAGTATCTTTGTTGAGAGAATATTATTATTTTTTTTTTTTTTTTTTTAAAGATTTTATTTATTTATTCATTTATCCCCTCCTTGCTGCTTGTGCTCGCTGGGCCAGCCAACCACGCCGCGCAGGCGGGCCTGCCCTCACCAGGAGGCCCCGGGAACCGAACCCAGGGCCTCCCATATGGCAAACGGGAGCCCTACTGATTGAGCCACAGCCGCTTCCCGAGAGAATATTATTATAATGTACTATAACCTATAGTTCATAGTTTACATTAGGGATCACTGTTTGTGTTGTACAGTTATTTTTTGTTTTAGTCTTTGTTTTACATTTTTGTTCCAGCAACATATGTATCACCTAAAATTTTCCCTTTTAACTACACTCAGATATATAATTCAATAGAATTCAATGATGCTAATTACATTCATAATGTTGGGCTACCATTACTACCATCCATTACCAAAACTTTTCCATCACCCAAAAGAAACTTCACCAACTAAGAATTAACTCCCCATTACCCACCCCCACCCTGACCCTGGGCAACCTACATTCTAGTTTCTGACTCTATGAATTTGCTTAAAGAATTAACTTTTTTTTTTTTATGTTTTTGTTTTGTTTTTTTTTTTAAACCAGGAGGTCCGAGATCAAACCCAGGTCCCTCCATATGGGAGACGGACACCCAACCATTTGAGCCACATCCATCCCCCTAAGAATTAACTCTTTTTTTTTTTTTTTTTTACCGGGAGGTACCGGGGATCGAACCCTGGTCTCTCCATATGGTAGACGGACGCCGAACCTCTTGAGCCACATCCGTTTCCCAAGAATTAACTCTTGATACCTGCAATAATGTGGATGAATCCCAAGATAATTATATTGAGTGGAAAAAAGCCAGGCAAAAAATAATATACACCATATGGTTCATTTGTATAAAATTCTAGAAAATGCAAACTACTCTAGAGAGACAAAAAAGAAATCAGCAGTTGCTTGGTGTCTTCATTTGCCAGGGCTGCTTGAACAAATACCACAGATTGGTTGGCTTAAACAACAGGAATTTGTCTCAGAGTTTCTGAGGCCAGACTTCTAAAATCAGGGTGTCGGAATGATCGTGCTTTCTCCAAAGCCTGCAATCCAATCTCCTCTGCCTATAAGGACTCTAGTCATACTGGATCATGGCCCACCCTCATTCAGTTTGGCCTCACCTTAACTAATATCTTCAAGATCCTATTTACAAATAAGTTCACATCACAGGTTCAGGGGTTTGACCTTGAACATGACTTTATGGGGGGCAAGATTCAATCAATAATAGTTGGGGATGGGGTGGAGGTCTGGTGGGAGAGGCAGGAGAGAGGGCACAAGGAAATTTCTGAAGGTGATGGCTTTGTCCATTGTTGTAATTATGGTGATGGCTTCCTGGTGGTACACATGTCAAAAATTACCAAATTGTACACTTTAAGTATACATATAATTTCTTATATACCAATTATATCTCAATAGAGCTTTTTTGAAGTGGAATAATAAAACATTTTAAAGAATGTTAGTGTAACAAATAATTTTTAAAAAAACATAGACATAATATTAAAACAACATGGAAAGCAGATGTGGCTCAAGCGATTGGGCTTCCATCTACCATATAGGAGGTCCAGGGTTCGATTTCCAGGGCCTCCTGGTGAAGGCAAGCTGGCCTGCCGCGGGAAGCTGGCCCACACAGAGTGATGGCCCATGAAGAGTGCTGGCACAGCAAGATGATGGAACAAAAAGAGACACAGAGGAGAGACAATAAGAGACATAGCAGACCAGGGAACTGAGGTGGAGCAAGAGATTGAGCGTCTCTCTCCCACTCCAGAAGGTCCCAGGATCTGTTCTCAGTGCCACCTAAAGAGAAGACAAGAAGACAGAGAAGAACACACAGCGAATAGACACAGAAAGCAGACAACGGGGGCGCGGGATAAATAAATAAATCTTAAAAAAAAAAAATTCTTTAAAAAAACCAACAGCAGCAATACTCTGAGATTATATCTACAGACAAAGTTAGAAAAGACAGAGTAAATTGGGGAAGGTGTCTTAGAATAAAAGTGGCTAAAGCTTCATTATAATAGAGGGTATCAAAACTCAAGGTTATTTTTTACTTTGATATTTAGAGAAATATCCATTTGAAAAAAAAAGGAGAGCTTCAAGTCTATCAGAAGCAACTCTGGTTAGCCACTGGGGCCGCCCATTTTAAGAAGTGTTAGTGCCAACCAGTCATGAGTTGGGGACCTGCTGGCTTCCCAAGTCACAATGTGACTCATCTAAATGCCCAAGCTAAGAAACAAGGTCAGCAACCGCCTCAGGAGACCCACCAGCCCCTCCTCCCCTTTCTTGCCTCATCCCTGCCTCCTTGTCGTTTAAACCTAGCAGTCCCAATCAGCAATCTCTTACCCTGGTGCCATACTTCATAGGCTCACATTCATCCTGAGCTTTGAAACCCATGGCCTGTGAGGGCAGGGAGTGGTGCCATGCTGCAGAGGAAAGTGAAGCTCGGGGAGATGCCACATGCTCTGGGCCACACAGGTGGTCATCATGGCACAGTGACCTTGACCAGGTCTCCTAAATTCACTGCTATTTTACATGCTGCCTCTTAGAGTAAAAAAGAATTAGATGTTTCTTCCCCACTCCAACATGTCTCACCCACCAAAGGCTCGAGAGCAAAATTCCAGCTTGTGCTTGAAAGCAGCTTGGAGAAAACATCACAAGCCTTGGTCAGCTCCCCTGGAGGAGAATTCCTGTTTCCAATGGAAATCCAGTCTTATACCCAGAGGGGGCTGTGAGGAGGCCAGAGCACACACCATCTGCTTTCTCCCACCCTGGAGGAGAGAGCCTGGGGGGACTCCTGCCCTTGACTCCCCAGGCTCCTTAGGAGGCCATGGGAGGCTGTCCAGGTCATCGCACTGGCACACACTCTACCATCCAGACCCAGGGGCGAGGCTGGAGGGAGATGAGGGGTCTGCTGAGGAGGGGCAGGTGGGAGTCACCCACACACACACAATGCCTGGCCCCACTTCCCCTCAGCAATCAGAACAGCTGGGAGAAGTTGTGAGGCATAGGAACCAAACACAAGGAGGGGCCACCTCATTCCCACCTGAGGAGCTGTTCCTCACACCAAGGGACACCTCCCCTGGAGTAAGGGGATCAAGCCCAGGGCTTCCAGGCACAAGCTTTGGCCACTGGCCACACACGCACTGGCTGAGGGGCCCTGGGAGGATCCAAACAGACCCTCAGGTTGTTCCCCAGTTAAGTGGGAATGAGCGGGCTGACCTCTGTAGCCAATGGCTTAGCGCAGAGCCAGCACACAGTAATTCAGAAAAAAAAATACAATCAGCATCATTTTTATAAAAACTACCATTGCTGTTGTTGTTAAACTAACACCTGAGAGTTTTGCCAATACTTTTCCTTTCATTCATTTTTTTCACTAATTCTAAAAGCTCTTTCCAAAGATGTATATAAAGGACCTAACACGATGTCTGGTGCTTGGTGGATACCCAATAATTGTCACTTATTCCAGGCACTGGGACACAAAGATAAAGCAGGCATAGACCTGTCCTCAGAGAGCTCTCAGTCTAGGGGGGCAGGCAGATATGTACCCCAAGGTGCCAGGGAAAATGACGTCAGTGGGGCCTCAAGGGAAGGAGGTGGGGGCTCCACAACCTCCAGGCCATACCCCAGGTGAGTGCTGTCCTTTCATCTCAGGGGCACTGCCACATCTGCTTGGGAACCTGTTCTCAGCTCTGGGGCCGAGAGCAGATGCTTCTGAACAATCTCAGTCATGATAAATCCTCCTTGAGGGTGGAAATGGCTCTTGGAAAATAACCCAAAATCACGGGGGCCATGTCTGATGAATACAAGAGATAAAACTCTTCGGGTCACAAACCTGAGATGAATATAAAACAGAGTCACAGATAATGGGAGCTCACAAATGGCCCCTGCCAACAACTCCGAGCAGAGCCAAGTCACAGAGTCTTGGCATTGGCAAGGGCCCCAGGGAACTGATGAAACTGCGGCCTGAGACAGGGACCCCTCAAGTGTGTCCCCAACAAAGATATTTTGAGAAAATTCAAACATACAACCAAAAAAACCCTGAGAGCTGATTATCAAAGCACTTACTTCATGCAAGCACCATGCTAGTGTTCTTATGCAACTGTCTCAAGCTTCATATCTCTCCCAGGTAAGTATAATTATCCCCATTCTCAAGATGAGCAAACAGACTCAGAGAGGTTTTTATAATTCACCCAACTGGGGCCACATATTATGACCTGAGAGAGCTGGCATTTTAGCTCAGGTCTGTCTCAGCCACTAAGCCCCCACCAACCCCACACTGAGTAACCACTTCAAAGAAAACCCTTGGACACAAATGTGCTGGCATTTTTTGGTTAGAAAAAACAGAGTTCCGCTGACAGAAGTATAGGAGCAGAGCACTGAGAGCTCTGAGGGGCATGAGTGAGTAGGATGTGGCCTCCATCCTCCAAGAGCTCCCAGGACAGTGGGCAAGCTGGCGTCTAAAGGCAGCTCTGAGATAAGGCAGAAAGTGGCACATGTTATGAGGGAGTCCTAAAGGACTCTTGGGAGTTGAGAGAGAGAGAGAGGTGCTAGTAGGGATGTGGAAGGGAGCAGAATGGTCTCACGGGGAAGGTGGTGATTCAGCCAGTCTTGAGGCAGAGTGGAGTCCACACAGCCAGAGATGGGTGGGGGAGGAGGTGGGGTGGGCCCAGGTATGGAAGCAGGAGAGCTCGAGGTCTGCTGAGGCTGTTAACCAGGAAGCAATGAGAGGGCAGGAGAGCAGTGTGACCTGGAAGCCAGCAGACCAGGGAGGCCGAGCAGGCCCAGCATGGTAAGGCCTTAAATGACTAGCTGAGGAACTGGAGGAGAAACACTGAAGGTTAGATGGGACAGGGAGAATACTATCAAACCAGGGAGAAGTTAAAGCCAAGAGACCAGCTAAGAGGCTTCTGTAAGATTCCAAACAAGAAGTAACAAAGGCAAAGAGGGGCAGGGTTGCTGGAAAAGCAGATGGAATGGCGGGGGGCTTCCACCTCGTTTCTGACCCAACCCACCTGAGACTGAGACAGGACATGCTGCCATCAGTGCAGATGGCTCAGCGTCACAGGGAGCAGACGTACTAGTCCTCAGAAGCTAGGTCAGAACCTTCCGGTTCCGGGTGAGGAAACATGTACTGCACAAAATGACCCCCCACGTGACTCCAGAGTGACTTCTGTGGAGCTGTCTCACCATGCATTCAATCACACCCCTTTTCTGAGCACCCACTATAGGCCAAGACGGGTCCAGGAGCTGGGGATACAACTACAAGACAGACATGGCCCCTGCTGTCGAAGTTCACCTTCCAGTGAGGGACCCAGAAGAAAGACACAGAGAGGAGCCAACAGACCCTGGTGGCTGATGGGGCATGGTGGTCAGGGGAGATGCAGGAGTCCAAGATGACTCCTAGCTTTCAGGTCTGCTTAGCTGGATGAATGGGAGAACTAGTCATGGGAAAAGGCAACTTAGGAAGGAGGAGAATTGGGCAGGAATGTACAAGCTTCAGTTTGGGTCATGTTGAAACCAATGTCATTTCTCTTGTTGTCCTCTTGTCCATGAAAATTGACAGCATTTGTGGGAGGAGAAGGAAGGAAGCTAGGGCCAGAGAGTTGGGGTGCTCAGAGATGGTGTGAAGATGGCAAGGAGCCTGGGGCCTTGTACCATACCCCAAAGGAATGGGGAAGCGGAGCCCTGGCTCAGGAGTCAATGGACTGCATTCTGCTCAGCACTGACACTTCCTGACCCTCTAACCTTGGGCAAGTTACTTTACTTTTGAGTTCCTGGCATCTGTTAATCCTTGCCCATTCCACAGGGTGGCTGGGAAGAATCTGGAAGATATTTAGAAATTGTAAAAGGCTTTATAAATAAATGAGGCCAAGTCCAAGACCCACTTCAGACAAGCTGAGGCTTCAAATACTGATGTGCTCTCCCAGGGGCCCCACATCTCTCAATGGTTATGGGAGACTGTTGCTCTCTGGTGCTTCCACCTCTCTGTGCTACTGCAGCCCCACTGGGTGCTTCTCGATGGCACTTTCTGTGGAACACTGAGCCCTTTCTTGAGGCCATCCCAGGAAGCAAGACCCTCCAAGGGAAGACAGGGGAACCCACAGCCACCAGGACAACCCTGGCCCCTCAGAGCCTCACACAGGTCATGTGGATGTCTGGGAAATAAGATGTCCAGCTCTGAGCATGTGCGTCAAAAGGTTTATTAGTATCCACACTGGGAAGCCCCAGGCTCTCGCCTAGGACTGAGAGTACCAGGGAAGGGAAGCGAGGCCACCACAGGCCCCAGCTGGCCTGGCACCCAGGAGATGGTGATGCTCCTGCTTCAAGCACAGCCAGGTCACCTCCCTGCCCTGTAAGTCTCCTGCTGAAGAGGCAGTGCTGTCCTCTCCACCGGGAACTGAGATCCCCAGAGGCTTCCTGACTTGCCTGACACCAGTCAGCACCCCCAGGAATCTAGACTCAGGCCACCTCAGCCAGTACCAGAGCCCCCATGTCCTCCAGAGTGCCCCACCACCAGCCACTCCTGTCTCGCTCCCAGAACCTGAGGACTAAAGTCTGGAATGGACAAATTTTCTCAGGTTCTCCAACTGCTCCTCCAGGCGCTGCTCATCTCCATGGTTCTCGATGACCCAGTCAAAGCTCCCAAAGTCATCCAGGCCACATTCTGACTCAGCATCGTCCACTCCTGTGGAGAAGCATGGGCAAGGTCAGGCCTCAACCTTCCACCAGTCCCAGAAGGAGCAAGGCTTCCCCAGGCACCTCCTCTGCTGTCCCAGAGCCAGCTCCACCCGACTCTGGAGGGTACTTCCCCACCCTCAGAAACACTGGAAAGCAGGAGCAGCTCAGGTAGTTCCTGCTGACTTCACCTGCCACTGCCTATGGAGGGTGGACTGGGTCATCTAAACCCACAGACAACCCAAAAAGGCACGGCATTTTCATCTCATGTGAAGCTGGCAAGGTCTATTTCTATGCCTAAATCTTTCTGATTGGAGCCTCACAGCACTCGGAGCCCAGGCCTCAATTCTCAGATTCCGTTTCATAATTCCTCCAGGCCTGCCATGGAGACAGCAGGAGGCCTAGAGCATGGGGTGAGGGCTGGGCCCTTCAGGTGGGCTGGGGGTAAAGGCTGTGAGCAGCTCACCTGGCGTGAACACCCAGCCCCGCTGCCGTCGACTCTGCTCCGAGGCCACTACACGAACCGTCTGCATTGCTGCCCCATAGGCCTCCCGAAACCACTGGATGTCGGACAGTCTCCGTGTGTCGCTCACCAGCTGCAAGGGAGGGACACAGACAGGTGACCAACGGGACATGGAAGCCACAGGACAGGGCACTAGGGGTAAGGGGAAAGGAGGGGAAGACCCAGCCCCCCTCTGCAAAAGCGGCTGCACAGGGGAACTGCGAAATCCAGGACCACGGTGCAGCCCCATCGCTCCTCACCACCGCCCAGCAGGGACAGACGTGGCCTCCTCCCTCCAGGCGGCCCTCCCTGATGGCCACAGCCCCATCCCACTCTGCCCACGCTGCCTCCGCCATGGACACACGCTCGTGTTCAGTGGCTGTGTTGGTCACTGCTGTGCTGAAGAGGAGGGAACAGGCTTTGGACGAGTCAGATCAGCTGGTCCAACTTGCTCATTTTACAGATGAGCAAACTGAGGCCAGAAGACTCCAAGAAGCACCCCCTACCAGGCACCTTTTAAGATGTAAATCTGATTTTTGTCAATTTCCTGCCCTAACCTTCTCAAAGGCTTCCCATCATTTGAAGAATAAAATCCAAACCTTTCACCCAGCTGATAAGGCCCTAAGAGATCTGGCACCTGGTTTCCTATCCTCTTCCCTCATTCACTCCACTGCAGCCAACTGGCCTCCTTCCTGTTTCCCAAATGCGCCAACCACATCCCTCCTCAGGGCCTTTGCATGGGCTATTCTCACTGTCTGAATAATCACAAGGGTAGCTCCCTCACTTCCTTGAGGTCGCTGCTCAAATGTCACCGCCTCAGACAAGCTTCCCTGACTGCCTTGGCTCCCTTCCTGTCCCTCTCCATCCTGATATGCTGCTGATTTTCCTCTTAGCACTAAGTCCTCTTTGAAATCATCCCTATTTATTAGTTTGTTTGTCTGTCTGCCCCACTAGAGTCAGTTCCAAGAGGGCAGGGACTTTGATTCGCTGCTGCATCCTGGGTCCCTGGAGCAGTACCTGACACATAATCAGCCCTCGTCAGAATATGTTCAGTAAGCAAATGAATGATTGGCTCAGTGAATAAAAGAGGCTTGTTGTTCACATCTATGCTGCTGACACGTTTATTCACCCAGTTATTAAATAAGTTTTATAAACAGCACCTACTGTGTGCCAAGTGCTGAGGAAAGAGAGGTGAGCAAAACAGACCTGGTCCCTGCCCTCATGGTGGGTACAGGCTAGTGGAAGAGGCAGACCTTAGACAAGCAGCCTCCCAAATAACCAGGTAATCATAGTGCCTAATCTACAAGCATCACAACCTGAACCCAGCCAAAACTGAACTCCTGACTTTCTCCCCAACCTGCTCCTCCCACACCTTCCCTGCCTCAGAAAATGACAACCCTATTTGTCCAGCTGCTCAGGAAAAAATCCTTGTCACCGTCTCTTGTCCTCACACCCCGCAGCCAACCCATCAGCAAATCCTACTGACTCTATCTTCAAAATCTAGCCGAACCTGACCCCTCTGCCATGACATTGAGCAGAGTCCCAGTCATGTCACCTGCAAAGAGCCTCTAACTGGCCCCTCTGCCTCCGCTCTTGCCTTCCACCCAGCAGCTCCATCCTCTGCACAAAAGCCTCCAATTACTCCCTGGTTCACGCAGAGTAAAAGCCAGGGTTCTTCTAAAGGCCCTGCAAGATCTGCTCTCATCTCCCACCGCTCTCCCCTCTTCCTCCAACGTGCCAGGCACGCTCCCACTTCAGTACCTTGGTACTCACGCCTCCCTCTTCTTAGAAAGCTCCTTTCCCAAACAGCCATTCAGCTTACTCCCTCACTTTCTTCATGTCTTGCTTAAATGGCATTGTATCAGTGAGACTTTACCTAACACCCTTAAGAAAACCCCTGCCCAGACCTCCTTACGCCCTAGTATGCTTCATTTTGCTCATTCGTATTTAGCACCACCTGATATATTCTATATTCGTTTATTTTGTGCCTATCTCTCCCCCAGCTCCAGTCACGGAGTTCGTTGCTTTTGTACACCAATGTATCCCCAGAACCTGGACCCATCCCAGGTATGAGTACATTCAAGCAATACTTAGTGCCAGAATGAATGAGGAAAGAAAAGGGCACATGTAACGGGAGTACCAGTTAAGATTTGGGCATCAGGGAAGGTTTCCCTGAGAAGGTGACATTTACACTGACCTGGAGCTAACCACAGGTGAAGAAAGGAAGAAAGAACAGTCCAGGAAGGTGGAAGAGCACATGCAAAGGTCCTGATTCTGGAAGGAACTTGATATGTTAAGAGAACAGAGAGTAAGCCGTGGTAGCTGCAGCTCAAGGAGTAAAGGGGTGAAAGGGTAGCAGGAGCCAGCTCCTGCAGGGCCCAGAAGTTCATGTTAGGGTTTCTGATTTGGTTTATAAGAACAACAGGAAACCCACAAAGCATTCACAAAACAGAATGGCATGTTTTTAAAGGGTCTCGCTGGCTGCTGTGTGGTAAATGGATCATAGGGGGCAAGAAGAGAAGCCGGGACCAGTGATTGTCCAGATGAGAGATGGTGGTGGCTTGGAACAGGGTGGCAGCAGTGGAGACAGAGAGGAATGGATGCAGCTAGGATATTCTTGAGGGAGAGGCAGGGGGTTGGGAATCAGGTTTTCTTAATGCTCTCAAGGAGCCCTCTTACCCAGACAGGCTGAGAGACGCCCTCCACAATCTTCCTGCAGAAGAAGCCTGGGTCAGCCTGGCGTTTCTCCTCCCCCCAGCGGATCATGTCCCTCCGAAACGCCTCCTTGTAGGTGCTGGCATCCAGGAGTCTCTGGAAGTCCAGGCCATGTTCCTGTCCAAAGCACACTTCATGTCACCAGCCCCTCGGCCATCTCTCCTCAGACAATCAGAGAGTCACCCCTCCCCCGACTCCCTGCTCACACATAGGCCAATACAAAGACTAATGAGGTTCCATCCAGGACCCAGGCCTGCAGAGCAGAGGACCCAAAGAAATCCCAATCACCCTCAGATGAAGGAAAGGTCTAGGATAATCCAGAAAATGCTGCAATTTGTCTTTGAAATGTGGGATATGGTTTTCTCTTTTGCAACAGTTTACCTTTCAATTATTTCTGGCTTAAACTAATCCTGAAATTAGTTTGCATCCCTTGGGCACAGGCTTAGCCTTCAACTCAAGTGGGAAATCTGAAAAAACTATATTCCATGTCCTCCCACGACCCCTTCTGGCATTGTTTTCCCCCATTCCAGTGCCCAGGAGATTTCATTTCTGTCTCTCTCCTCTCCCTTCATTACTCTCCCACCCCACCCCCATCCCCAAATTTTTGGCACCTTTGCTGAAATAGCATCACTCCATTTGGCTCCAGGCATTCCCTGGGCCTCCTACTCCCAGAAGACACCCTGGGCAGAAATGGCTGCTCTGACCACCTGGGGAGCTGCTTCTAGACCTGGCCTTTCCTTCCCCAGAGACACTGCAAGCAGGAGGAATCCCTCCGGAGGGCCCCAGGAAGGGGAGGGGTCTGGAGGCACCCCGTAAATATTTGTTGAATGAATGAATATATGAGCAAATACGTATAATTATTTTTTACCATTTTTCTGCAAATGTAGAAAACATAGCATTCTATACACACTGTCCTACACCTTGTATTCTCCATTTAACAATATCTTTTTTTTTTTTTTTTTCTTTTTTTTTTTTGAGGTACGAGGGGCCAGGAATTGAACCCGGGACCTCATACGTGGGAAACCCAGCATTCAAACACTGAGCCACATCGGCTCCCGAGTTGTTTATTTCATTTGTTTTGCTTGGTGTTTGTCTTTGTTTTTTTTTAGGAGGTACCAGGAACCAAACCTGAGACCTCCCATGTGGGAAGCAGGTGCTTAATTGCTTGAGCCACATCCACTCCCCGATTTAACAGTATATCCTTACAACTCATGTGACTAAATCTCTAAGGGGAGAATTCCAGGGGCTGTGTCAGGCCAGCTTGGGGGGGGGGGAGGGAGCAGTGATGTGAGGTGTCACACAGCCTTTGAGTAAGGGGATGTATGCAGACCCTTGCTAATCACACTGCATCAGCAGTTGCCTACTCGAACCCACAGCCTTTCCTGCACACAATCCTTGAACCCTCTGGGGAGTAAGTGAGTAATGCTAGTGGGAAAAAAGCTTGAGCTGAAAATGCTCCCAGAGAAGTCCACCCACAGAAAACTGAGAGCTGGCCACCAGCAGTCACCTGGTCAGCGCCCGTGACTCAAGTAGCAGCCACAGCAACCAAAGCCTGGGAGTGGGGCTCCTCTCAACCCCGCCGCAGGACCACCACCTACCTGAGCATACTGCTCCTTGAGTGGACCAGAGAGCCGGAGGACAGCACAGACGTCAGCTCCGAGGCTGTGGGACAGGGAGATCAGAACCCAGTTAATCTAGAGCTTCTAGGCTCCAGAAGAGGCATCCAGAGGGCTGGGTTGAAGCCCCATTTCTGCTACTGGCATCTCCATGACTTTGGGAGATCTTGATTGCCCTGGTCCTATTTCCTTATCTGTAAAATTGGGGTAACAGTTTCTGTCCTGCCTCCCACACGGGACTCTTATAGAACTCAAATGTATGTGAAAGAGCCCCGAAACTATTAATAGGTAAAACAGATACTCGGCGATAGAATTGTAAGTACAATGTGAACACCCATGCCTGGAGATACTCTGGCTGGACTAGACCACTGCTGGGCCTGTGAACTGGTTCTCCCACAGCCCAGTCTCAACAGGCCTCCCTGACATAAAGAATTCATTCAAGGGAATGTGTGTAGCTCAGTGGTTGAGCACCTGCTTCGCACATATGAGGTCCTGGGTTCAATCCCTAACACCTCCTAAAAAAAACTAAAAAAAAAAAAATTCATTCATTCAGTTATTCAGTTTACCCAACCCAACATTTATTAGGTACTTGTAAAAAAAGCCATACAAATGTGAATAAGATACATGATCCCTGTCCTGGGCTTGAGATGCTCACAGATACTTTTTTTCTTTTTTTTTTTTTTTAAAGATTTTATTTATTTATTCATTTATCCCCTCCTTGCTGCTTGTGCTCGCTGGGTCAGCTAACCACGCCGTGTGGGCGGGCTTGCCTTCACCAGGAGGCCCCGGGAACCGAACCCGGGGCCTCCCATATGGTAAACGGGAGCCCTACTGATTAGCCACAGCCGCTTCCCCACAGATACTCTTAAACACTGACATGGGCAAAAAGGTGCTCTTATTTCCATTGTTCAGATGAGAAAACTGAGGTTGAATGAGGAGGATCGACTCGCTCAAAGCAACACTGGAAGTAGTGAGGCCAGCATTGGTAAAATAAAAATAATAGCCAACATTTAGTTCCTGCACCTTTACTAGATGCCAAGAAATGTTCTATCTAAGCCTTTCATGTCATTATCGCATTTAATCCTTACAACCACCCTATTATTATCCCCTTTTTATTTTATTTTTATATTTTTTTAAAAGATACTTAGATTACATAAATGTTACACAAAAAATATAGGGATTCCCATATGTCCCACCTCCCACACCTCCCACAACCTCCCACATAAACATCCTTCATTAGTGTGGCACATTAATTGCAAATGATATTATCCCCTTTTTACAGATGACAAAACCAAGGCACAGAGTGGATAATAACCTAGACAAGAACGTACACTGATAAGTGGTAGGACTAGGATTTGAATCCAGCAGTCTAATTCCAGAGCCTATGCTCCTAACCACCATTTGATTTCTGTGTTTTGGGGTAAGGAGAGGTGCAATTTAGGAAGAAGGCAGTGAGATCCTTGGTGTTGGTGAAATATTCAGGTGGCAAACTCTGCCCTGGGCTCCCCCATGACTGCTTAGAACCCTGTGGTACCCCAAATCAGCCTCCTGGTAGGCCCACCATACTGGCCTTCAAGAGGTGAGGCGCCTCACTCCACTCTCACCAACTCCTCCACTCTCCCAGCCCCATGCCCCAGCAAAAATGCTCCCAGCCAGAACATCTTGCTTTGAGAGAAAACACAGAACAAAACGTACTATTATTTGTGAAGGAGGTGAGGTAAAGTAGAAAAAAACCTATTCCTTGATGCCAGACGAAGCTGGACTTGAATAGTGGGTCTGCCACTTACTAACTTTGTGACTTGGCAAGTTTTTGTTTTATTTACCTTTTCAGAGTCTCAGTTTCTTCATCTGTGAAATGGAGATACTGACACTAATAATACCACCAAGTACTTAAGGAAGAGATTAGGAGAAATGAATGAGATGATACATACACACAGTGCTTGGCACATCGAAAAGGCTTGGTAAACCCCAGCGATTCGGCGGAGTGATTAGGTAAGCCATCACCTGTCACTGGAGGCAGGCACACCTGGGTGTGGTCTTAAATCAAATCCTGTACCTGCGCCTCAGTTTCCTCATCTTTAATGGCTACTGCCCGTCACTGTGGTGAGGATTAGAAATCGTGCATGGAAAGCGCCTCGGCAGTAACTGTTCTTAATGCCTCTTGAACAGAATGACCTACATACAGCTAAAGGTCTGTGGAGAGGCGGCCCGCTGGTTCTTTGCAGTGGACGTGTGTCGCCTGTCGTTTTCAGCTCCCGCCGCCCATCGCTCCTCTTGCCCTGCTACCGAAGGATCCCTACTCCGAAGCTCACTCCATCACTCACACACACACACACACACACACTCCCCTCGTGTCACGTGCTGCGGGGTCGCCCCCCACCCCGCCGCCGCTCCTTCCCCGCCCCACCGACACCTGCTGAGCAGCGCCTCAGTCACGAAGTCCTTCCCGGATTTCCTCTTCCCGCTGAACAGCAGCACCAGGCGCGGGGCGCTTGCCTGCGGGGCCATGGGGCCGCCACGCCGAGCTCTCCCTGAAGCGCACGCCTCGCCCCACCCCTAAAACCCGGCCACCCCGCGCGACATGGACGCGGCCACCAGGGGGAGGGACAACAAGGATTTCTCCCCTTCTCCAGCGCTGCAGAGAGACCGACAGCCCGTGTGTGTGTCTCGATACGTTTTAATCGAAGTTTAAATGAATTAAATACGGAGGGAAAGAAGGTTTGCTCTGAGCGCAGCCTCCGCCCCTAAGTAAGGACCCCTCCCGGACCCCGTTAGAGCCGCCCAAGCCCGCCCGGAGCCGACGTCACAGCCCCGCCTTCTCAACCGCGCCCCAGGCCGACGACGCAACTGCTTTCCTCCAGGGGGGTGATGTTTTCAAATTTCCTGAGGTAAAACTCCCACTCCCTTCGACAGAACCCAAAAACGTCACCGAAACCCATACCCGTGATTACATTGCATACGTTTTCAGGCCTACTTTTTAACTTGTGTGTTGCAATGCATGCTTTTGTTTTTCCCCCACAATGAAAATGGGTCTTTCCAGAGAGGAAACGAATCCACGACGCGAGGGGGTGGTGTCTGGTAACGTCCTATGAGAGGCGGGGTTTCGTCGCTATTTTATTGTTAAACAGGTTTTATAACTGGAGAGCCGCTACGATGCGGCCCTCTAAGCCCTACGACGTCCCTGTCTTCCCTCTTAGAGTGTAGCCTCCTCTCCGGAGGTTCTTGGAAGCGGGCAGCGGCGTGGGTGAGATCAATAATAGTATAGGCTGCTACGGGGCTTTGAAGCCACTGCTGGGCGAGAGGACCCTGGTTTTCTCCGGAGTCAGCTCCCAGCCAGGAGCTCGGGGGCCAGAAATAAGGGGTGGTGAGCTGTCCTTTCCCGGAATTTCCAGTTTTGTCTGTCCACAACAGCTGACGCCCAGTCCCAGTTGAGTAAATGGAGTTGCCTTTAGCTATGACTCGCTGTGCTGCATTTTTCTGAGCCTGCCCAAACAGATCCTGCGACCCATTACTGCCTCCATTTCACAAGCTATAAGGTCATGTAAAGAGAAGAAGCCAGTGTGGAGGCCCACTTTGTGAGAAGCCATTAATTCCCTGAATATTAAGGATGCTAAGGATATTAGAGTGGTCAGATGGAAAAATAACAGACTGTGGGAGGTTTTTGTTCTGTTTTGTTTTGTTTTAAGCAAATCAGAAAACACTACCCTCTTCAAGGCACTTAGGAGGCAGGATAGAGCGGAAGGAGTTTTTTTTGTTGTTTTTTGTTTTTTTTTTTAAAGATTTTATTTATTTATTCATTTATCCCCCCCTTGCTGCCTGTGCTCACTGGGTCAGCCAACCACACCGTGCGGGCGGGCCCGCCCCCACCGGGAGGCCCCGGGAACCAAACCCGGGGCCTCCCACATGGCAAACGGGAGCCCCACCGATTGAGCCACAGCCGCTTCCCCGGAAGGAGTTTTAATCCTACTTTTTACACTGCAGGAATGTAACCTTCAGCAAGTCATTCTGAGTTCACCATTGATAATGCCCACCTCACAGGGTTGCGCTAAGGAGGAAGTGAGGAAAATGTATGATTAAGTACAATTAAAGTGCTTTGTGAATCCTAAAGTGATATCATCCAAGGGTAAGGGATTGTTACTTATTCTTAGCACTTAATGCTTTTACAGTTTGTAATTCAACAGTTTTCCAGGTAATCTTCAAAAAACATTTATTTGGGACTCTCAGCTCTGCCAGCTGAAAGTAAAAGAATGAAATCCACTTTCACATTCCTACTTGTCTGAAACACCACCAGGAAAGAGTCTGATTTCCCAGGCTATCTCCCCCACAGTCTCTTCCCTCCAATCCACCCTGGACTCTGGAATAGAACTTCTGGAATTTCCAGTCAGTGATCAGAAAACTCACCCCATATCCTAGCCTCTTCTCAGAAGTTCCCCTCCTATTCCCTGTCTCATCTGAACCTCACTGTCCCCTACTGTCCTCTCAGGTGGAGGTTCTTTTTTTTCCCCCAGCCCTCGTACCTCAGCATAGACTTCGTGCCTGGCTTCCCTCCCAGCCCATTTCAGCTTCCAGAACATTACTCTCCCTGCCTCTTAGAAAGCTCTGGCTTTTCTAAAGCTCACACCACCTGGCTGAGTTACCCTTTCCCCCTCAGTGCTGACAACCACAGATCCCAGTGGACTCGCTCTCATTTACTGAGGACCCAGCCACTGGCTCCTTATCTTGTCTTGCCTCCAGTTCTTGGCAACTTCACTATCCACATGACCAGCCTTTCCAACACCCCGCCCACTCAAGTCCTTGGCCTCAGAGGTCCAAAGACTTTTCCTTTCTCTCCTCCTCAGATACCTGCCCCATGAACACATCCTGGGCTTTCTCATCACCAGAAGCCATCCAACTTGCAAATTCACACTCACCCATCCTCCCCTACAAAGTTACTTACTCAGATACTCCCCAGAGCAGTACTCCCACCCAAGGCCACTACTAGCCCCTGAAGCTGTATTATATAACATCTCTGCCTTGAGAGCATCAAACAAGTTAATATAGGTGGAAATCCTTTGTAAGCTGTAAAGTGCTGCACAAAAGTGAGGCACTATTTTTAAGATAGAACAGCCTGTCTCAAGGCTGGGATGTTGGTGAGAATGAGGCAGGAAAGGGAGGAGGAGCAGGAGTATCTGATGGGGGAAGAGACAGCCATGAAATCCAAGGGAAGGACTTCCGGGAAGATGGCAGACTAGTAAGACACGGAAATCTCTTCTCCATAACAATAGCTACAAGATAGGTTGAAATAGCCCAGAAAAAGATCTTCTAGGCTTTAGGACAACAGATGAAGGCAGGTCACCACCCAGAGGAGACAGGGACAAGGGAGGGAAATCTTGATGACAGAACCATGAGTTGAAACCTGCAGCTGCTGCTGCTGGCACCCTCCCCCACACTAAAACACTTTAGAATTCTCGGGCCTCTTGGCCTGCAGCTACAGACAAAGGGGCCTCCAGGGATCTACCACCCCAGGAAAGGGGAGAGAGAGGGACACAGCCTAAGGCTGACTCAGCTTTTGGCTCACAAATTTAGTCTGCTGTGTCCCAAGAGCCCTTTCAGGCCTGGTGGGGCTGCACCATTGTTTGCCTTGGAGCCTCCAAGGGGCTAAAGATATACAACCCTCCCAATCTCCTCCTTTACTAACAGGGACTGATTGTTGAGGACTCAGAGGGGAGTAGAAATATTTCCTAACTGGGAAAAGGGAGGGGGTTGCCAGAGAAGGCTGGAGAACTGTCTCAGAGAAAGTTTGAATTACAAGCTCCTAGCCTCCCCACAGGAAGCTCTCTCACATTGATCTGGGCTGTGTTGCAACAAATACACTCCGACCACGCATTGAACTGAGAGCTGCCAAAGAGCACCATCTCCTGGCAGACCAAAGAAGTGCATGCAAAAAAATTAAAGATAAGTAGGAGAGGTTTTTTTCTGGCCTCTATAGCCTCCCTGCCTAAGGCCCTAGGAAACGACTATACAACCAATTACTGGGTCCAGTACCCAGTTTTGGGCAACCAGAAGGACAATCCTAAGAATCCAGGTCGAGCCAAAAGTCAAAGAGCAGGGGTAACCCACAGCCTCCTGCCACTAAATACTTAAAAAAGAGAAAGAGATTGAACATCTGAGTAAACTACATCCTAATCAGATGCCTAGATATCAGCAAAAAATTACGAGCCATACTAAGAAAATAGAAGACATGGCCCAAGAAAAGGAACACATCAAAGCCCCAGAAGAGATGCAGATTTTGAGAAAACTAATCAGCAAGATGTGTACAAATTTCCAAAATCAAATTAATGAGTTGAAAAGCAATATAGTTAAAGAGATAAATGACATCAAGAAGACACTGAGAAAGCACAAAGAAGAATTTGAAATCCTGAACAGAAAAGTAACAGAGCTCATGGGAATGAAAGACACAATAGGTGAGATCAAAAACACATTTGAGGGGGCGGATATGGCTCAAATGGTTGGGCATCCGTCTCCCATATGTAGGGACCTGGGTTCGATCCCGGGACCTCCTGGTAAAATTTTAAAAAATAAAAAAAACATTTGAGGGAAGTGGCTGTGGCTCAAGTGGTTGGGCTCCCGTTTACCATATGGGAGACCCCTGGTTCGATTCCTGGGGCCTCCTGGTGAAGGCAAGCCGGCCCCCATGGCACAGTGAGCCAATTCAGCAAGATGACTCAACAAAGGGAGACAAGCAGACACAGAAAAACGCAAAAGCAAATGGACACAGCAAGCACAAGCAGCAAGGGGGGGATAACTAAATAAAAATGAATCTTTAAAAAAAAAACATTTGAGGCATACAATAGCAGATTCGAAATGATAGAAGATTGAATAAGTGATACCAAATACAGAACAGCTAAAATTGAAGAGAGAAAAGAGCACAGAGAGAAAAGAATGTGTAGAGGCTGAACAACACACTTCTAAATAATCGGTGTGGGTCAAAGAACAAATTGCAAGTGAAATCAGTAAATATACTGAGATAAATGAAAATGAGAACACAACATATCAAAACTTATGGGATACAGCGAAGGCAGTCTTGAGAGGGAAATTTATAGCCCTAAATGCCTATATTAAAAAAGAAGAAAGAGCTAAACTCAAAGACTTAACTGAACAACTAGAGAAACTAGAAAAAGAACAGCAAACCAATCCCAAATCAAGCAGAAGGAAAGAAATAATAAAGATTAGAGCAGAAATAAATGAAAATGAGAACAAAAAAATAGAGAAAATCAGCAAAACCAAAAGCTGGTTCTTTGAGAATAAAATTGACAAACCCCTAGCTAGACTAACAAAGAAGAAGAGAGAGAAGATGCAAATAAATACAATCAGTGGGGGTCGGATGTAGCTCAACTGGTTGGGCGTCCGTCTCCCATATGGAAGGACCTGGGTTCAATTCCCGGGACCTCCCGGTAAAAAAAATAAATAAATAAATAAATACAATCAGAAATGAAAGAGGGGAAGTTACAAATGACCCCACAGAAATAAAAAGAATCATAAGAGGGCATTATGAGAAACTATATGCCAACAAACTAGACAACCTAGATGAAATGGACAAATTCCTAGAAAGGAACAACCAACCTACACTGACGCTATAAGAAATACAAGGACTTAACAAACCAATCACATTTAAGGAGATTGAATCTGTCATCAAAAATCTCCCAGCAGGGGATGGATGTGGCTCAGTTGGTTGGGCGTCCGTCTCCCATATGGAGGGACCTGGGTTCAATCCCTGGGACCTCCCAGTAAAAAGAAAAAAAAAGAAAAATATAGAAGGTGTGTGGGCCACCAGGCCCCGTGCGTGGGTGTGCCGCCAGGCTTTGTCCACAGGTGCACCGCCAGGCCCCGTCTGCGGTTGTGCCGCTAGGCTCTGCGAGCCACGCAGCAAGATGATGACATAACAGGAGAATGACACAAGGGAGAGCCAAGACGAGATGCACCGAAAAACCAGGAACTAAGCTGGTGCAGGCGGTAGGATGCCTCTTTCCCACATCGGAGGTCCCAAGGATTGAATCCCAGTGAAGACAGGAGGAGAAGGATGAAAACAAAGGGCAGGAAATGGACACAGAGTTGCCCAACGAATGGACACAGAAATAGCAAAAATGGGGGGCGGGGGTAAAAATGGATAAAAGTAAATAAATAAAGCTTTAAAAAAAAAAATCTCCCGGCAAAGAAAAGTCCAGGACCAGGTAGCTTCACAGGTGAATTCAATCAAGCGTTTAGAAAAGAATTAATACCAATCTCATTTAAACTCTTCCAAAGAATTGAAAAGGAGGGAAAATAACCCAACACATTTTATGAAGCCAACATCACCCTAATACCAAAGCCAGATAAAGATACTACAAGAAAAGAAAATTACAAACCCATCTCTCTAATGAACATAGATGCAAAAATTCTCAACAAAATACTTGCAAATCGAATCCAACAGCATATCAAAAGACTTATACATCATGACCAAGTAGGATTTATTCCTGGTATTCAAGGTTGGTTCAACATAAGAAAATCAATCAATGTAATACACCACATTAACAAATTGAAGGACAAAACCACATGATCATCTCTATAGATGCAGAAAAAGCATTTGACAAAATACAGCACACTTTCCTGGTAAAAACACTGCAAAAGATAGGAATAGAAGGAAAATTCCTCAATGATAAAAGGCATATATGAAAAACCCACAGCCAACCTCATACTCAATGGGGAAAGGTTGAAAGCTTTCCCTCTAAGATCAGGATCAAGACAAGGATGCCCACTGTCACTATTGTTATTCAATATTGTACTAGAAGTTCTAGCTAGGGCAATTAGACAAAAAAAAAAAATTAAAGGCATCTGTATTAGGGTTCTCTCAGGAAACTGAATCAACAGGAGATATCTGTCAATAATATTAGATTTTTTTTTAAAGATTTATTTTTATTTATCTCCCCCTTGCTGCTTGTGCTCGCTGTGTCCATTTGCTGTACGTTTTTCTGTCTGCTTGTCTCCCTTTATTGTGTCATCTTGCTGCGTCAGCTCGCTGCGCCGCGCGGGCAGGCTTGCCTTCACCAGGAGGCCCCAGGAATCAAACCTGGGACCTCTCATATGGTAAACGGGAGCTCAACCAGTTGAGCCACGGCCGCTTCCCGATATTAGATTTTTAAGAATCTCTCACGCAACCATGGGGATGCACAAGCCCAGGTTATGCAGGCAGGCTGCAAACCAGGGGCTCCGATGAAAGTCCAATGAAAGGTCCTTGATGAGTTTCTGGGAGAAGTTGCCTGTCCAATGATGAGCTGGGAAATTCTCTCTGAATGTTGAAATCACTTCCCCTTTTAAGGCATTCAACTGATTGGATAAAAGTGTCACCCATTGATGATGTAACCTCCCTGATTGATGCAGATGTAACCAGCCATCCATGCAGTAAACTCACTGGTGATTGAAGTCCATAAGTGCTCTTATATTACAATTAGCCCAGTGCTTGCCGGAACAAACACCTAGAAACAATTACCTGGCTGAGTTGACACATTAGCCTAACCATCATAGTCTACCCCTTGTCAGCTCAGCAGTCATACACATTACCCTAAACCATCCTTAGTCTCTAAGTAAAAACAATAACAGACAAGCATACATATATATTTCCGCCTAACAATGTTCAACTCCCCTGCATACAACCAGAAACACATTAATTCCCCACAAAATAGGGTGCAAGTCCTTGGGTAATATTCACTCTTTAACTTGACATCCTTAAATATTATGACATGGAATTAATACAACTTTTCATATGTTAAGGGAAAAGGTTGGAGAAAAAAACAAGAAATTCGTTTTGTGTACATATACAATCATACTCATAACGAAACAAGGAAGAAGGGTTCATGACTATTTACAGTTCTCATTTCTGTAACTGGTCACGTGGTCGAAGTTCATATTTATCACTACCTTCTTCCACTACCCATTCCATGTTTCCATTACCTTCAGTAAGCACTTCAGCTGGCCGTGGTTCTTTGCCTGGTGGGGTGACCCAAACTTTCATTCCTGAAGATTCTGGGCCATTATTAGTCCTGCTTGAATTGGTTTGTTGCAATTTTCCACTGACTTTAATCACAGGACATGGCAGTACTAGGAGACGCACTAGAGGATCTCCTGCATTCCAGGCAAACTCTTCTTTACCCCCATTATGTAGATGTAGTCCTATTTCCCCTTGATAGTCAGGATCAATCACCCCATCCAGTACAGTAATTCCCTTCCTTGCCTGTTGATTCACAGGGTAAGAGGAGCCCAAAGTGGCCAGGTGGCAGTCTTAACTTCCAGTTCAATGGAATCATTGTTATGTTCACTGGTGGCAGCACTCCTCCTTTTGGAACTAAAACCTGTAGACCAGCAGAGCTTAAGGTTGCAGGGACAGGAAGCAAAAATATTCCTAGTGGGTCACTAGGGGTAATAGTAAGTGGTGCCACTCCCATTTCCACCCCTTGATTCCTGGACCCATGAATCCTGGTTACGGGAGAAACAGCACCATAGAGAGGACACTGATTCAGAGAATACACAGCTTCCAGGAAAACATTGCCCCAGACCTGCAAGGTATTGCCACCTAGTTGGTGCCGTAACTGAGTCTTCAAAAGGCCATTCCACCATTCTATTAATCCAGCTGCTTCAGGGTGATGGGGAACATGGTAAGACCAGTGAATTCCATGGGCATGTGCCCATTCCCGCGCATCATTTGCTGTGAAATGGGTTCCTTGATCAGGAATGCTGTGTGGAATGCCATGGCAGTAGATAAGACATTCGGTAAGTCCACAGATGGTAGTTTTGGAAGAAGCATTGCGTGCCGGAAATGCAAACCCATAGCCAGAGTATGTCTATTCCATTTAAAACAAATCGCTGCCCCTTCCGTGGTGGAAGTGGCCCAATGTAGTCAACCTGCCACCAGGTAGCAGTCTGGTCACCTCGAGGAATGGTGCCATATCTGAGGCTGAGTGTGGGTCTCTGCTGCTGGCAGATTGGGCATTCAGCAGTGGCTATAGCCAAGTCAGCCTTGGTGCGGGGAAGTCCATGTTGCTGAGTCCATGCATAACCTCCATCCCTACCTCCATGGCCACTTTGTTCATGAGCCCATTGGGCAATGACAGGAGTGGCTGGGGAAAGAGGCTGAGCATTAGCCACAGAGCAGGTCATCTTATCCACTTGATTAAACTCTTCCTCTGTGAAGTCACCCTCTGGTGAGCATTCACGTGGGACACAAATATGTTCATGTTTTTTGCCCACTTGGGAAGGTCTATCCACATAGCTCTTCCCCAGACTTCCTTGTCACCAATTTTCCAATCTTGTTCCTTCCAAGTCTCTGACCATCCAGCCAAACCATTGGCAACAGCCGTTGAATCAGTGTACAAACGCACCTCTGGCCATTTCTTCTTCCAAGCAAAATGAACAACTAGATGCACTGCTCGAAGCTCTGCCCACTGGGAGGATTTGCCCTCAACGCTATCCTTCAAGGATGTCCCAGAAAAAGGCTGCAGTGCTGCAGCTGTCCACTTACGGGTGGTACCTGCATATCGTGCAGAACCATCTGTAAACCAGGCCCAAGTTTTCTCATTCTCAGTCAACTGATTGTAAGGGACTTCCCAAGAGGCCAAAGCTGTGGGCTGGGAAAGGGAAGGTAACATAGCAGGGGTAGTGACCATGGGCATTTGGGCTACTTCCTCACGTAACTTACTTGTGCCTTCAGGGCCTGCTCGAGCCCTATCTTGTGTATACCACTTCCACTTTATTATGGAGTGCTGCTGTGCACGCCCAACTTTATGGTTTGGTGGGTCAGACAATACCCAGCTCATGATAGGCAACTCAGGTCTTATGGTCATTTGATGGCCCATGGTTAAGCATTCAGTCTCTACTAAGGCCTAGTAGCAAACCAAAAGCTGCTTCTCAAAAGGGGAGTAGTTATCTGCAGAAGATGGCAAGGCTTTGCTCCAAAATCCTAAGGGTCTGCGTTGTGATTCCCCTATAGGGGCCTGCCAAAGGCTCCAGACAGCATCTCTATTTGCCACTGAAACTTCCAGCACCACCAGATCTGCTGGATCATATGGCCCAAGTGGTAGTGCAGCTTGCACAACAGCCTGGACTTGTCGCAGGTCTTCCTCTTGTTCCAGTCCCCAATCAAAACTAGCAGCTTTTCCGGTCACTCGGTAAATGGGCCAGAGTAGCACACCCAAATGAGGAATGTGTTGTCTCCAAAATCCAAAGAGGCCAACAAAGTGTAGTGCCTTTTTTTCGGTCATAGGAGGGGCCAGGTGCAACAGCTTATCCTTTACTTTAGAAGGGATATCTCTACAGGCCCCACACCACTGGACACCTAGAAATTTCACTGGGGTGGAAGGACCCTGTGTTTTTGTTGTATTTATCTCCCATTCTCTCTCACACAAATGCCTTACCAATAAATCTAGAGTCTTTGCTACTTATTGCTCAGTAGGTCCTATCAACATGATATCATCAATATAATGGACCAGTGTGATGTCTCATGGGAGGGAGAGACGATCAAGGTCCCTGCGAACAATATTATGACATAGGGCTGGAGAGTTGATATACCCCTGAGGCAGGACAGTGAAGGTATACTGCTGGCCTTGCCAGCTGAAAGCAAACTGTTTCTGGTGGTCCTTACTAATGGCAATTGAGAAAAAAGCATTTTCCAGATCAACAACTGCATACCAGGTACCAGGGGAAGTGTTGATTTGCTCAAGCATGATACCACATCTGGGACAGCAACTGCAATTGGAGTCACCACCTGGTTAAGTTTACAATAATCTACTGTCATCCTCCAAGATTCATGTTTTCTGCACAGGCCAAACAGGAGAGTTGAATGGGGATGTGGTGGGAATCATCACCTCTGCATCCTTCAAATCCTTGATGGTGGCACTAATCTCTGCAGTCCCTCCAGGAATCCAGTATTGCCTTTGATTTACTATTTTGCTAGGCAGGGGCAGTTCTAGAGGCTTCCACTTGGCCTTTCCAACCATAATAGCCCTCACTCCACAAGTCAGGGATCCAATGTGGGGATTCTGTCAGTTACTGAGTATGTCTGTTCCAATTATGCATTCTGGAACTGGAGAAATAACCACAGAATGGGTCCAGGGACCCACTGGACCCCCTGTGAGATGGACCTGAGCTAAAACTCCATCAATCACCTGACCTCCATAAGCCCCTACTCTGACTGGTGGACCACAGTGACATTTTGGGTCTCCTGGAATTAATATCACTTCTGAGCCAGTGTCTAATAATCCTCGAAATGTCTGATCATTTCCTTTTCCCCAATGCACAGTTACTCTGGCAAAAGGCCGTAGGTCTCCCTAGAGAAAGGTGGGAGGAAGAAAAACAGTATAAATTTTTGGCAGGATCCTTCCCCAAGGGGACCTGGCCTTCTCCTCATTCAAGGGGCTCTGGGTCTGTAAACTCTCTCAAGTCTGGGAATTGATTAAGGGGCCGTGATTCTCTGTGTCTGTAATTTGAGTTAGGATTTTGTTCACTTGACCTAGAACTCTTCTGCTTATACAGATCCAGAAGAAATTTAGTAGACTGCCCATGTATTTCACTTCTAGTTACCCCATGATCTATTAGCCAACGCCATAACTCCATGTGACTCAGACCATTCTGTGTGCTGTTTTGAATCTGTCTTTCATTGCAATAGCCACACCCACCTTGCCTTTGGCGATTAACTGCTGATACTTGACTTTTACCAGACCGAGATCCGATCATCCCCATAATGTTTAAGGATTCCAATTCCATTACAGGCCCCCCTACAGTAATAACTAGACTGCAGAGAAGAGCAACCACAGAGCTCTTCAGAGAAAACGGAGTTAGTCTTACAAATTTATTCCTCACAGTCCTGATTAAAGGTGTGTCCTCTGGACATTCCTGCAGTGGGTGGACAGGTCTCCAATGGTAAATCTATTCTAGTATTCCAATCTCTCTAAGCCTTTGAATCCCCTTGTCTGCTGTATACCATGGCAAATCAGGCATCTCAACATCAGACATGCTAGGCCATTGTTTGGTCCATGCTTCAGTCAGCCACCCAAACAAACTGTTCGAGCCCTTTCTAACCCCTCGAGCTACAGCATTGAATCCAGAATTTCTGCTTAGTGGGTCCATATCAATAAATTCAGCCTGATCCAACGTTATATTCCTTCCACCATTATCCCATACCCTTAGTATCCATTCCCACACATATTCCCCTGATTTCTGTCTATATAAGTTGGAAAACTCATGCAGTTCTTTCAGAGTATAGCGTACTTCCTCATGGGTCACACTTTATATTTCACCTTTGGGGGCTTGTTGTGATTTTAGTCTAGTAATGGGTCTCGAAGACAAGAGGGGTGGGGGGTGTGGGTAAGGAGAAGGATTAGAGATGTCTTGCAGGCTACTGACCTGAGGGCATTCCTTTACATTTTCTACTGGTAAGACAGGATTAATCTCTTCAAGCAGGGGTTGGAAGACAGATTCCTCAGGGCAGACTGGAAGTTGGGCAATGCATGCCGGAGATTGGCTGGTACCTGCCTCAGAGCTGGAAGGAAGTCTGGACTCCCTGGGGCAGGCTGGAGGCTGGATGATACAAGGTTGACAAGGTGTGGTCTCCACAGGGCAGGCCATCTCAGGTTTATCTGGTAAAGTCTCAGCAGAATTTAGGGTTCTAATGTCCCCACCAATATTATCTTCATCCCATATGTCTCCATCCCAATCCTTGTGGTTCCACTCCTTTCCAATCAATGCCTTCACTTTAATTGCAGAAACCCTGAGAGGTTGAGATTTTAGTTTCCTCTGTAATTCTGCTA
The DNA here is from genome assembly GCA_026826555.1 of Tolypeutes matacus. Lineage (NCBI taxonomy): Eukaryota > Metazoa > Chordata > Mammalia > Cingulata > Chlamyphoridae > Tolypeutes > Tolypeutes matacus. Next base: position 2,728,528 of record JAKSZT010054308.1, read on the forward strand.
CTCATACAATGAGAGTCTGGGTTTGATTCTCAGATATCTCAAGTCTGTGGCTACAGGAGACAAGATTTTCTTTCAAAGCACACGTAGAAACTTTCATATCATTCATGCAGCATTTAAGTTTCAAATTTGAATACTTTAGCTCATCTCTTTCATTTTTAACTGTATCCAGAGTATCCAGGAAGAGCCAGCCAACATCATTATACTTTTTGACTCCACAAAATTCTGTTAAGGTGTTGAAAACACTCTCACCCAGATCCTTGCTTCTTATCAGCATGGAAGTAGGGGAATCCAGCGATGCTATTTTGTGTATCTATTACCAGCTCACGCCATGGACTGTTAGCAACCTCATTATTGGAAAGGGAGTCATTAGTACCCCTGAGTCCAATTAGAGTAGAGAGCCAATTACAAAACTCCCAGAACCACCTCAGACATCCTATGTTTAAGACTGTTCCTCAAGAACCACTCCCAGTACCAAGCTATATTAGTCAGGGTTCTCTCGGGAAACAGAATCAACAGAAGATATCTGTCAATAATATTAGATTTTAAAAGAGTCTCTCACACGACCGTGGGGATGCACAAGTCCAAGTTCCACAGGCAGGCTGCAAACCAGGGGCTCCGATGAAAGTCCAATGAAAGGTCCTTGATGAGTTTCTGGGAGAAGTTGCCTGTCCAATGATGAGCTGGGAAATTCTCTCTGAATGTTGAAATCACTTCCCCTTTTAAGGCATTCAACTGATTGGATAAAAGTGTCACCCATTGATGATGTAATCTCCCTGATTGATGCAGATGTAACCAGCCATCCATGCAGTAAACTCACTGGTGATTGAAGTCCATAAATGCTCTTGTATTACAATTAGCCCAGCGCTTGCTGGAACAAACACCTGGAAACAATTACATGGCCGAGTTGACACATTAGCCTAACCATCACAGCATCGAAATAGGAAAAGAGGAAGTAAAACTCTCACTGTTTGCAGATGTTATGATCCTGTAACTTAGAAAATCCTGAAGTATCTACGACAAAGCTACTCGAGCTAATAAATGAGTCCAGCAAAGTGGCAGGATACAAGATCAACACGCAAAAATTAGTAATTTTTTTTATACTAGTATTGAACAATCTGAGGAGGAAATCCATTTTCAATAGCAACAAAAAGACTCAAATACCTAGGAATTAATTTAACCAGACAAGTCCAGGACCTATATGTAGAAAGAAATTTAAAACAATGCTAAAAGAAATTTTAAAAGACCTAAACAAATGGAAAAGCATTCCATGTTCATGGATTGGAAGAATAAATATCGTGACGATGTCAATCTTACCTAAACTGATCTATAGATTCAATGCAATACCTAATCAAAATCCCAACAGCTTACTTTACAGAATTAGAGAAGGCAATTACCAAATTCATCTGGAAGGGTAAGTGCACCCAAATAGCCAAAAGCATTCTAAAAAAGAAGAGCGAGGGAAGCGGCTGTGGCTCAATCAGTAGGGCTCCCGTTTACCATATGGGAGGCCCCGGGTTCGGTTCCCGGGACCTCCTGGTGAAGGCAGGCCCGCCCGCACAGCGTGGTTAGCTGACCCAGCGAGCACAAGCAGCAAGGGGGGGATAAATGAATAAATAAATTTAAAAAATAATAATAATAAAATAAAATAAAAAAATAAAAAAGAAGAGCGACAAGGGAGGAATTTCACTGCCTGATCTTGAAACATAATACAAAGCTACGGTGGTCAAAACAGCATGGTACTGGCATAAAGATAGGCACATCAATCAGTGGAATAGAGAATCCAGAAATAAACCCTCATCTATACAGTCAACTGGTTTTGGACAAACCTACCCAGTCCATGTTAACGGGACAAAACAGTCTCTTCAACAAATGATGTTGGGAGAACTGGATATCTATAACCAAAAGAGTGAAAGAGGACCCCTATCTCACCCCCTATAACAGAATCAACACAAAATGGATCAAAGATCCAAATATCAAAGCCAGGACCATAAAACTACTAGAAGAAAATGTAGGGAAACATCTTCAAGACCTTGTAGTAGGTGGTGGTTTCTTGGACCTTACACCCAAAGCATGTGCAACAAAAGAAAAAAATAGATAAATGGGACCTCTTCAAAATTAAACACTTTTGCACCTCATGGAACTTTGTCAAAAGGGTGAAAGGGCAGCCAACTCAATGGGAAAAAATATTTGGAAATCACATATCCGATAAGGGTTTAATATCCAGGATATATAAAGAGATGTTACAACTGAACAGTAAAAAGGCAAGTGACCCATTAAAAAATGGGCAAAAGACTTGAATAGACATTGAAGTACAAATTGCAAAAAAAGACATGAAGAAATGCTCAACATCACTCATGATTAGGGAAATGCAAATCAAAACTACAATGAGATATCATTTCACACCTACCAGAATGACCACTATTAAAAAGATAGAACTACAAGTGTTGGAGAGGATGTGGAGAGATAGGAACACTTCTTTATTGTTGGTGGGAATGCAGAATGGTACAGCCACTGTGGAGGACTGTTGGGCAATTCCTAAAAAGTTGACTATAGACTTGTCATGTGACCCAGCAATACCGCTACTGGGTATATACTCAGAAGAACTGAGAACAGTGACACAAACAGACATCTGCATACTGATGTGCATAGCAACATTATTCACAATTGTACAAAGTTGGAAATAAACCAGGTGTCCATCAACAGACGAATGGATAAACACACTGTGGTCCACTCACACGATAGAATATTATGCATGTAAGAAGAAATGAAGTCGTAAAGCATATGACAACATGGATGAACCTGGAGGACATTATGTTGAACAAAGCAAGCCAGACACAAAAGGACAAATACTGTATGATTGCATTACTATGAACCAAATATATTGTGTAACATACTGTTTGATTAAAAAAAAAAATTTATATGAATCCAGTACATTTAATTGAGAAATATATGTATTTACTCATCTGTGTTTACTTTTTAGTTTCTATTGTTTATATTTTCAATTATTAAATATACAAAATAAAGTTAAAAAAAAAACTAAGGGAGTGGGCAAAGTCCTTGGGGACTTCATTGGAAGTCAGAGATGTCTGACACCCATGCCCCATGCTAGGGATCCAGAGGGAAGGGATGATGCTAAAGGAAGCCAACACTCGCCTTAGACAACAGAAGAATGCCCTGGAACTCAGGGACACAATTACTCCTGAAGGGCAGACCATCTAAAGAGAGGTTTGCCTGGCTGGTCAAGAGGCTAGAGCTGACCTTGGAAGTAAATCAAGCCTGGTTGAAGGACATCTGCTTCCTAGATTAACACAGAGACAGTTGGAGCCTACAAGGGACCAGCTCTTCCAGCTCTGCAGAGCCTAGAAGAGGCAGGGGCTGGGCTTTTACTGGTGCCCCTCCAACCCTATCCAAATCGGGAGTACCAAGGTCCCCACCTCCCAAAGGCAACACTGTCCCATGGAACCAGATGCCATCCTGACTCAGTAATGCCACCAATTGCCCCTGCCCCTGTTCAATTCTGATTCCAGTTTCTCTTCCCATGGTCATCTCCTAGCTGACCCAGCCATTCCCCTCTGCCATTGCCTGTAGACTGTAAATGTAGTTTGTGAATCAGTCCTCCTGTGTTTGAGGACCATTGCTCCAGGGGCAATGGGCCTGCCAGATAAGGGATGGAATAGGGTGGGCATTGTAAGGGAAAGAGAAGAGGTGACGTCTGAGTCTTTGGAAAGTTAGTGGGAGAGAAATCTGTTGTTTATTCATTCATTCATTCATTCGGCGTGTATTTAAATGTCTAAAATGTGCCCAGGTACTACAGAAGATATAACAGTGAACAAAATAGAACCTGCTTTCAAAGAGCTTTCATTCCCATGAGAAGCAGGCAATGACAAGACAGCTTCAAAATGGAGTATGAGGGACTTCATCCCAAAATTGGAGAGGGAGAGTTGAAATAAATTCATACCTTCAGGGTACTTATAATATAAGTTACTGAATGGCTCCAACTAATTACGCATCCTCATGTTGTTCCCTTTGCCCAAACACCCTTCCCATCTTTTGTGTGTGTAAAGAACTCCTACTTGTACTTCATCACTTAGCTTGTGTTAGCTCCTCCAGGGAGCCTTCTCTGACTCCTGATGTGACTTAGATACACCTTTTCTGTGCTCCTGACACACCCTATGCTTACCTGTACCATAGCACCATATACTATACTCTAATTATCAATTTCCTTAACTGTCTCTCCCCTCAGAATAGCTAATTGTTAATTGAGCACTTACCATGTACCAGACCCTGTGATAAGCTTTTTCTCATTTAATTCTGTGATTAGGCATTGTTATATCTATGTACAGATGAGAAAACTGAGGCTCATTTTAATTAAGGGATTGCCCAAGGATCTACCCAATAGGTTATTGTTCAGATGCCCCCCGCCCTGGGCTACCAATCCAGAGAGAGGGGCAAAAAACATCCAAGCAGGGGGCAAATTGTGGCTCAAATGGTTGGGCCTCCGTCTCCCATGTGGAGGGACCTGAGTTCGATCCCCAAGACCTCCCGGTAAAATTAAAAAAACAAAACAAAACAAAAAAAACATCCAAGCAAATAAATGAAGGGTCAGAGATATAGGCTCCCACTCCTCTCATGAACCTCCTCCCCACCCGTTCTTTAAGTACCCAGTGAGGGTGAAGCCAGAGAAAATATAAGTACCTCCCAGCACTCTTTGTTGGATTCTCTAGCTTTCAAGAAACAGCCCAGGCGGAAGATCCTCTTACAGGCAAGTGGCTGCTGCCTCGTGGCAGTGCCAGGTGGCATCCACCCTCCACACTCCAACTATGCAGCTCCTCAGCTGATCAGTTGAGAAGGTTGGACTCTCCCATTTTGATCTTGGTTTACAATTATTTCCTTAATAATATGCTGGGGGTATGTTACTTAATCCTAACAGCGACTTCACAAAGTAGATATATTATCTTTGTTTTTATGGCTGAGGAAAGGGAGACACAATGTCAATGAACGTTGTGCAGGCAAGATAAAATTTGAGGGGGGCGGCTGTGGCTCGGTCCGTGGGGCTCCCGTTTGCCATGTGGGGGGCCCCGGGTTCGGTTCCCGGGGCCTCCTGGTGGGGGCGGGCCCGCCTGCACGGCGTGGTTGGCTGGCCCAGCGAGCGCAGGCAGCAGGGGGGGGGAATAAATGAATAAATAAATAAATAAATCTTTAAAAAAAAAAAAAAGATAAAATTTGAGCAGTCATTTTCTAAATTGCTATCAACTTGGAAAAATGCATGCCTTGAGCATTCAACAGCACTCACTGTGATCCATAAATACTTCCTACTCTCATTTTATCACAATAACCCATAATGTAGGTAAAGCAAGGATCCTCCCCATTTTCGAAAGAAAATCTCCAAAAATGTAACCGGTGTACCTAAGAATGGTGGCTACATCCAAATTTGGAACACAACGAGAGAACAGTTTATGTTGTTGTTTTTTTTTAACAAAGATGCATGATTAAGAGAAATATTTTGTTTTTCTATTAGACCATTTTGTAGTAAATGTCAACCTTGGAGCTGTGGAACTAACTCCACTTCAACTGCTATTAAAGAGTGACCTTTTTTTTTTTTTTTTAAGTTTTATTTATTTATTTCTAACCCCCTCCCCTCATTGTTTTGCTGTATGTTCTTCTGTGTCTGCTTGTCTTCTCTTTAGGTGGCACTGGGAACCGACCCTGGCACCTTCCGGAGTGGGAGAGAGGCGCTCAATCTCTTGCGCCTCCTCAGCTCCCTGGTCTGCTGTGTCTCTTATTGTCTTTCCTGTGTGTCCCTTTTTTGTTGTTGTTGCGTCATCTTGCTGTGCCAACTCTCTACATGGGCCAGCATTCCTGCGAGGGCCAGCTCTTAGCGCAGGCCAGCTTGCCTTTCACCAGGAGGCCCTGGGAATTGAACCCTGGACCTCCTGTATGGTAGGCAGGAGCCCAATCGCTTGAGCCACATCCGTTTCCCAAAGAGTGATTTCTTGATTTCACTTTACTGTTCCTTTAATGATCTTAGTGATAAAAATCGATATTTATTTTCTAGGGAGATTAAAAGATTTGCCTCAAAGACAGGAGCTTATGTAGTAGAGCCAGGTCTAACTCCAAAGCCAGCCTTTTCCCAGGCTGCAGCCAGGGATTTTCCCTCCGTGGGTCAACTCAACACTTAGACTACTGTAAAGTGTATCAAGTGGCCCCACCCCGGCTCCAGGCACAGAGTAAGTTCTCCATAAATGATTGATGAATGAATGAATGAGTGGATGGATGGGTGAAAGAATGAGCAAATGAATGGGCAGCCTCTTTTGGAGGAGATAGGGGAGGCCAAACATCACTCCTGAGGGTAGAAAATTCCTTCTTGTGTTTTTCTGAAAGCGAGACCTCATAACCCCATACCCAGTAGCTCAGGTTCTCTCAGGGGCTCCCTTTTACCTCTCCCTCCCTCTCTCCTGCCCCTCCTGCTGCTGCTCTCCTGTGGCCATCACCAGATGGCGCTGTAGAGGGAGTCATGAGCTCATGAGCGAGGTCAGGGCAGGGGAGAGGATGAGGAAGAACCTGACTTGTAAGTGGCTCCTCTGTACCTTGCCTCAGAGCCTGAACTCCAAGAGCCAGGAGGGGGGAGGAAGCAGGAACAGGGGGACTTTTTGGACTCTGGTCCTCACTTTGCCCCTAGCAAGCTTTGTGACCTTGGACAAGTCACTTCCCTCTCAGTCTCTGAACAACAAAGAGGTGGGACTGATGCTCATGAAGGGCATGACCAGGGCTGTTCCCTGACCCACAAGCTGGCACCAACCAGGTGGTAGCTGGTGGCCAGAGAGGCAGTGCCACCAGGGTAAGAGGCCCAGAGAGCTGAAGTGAGAGGTGGGAGGTCAGGGCACCAAGCCCCAAAGAGGAGATGCCGGAGAGACACCCAAATGGGAACTCAGAGATTGCTACCAACCTCCAAGTCACCTGGGGTAGAAGAGAAAGGGGGAGGCAGCAGACCCGACATTCCAGTGCCTACGGCTGTCCTAGGGCTGCCGGGGACCAGTCTTTTTCCACTCTCTAGCTATTGGGTGACCTCAGGCAAGTCACCTAATCTCTCAGTTTCTTCATCTGTGAAATCTGATCTCACCTTCAAAGTCCAGTCTACATCTCAGTGAGAGAAAAGTTAGAAAGTGCTTTGCAAAGTTAAGGACCCCCTGTAGATGACAGGGGTGGCCTAATTCTTTCAAGACCCCACACCACTGTTTATGTAGTGGCCTCTCCCTACAAAGCTGCCGTCCCAGAGGGCCACAGCCACAGTCCAAGCTCTGTGGAGTTTGGCCTGTGGGCGACTGACCTTCGCAAGGTGGCTGCCTCCACAGCACCCAGCTTCAGGTAGCATTTCTGCCTGTCCCACCCCACCCTAAGGACCTGTCCCTTTGACTTTGAACAGAGTCCCAGTGATGATCGCAATAGATAAGTCACGCCCACCCCACCCTGGCTAGTCTTCTCCCCTCAGGCTCAGTAAAGACCACTATCTGGGGCAGGTCAGAACTTCTCCAAAGTACCCTGTCCTGGAGAGGAATGAGGGGGGTGGGGGTAGGCAGGACATAGAGGGGGCAGGGTACAGGCAACTTGGGGGGCAGAGAGGTGATCTGCCAGGAGGCTTGCCCTCTCCCAAGGCCCGTATCCTATAAAGTCAGGTCCAGTACCTTCCTCACCACCGCCTACCACCCACAAAGCCAGCTCTGGCCTCTTCTCCAGCATTGCCTGAGCAGCCAGAGGGGTGTTACAGTCATCGGCCTGTCACCTGGCTGGGAAGTGGGTGTGTCCTTGTTCCTGCCTCTCCCCTGCCCACACCCCCATCTAAGGCCCATCCATTCTAATTCCCTGCCCTAAATCATCTCTCTCTGGGCTGTTTGCTGACACCTCTTAACTCTCTCCAATTTCCTATCTCTCCATTCCATCCTTCTGGCTGCCAGTTACACTGCACCCACATGTGCCCCTTCATGCACGTGTCCCCATGGCCCTCAAATGTCTTCAGTGGCACCCCTCCCTATTTCCTTTGGTAAAGCCATCCCCACGGCTCCAGACCCGCAGTCAGGCCTGTGTGGGAATCTGCTCCCTCCAATGCAACCGTTGGCTACAAGGCTTTTCCACGCTCCTCGGGCCTCTCTTCTCCCCTCTGCCCAGACTGAAGTCCCTCTACCATCTCCAGAATCCTATCATCCTTCAAGGTCCAGCTCAAAGGCCACCTCCTCCTTCCCCTCCCCCTCCCCCTCCTTAGCACCATTAAGGGAGCACTTCTTAATTCTTGTTACTTATTTTTATTTTTAAAAAAGCTTTAGAAGGAGCATTTTTAAATTCTGCTTTGTGTTGACCTAATCCAATTAGCCTCAGGGGCAAGGATTGGGGGCCCCACAGCACCTGGTTCAGTGCTAGTCTAGAATGATAGTTAGCATCCCTGCCAGCTCCTGCTGCGTGGTTTGGAAACCAACACTGCCTCCTCCCATACCAGTAGCCCTCAGAGACCCCAGCTCCCCCCTTAGAGGTTCAATTAAATAAAAATAGCTACTATTCTGATAGTACTCTACAATTTAAAGCATTTTTCACTTATAGTGACTAATTTATTCCTCACAACTTATGAGGGAATACCTGAGCCCTAAAGCAAGGAGGGACATCTTTCTCAAGGCCGCTGGTAGGCAGTGGTGGAGACCCGAGACTCTGGGTTTTCTGACCGCAAAGCTTGCCCAGCCAAAGCCCTGATCATGAGAGATCTGGGCTGGGCCCCCACCTGATCCAGGCTAAAGAAGAGCAGGTGGGGAGCAGATGTGGCTCAGGCAGTTGAGCACCCACCTCCCACCTGGGAGGTCCCGGGTTCAGTTCCCAGTGCCTCCTAAAGAAAACAACAAGCAAAACAATGAACAAAAAGAGGAGGAAGCCAACTCAGGGGAGCTGAGGTGGCTCAGTGGTTGCACGCCAGCCGCCCACATACAAAGTCCCAGTTTCAATCCCCGGTTCCTGTACCTCAAAAAAAAAAAAAAAAGAGCAAGTGATCCCTTGTTAATATGTATCAATAAAATTGATTTGTTTAAAAAAAAAAAGAGCATGTGAGTGGGGAATGGGCTCTGCTCTTGCACTAAGTTGTTCCATTGGCAGTTGGGCAGGGGCCTATTCTGAGAGCCAAGGACAGCAACCTCAAGAGAAGAACTGGGAGGGGAGGAGAGGGAGCTAGAAGAAGGTGCCAAGGGAACACAGACAAGTCTGAAGTGGCTGGCAAGTGGGCTTCTGTGGCTCAGGGGACTGAATGGTGAGGCAGGGAGGGCAGGATCTACCTGTTCTTGTCTGGGTTTGTGGCAACAGCCCCACTCCCACCCCCACCCCCACCCCCACCCCTGCAGTTTGTCCTGGCCAGGCCCTACGGTAAGCATGGAAAAGGGCCAGAAACAAAAACAAGTGTGTCCCGGAACAAGGCCAGACAAGGAGATGTGCCTGTACCAGGGCAGCCGTGAGGAGTTCCCATGGCAACAATCAGTCCAACATCTGTCCTTGGGCCCAGCAGAGGAGGCTGGTAGCAGTTCCCAACAGGAACACATGCCTCTGGCTCTTGGAAGAGTTGGGAGAGGTGGAGGGGGGGGATAGGCCTGAAAGTGACCCACCACATGCTAGTGCCCCCTCCCCCATCACACAAGGACGGGTGGCACCTGGGAGGACCTGGGGAGGCAGGGAGAGGCTGGGGAGACGCAGGAGGTGGTCACGGGCCAGAGGGACACAGGTGATAGGATGAGCTGGAGGTAGCAAGGGAAAAAGGGTTGATGGACCCTGGCAGAAGGCTGAAGAATGAGGGGTGCGGACGGCAGGGAGAAAAAGCAGATTGGGAGACGGCTGGGAAATGAGTTTTGGGGACTGGCCAAAGTAAGTTGAATTTTTCCATTTGAGAGGGGAAGGCCCAAGAAGACCACCTGTGGCTCCAGTGATTTCTTCTTGGGGGAGCTGGGAGAGCTCCCAGAGGAAAGGGCAGAAAAGCTAAGTGCAAAAATGCCAAGTGGAAGAGCCCAGACCAGACCCTGGGAGGTCCCGCAGGGATGTGTGGCAGGGCACAAGGGGTCCATCCACACGCCTCCCGCCTGGGCCAGGAGCTGTCCCCAAGCCCCTGGGGAAGTCTCCCCAGCTCCAGCCTCCCCTAGCTCATCTCCACATGCAGGTCCCATGGTCTGGAGAGCTCCATGGAGTCTTTACCAATGCTGCCACGGGCGCCTGAGTGTGGCAGGAATTGGGGCCTGGCAACCTTCAACAGGCACGAGGGTCACCTTCCTCCCAAGGGCACCCCAGAGAGAGGGTATTTGGAGTGGCACTGTCCCCAGTGTCCCGGCCCGCCCCATAGAGGATTTTCGTGGCTCTTTTTCTCCTTAGCTCAGTGCTTTCAGAAACCGCCAACTCAGCATATCCATTTCCTGAGGAAAATGGGGGCTTGGGGAAACCTCTCAGCCTCCCCCAGAGTTCGTTATGCAAACGAAGGAAGCGGGCCCTAGAAATGAAACTGAGAAGCCCCAAGCAGCCGAGAGTTGTCACCCTCTGGGAACCCATGCAGGTCAGTCTGTGTCCCCTCCTTGAGGCCCAGCCCCCCACCTAACACTGGACTCTGCTACCTTCTAGCCTGAACCCCTCGCCCAGCAACACAGATTTACCAGTCCACTGCTCAGACAAGTATTCTGAGCACCTGCAGAAGGTGAGGTACTATGAACAGAGGAAAACGAGGCTTCCTCATGAACGGGGCTCCACACAGCCTGGGCCAGCCTCTTCTTGCTCCTCCCAAACCTCTCTCCAGAAATAGAAGACTGCTTCCTAAAGCCCCCTCTCCTGCCCCTAACCCCTATCACTGGGAGGGAACTCGTCCTGAGATCCAACTAGAGTCCCTCCTGCTGCAGAAAGCAAGCAATATCCCTCTCCACTGGACTAGAAGTTCCTGGAAGAGTCCAGTGTTCCCAGTGCCACAGTTTCTGACACATAATAGATTTTATAAGTGTTTGCTGAATGAATGGTCCCTGTTCTATCCCCAGCCTGCTCTGGGCCCAACTCCCCATGCTTGAATTAAATGAGCTAATATATGTCAAGCCCTTAAACAGCACTTGCCAAATAATACAGAAATCAATTACAGCCCTTCCTGGAACTTGCAGACCCTCCCCTCCTTAACTGATGAGGCTCCGCAGCCCAAGCCTGAGCAATTGTTCTGCCCCTGCATCGACCAGAGTGGGGGTGGGGATTTCCAGGGGTAGTCAGGAGGCCCAGTGTGCTGCCATAAGGTTTGAGGTTAGATCTCAGGAAGGACTTCCTAAAAGGTAGCCAAGGGATGTCTGGGTTTTCTTGGGAAGCGCTGGCCCAGGGTATGAAATTTCTGGAAATTGGGCGCTAAGTATTGGGGAGCGAGGTCAGGGACAAATGTGGAGCCAGGGCGCCACCTAGTGGCTCCCTCACCTCCCCACCTGGAGATGCCAAGGAGCCCAGGTCCTCTCTGCTTTCTTCTACCTTCTGCACCAAGGCAGGGAAATAACCTTTGAACGCCAAACATGGGACAGGAATTTTGCTTACATGGTGTCTGTTTGTTTTGTTTGTTTGTTTGTTTTTTGATGTACCAGGGCCGGGGACTGAACCCTGGACCTCATATGTGGGAAGTTGGCACTCAACCACTGAGCCACATTGGCTACCCTGAGTTGGTTTTTTCATTTGCTTGTTGTTTGTTTTGCTTTTTTTTAGGAGGTACCCGAGACCAAACCTAGGACTCCCATGTGGGAAGCAGGCGCTCAACTGCTTGAACTACATCCGCTCCATACATGGTTTTATTTAATCTTTCCCCATCCCTTCAATCCCATTTTTTAGAGGGTAAGAAACCCAAGGCTCCCAGAGATTAACCTCCCCAAGATCACTCAGTCTAAATTTGAGCCTGAGGTTCAGACTCCAAAACCCATGCTCATTTTTTTCTGCATTTCCCAGGGGTGCAGCCAAGGCAGCTGTGAGCAAAATGAGGGTGTTCCAGCCCAGAGGGCCGGAGGTCTGTTGGGAGGGTGAGGTGAAGGCGAAGGGAGCATATGGGAGAAGCGGGCAAGCAGCAGTGCCTCAGATGTACCCATCCGCTCAGATGGGGTGTGTGGGCTGTGTCCCCTGCTCTTAGAAACCACCCAGGTGACAGAGCCCCAACCAATGTTGTCATAGCTCCATCAGCATTTTATTGGGCTCCGAGTCTCCAGCTCATGTGAGGAGCAGCAGCGCTGAAAAGGGGGCTTTGTCCCCTGGGGACAGCTGCTCTCAAATCTAACCAAATCCTAGGGAAAGCCCTGGTGCTGGACCTCCAGCCAGCAACTCTAGTCAAATCCCAGGGGACAGCGTGTGGGCCTGCAGGGCGCCACTAAAGGGGCATGCACACAAGGGGATGAAAGCACTTTGGCTTCAGAGTCAAAATGACCTCTCCCCGCCAAAAAAAAAGCAAAAACACAGATTCCTCTCCCATCCATCCCCCTTCACATTGGCACAACACAATCAGGTTACCAAGGGTCAATTCCCTGGGTCCTGAGCATTTGCATACATTTGCATACATAGCAAGGCAGGTCCAGCTAAGGCATTTTTCTAGCGAAAGTGGCATCAGTGCAAGGTGGGTGGTCTGGCTCTCCTCTGCTTGTTTCCACCCCAACCCAGGATACCAGACAAGCCAAGGGAGAGGTCAGTTGCTGTCCCCCAGGGCTGGGCCAGGCTGAGGTGATTCCCGGGCTGGGCACGGCCTCCTCAGCCCTGGCGGTGGTGGTGGTGGTGGTGGCGGCGGCGGTGGCTGTGCTCCTCCCGGGGCCCTGCGACTCTGGGGCTCTGCGCGGGCTTGTCCTTCTTCCCTGACCTGTGGGGAGATATGGGGTGGTGGGAAGAGGCCTTCAGAGTACCACACTACATGATGAGCAGGGGCTCCCTGAGGAGAGGGGACCCTATTCTCCCAACGAAGCCAACACACACAGTCACCACCAAGCACATCAGGCTGCCGACCTGGTCTTCCAGGATGAAGGCCTATTGGGGAGGCAGAGAGGTGGGGGGCAATCTCCCTGGACCATGCAGGTAGAAGCAGGACAGGGCAGTGCAAGAAGGAAAATTCCTCAAACTCAAAAGGGGACCTCCCAGGATCACCCTCCTTGCCCTTAGGTAAAGACGCAACACACCTGGCTGCCTTCTCTTCAGGAAGCCAGCTAGGGACTGAAAGTGGAGATAAGACCTCAAACTACAGACCCCTCCCCCACTCAGGGCCCTTGCTCCTTCACAGCCCCCCACACACTCAGCCTCCTCCTCTGACCCAGCAGACCCACCCCCATGCCTGCCCACCTCTTTTTCAGTGCTTTGTCTCCAAAGAAGTGGCTGAAGATGAAGTCCTCAAAGTCATCCACCTCATCATCATCACCTGTCTGTCTCACAGCCACCTCCTCCAGACTGTCCTCCAAAGCATCCACAAAATCCCAGAAGCGAAGGCGGTCGTGGCGGAAGATGCCATCCTCACCAAAGTAAGCGGGCGAGAAGGGCAGCTCCTCGGCCAGCTGCCCAGCCCAGGGCAGCCGCTTCAGGTACGTCCTCAGCAGAGAGGTCAGCTCCTGTTGCCGCACTGGGGCCAGCTCCATGCCAAAGAAGGCCAGGCCCTCCTGCCGGGCACACTCGTCCACACCTGAGCAGCCCTGGGGTGCCTGGTACTTGTGCCTCGACAACTCCGCCCAGGGTGGCAGGGGGTCATGCCTGTCTTTAGCTCCCTCCCTCCACCGAGGATGCTTCTCCCTTTCTCTGGAGGAATAGGGGCTCCCATTTTTCCTTGGGGGCTCCTTGGGGCCTTGTCGCTTGCCATCCTTCTTGTTGCCCCATTCTTCTACCCTTGGTTTACCCCCCTTCTGTTTCCCTGCCAGCCCCCTGTCCTTCTCACCCACCCAGCTCTTCCTCCTTTCTGGGCCAGGTTCTTCCTTCTTATGCTTCCAGTGCTCTGTCTTCCAGTCCCCCTGCCCATCCCACCACTTTTCCTTTCCATTCCGTTCCCTAGATCTCTGGAAATGGGGCTCTTGACCCCAGGCCTCTGAGACATTGGCAGGGACCCCAGGGTCCTGGCCCCACCTCTCCAGGCCCTGCAGCTTCTGGGCCAGTCTGTGGCCCAGCTCAGCCAGACCAGCATGGGCTGGTTCCCCTCGGCTGGCCTCCCTCAAGCTCTGCTCTAGGTCCTTCTGCACAGATCCCAGCAGGTGCCGCTGTCTCTCCAACTCTTGCCTTAGCGCCTGGGCCTCAGCCTCCAGCTGTTTCTTCTGCTCCAGGAAGCCGGGTACTGGCCGCTGCCCCCTGGGGCCTTGCTCCTCAGTGGCCTTGCCACCCTGAGGGCCTCTGCCCCAGTGGAGGCACACCCCATCTGTACCCCTGACGCAGCCGGCCTCCAGCCCCTGAAGCCGGGCCCGCAGCTGCTGCAGCTCTGACTCCAGGGCCTGCTGGGAGGCCACACCCTGCTGCAGGGCCCCCCGGAGCTGGGCATTCTCCTCCTCCAACCCCTTGGGCTGGCGTAACAGGCTCTGGAGCTCTTCCTTCTGGGTCTAGAAATGGGGTAGGGATGGGGGGCATCACAAGGAGGGGTCATTGTCAAGATGGGCCCAGTGCCTTTGACCCTAGTTCCATTCTGTCATGGTGGGCAGGAGGCCCAAGCCCCTTCTGTTTCCCACCCCTCACCCTACACTAGACCCTGGGATCCCCAAATTCCATCCTGGGCCTCAGCTTCTCTGAGATTCCCCTAAGGACAGTCAGTATGTGGCTCTCATGGCCCTATTTCCACCTCCCATACCCAGAAGAGGCATTGGTTGATCACAGCATTTCTTTCCCACTGGGTCTCGGCATATTCTTCAAATCCTTCACCTCCCAATGATCTGGGCAGACCATGGCAATCAGTCAGAGGTAGCATGCCATGTAAAACAGATGTACCAGCTCTGGCCTAAACTTCAGCATGAGGGATGGGAACAGAGAACCAGGAAGAAGCCCCGACTATAGTGGGACAGGGAGAGGGCCAAGGTGTGTGGGAAATAGGGGACACTCCTTTGGGAAGAGGACACTAAGATGAAAACCTGGCCCAGGGAGAACTGGCCCGGCTTGCCTCCCCCCACCTGTGCCCACCTGCAGCTGGGCCTGTAGCAGCCGGATATCCTGGCTCTCCTTGGCCAGCTTGTCCAGCAGAAGGCCCATGTTCTGCAGGCTGGGAATGCTGACAGGGGGTGCCGGGGCCTGCAGCTGCTCCCTTAGCCCATCCTGAGGGCAGAGGAGCCAGTTACCCCACCCTGCCCCACAGCACAGGGTGGTCCCGATTCTCCCCTACACACCTACGAAGATACTCACACATACCTGCCCATCCCCTACATCTAGCAGCTCAGTATCTGGCCCAGTATCCGGGAAGACCTGCAGCTCCACTTCCTCCGCAGGCCCTATGGGAAAGTGAGGTCCTGAAAACTGGCCCCAAGGCACACAGAGTCTACACACACACACATACACACACACACACACACACACACTTACTCACCAGTTCTGTCCTGGACCAAATCTATGGCTCAGGGATGCAGTGCGGTAAAGAGCCAAGGGTGACCCTCTACAGCTGACAAGGCCAATAATGAAGCAATCCATATGCAATTCCTAGCACCCCTACTCCTGACCAGGAAACCCCTGTCCTTCACTATCACTGTCTCCTTTAGGGATGAGAGAGGACAGACATGCAAAAGCCAGGGCCACTTCCCACTCACCAGTGTCAGACTCTGAGAGGCTACCTGAGGATGGAGACAGAGGGTGGGGCAGGTTAGAATGTGGTAAGAGGCAGGAGGGGATGGAGTGGAGCCTCAGGCCCCAGCAGGGGAGGACCACTCACCAGAGAAGAGGAGGATTCCCAGACCCAGCAGAACCAGGGCTCCAAGGAGACACATGTTGAGGGAGATGCCCAGCTCCCCACCCGCATCCCCATCCCCGGCCTGGGCCTCCACGCCCACGGCCGCCACAGGCCGAGGAGGGCTGGGGTCCCGGCCACGCCGCCTCCGCAGACCCTCCACATCGAAGTCGGTGTCCTCCTCACTGCTGGAGCAGCAGAGGTCCTCTCTGATCTGAGCTGGGGGAGGGAAAGGGGGACAGGGCAGTGAGACAACTGGAAAGACAGGCCTGGGGGAGGGAGAGAGGGGTGGAGGAAGGCACCAGGGGGCTCCCAGCCCTGACTGTGAGGAGGGGCACGTGAAGAGCCTGCCTCTTCTGCCTGGGCCTCAATGGCAGCCTCTGTCCAGTCTGGAGGCAGGAGACCAGTCCTTTCAGTCACCAAACTACAAGAGCTACTTTCACCCCAGAAGTCTCCTCCTTCCTCGGTGTGTGCCTCCCCCTCAAGCTCCTGCAGCTGTTACCAGCCTCTGGGTTTCTCTGATTAGCTCATGCCTGTCTGTCTGATTGTCTGTCCATCTGCCCCTCTGTCTTTCAATCTCCCTCCCTGGCTCGTTCCCTGTCCTAAAGGTGGTGGCCCCCGGCACCATTTCTGGATCTCTGCTCTTCTCACTGCACACGCAGTCACCAACTATCTCTCCCACACCCCTGATGACCCCCACAGCGTGAGTCCTTAATCTAACTCCTGACCTGGCCTCCCTGGCGCTCCAGGCCTGTATGGCTGACTGCCTCCTGGCCACTCCTCGACAATTCAACACTTAAACACCTCATCAATCCACCCCTCTTCACAACCCCCATTGCAACTGCCTTAGTTCAGACCTTCGTTTCCTTTGGCCCGACCACTGCACCACCTCCTGCAAGGCCCCAGCCCGGGCCTCTCCCCTCCCACAGCCGCTCTTCCAAAGGGCTGGGTGGAGGCGTGCCATCGCTCAGCCACAAGCCTGGGACTGAGCCTCCTGAGCACGGGGCACGAAACGCAGTACAACCTGGGCCCAGCTCCTCCTTCCTCTCCTCCCCCAGACCCCCCTTCTGCCACAGGGCACCACTTGCCGACCCTGGAGTGGACTACCCTGGACCAGTGGCCCCCATTCCTTTGCCAATACTGCAGCCTTGGCCTGGGAAGTTCTCTTCCTTCTGCCCTACCTACCAAAAACCTACTTGTTGCTCAAGGCCCCACTCAAAGGTCACCTCCAGTGTGAGCCTGCCCTCCACCTGTCCTGACTAAACTACTCTCCTCCTCCTTCAGGAGCACCTAATCACACCTTTTTGCACCCCTTGTAGGTGTGACTTGCATCTTGGCTCACTTAGTTTTGGTCTGCCTCTTACACAGCCATGACCCACCCACCCTCCCTCTCCCCGGGCCCAGAGCCAGCACATGGAAGGGACTCGGTGAATGAGGGCTGAATTCCAGAGCAAAGGAGAAAGGAAGCCCCGTGGCAGAAAGGAGTCGACCAGACCTGGCTCTGCCACTTACCAGCTGTGACCTTGGTGAAGTCACTTAACCCCTCTGAGTTCAGTGTCCTTAGAGGGGGGGTGAGGATTCACTGGTGTAATTTAAGGAGGGCACCAAGCCACTATGTCCCAGGACCTGGACTACATCACGTGCTCAGTAGTGATGACCATTCCCATACCTTCTAGAAGGAGAGGGACAGAGGGAGGCAAGGAGAAAGTTCTCACCTGTTTTGGGGGGTGAGGGCAGGCTCTGCGGGGGTCTCTGGTCCTCCAGGTCCTGTGGGTCGGACCCCAGGCCTGCCTCGACAGGGGTTTCCTGCAGATCACCCTGGGACACCAAGTCTCCTGGGCCAGGGGGTTCCAGACCACAGCCATCATTTTCCAGGATGCCCTGTGCAGACACAGCTGTGAGCAGCTCCTGGCCCTCCCCCACTTCCCTCCCCATCTTCCCCAGTGAAGGATCTCACCTTGGCCTCAGTCTCCACTGGTAGAATGGAACCAGACTGGGAGCCCTCACTCTTGACGGTCCCTGTTTGGGGAGAAAAGGCCCAGGAAAAACACAAACCACTCTACCTACCCCCAACTGAATTTCCCATGCAGCTTTCTGGCTCCCAGAGCCCCCTAACGGGTTGAAGGAGGTAAGAAAAGGTCAGAAAATCCAGGATGGAATGGGGGAAAGCATTTATAAACCAAGATTAAAAGGGGAAATAAGACTAGCCAGCCTCCCTGTCCCCAAGGAAACTGGAAACCCCAGAACTCAGAGGAGAGGTAGTTACCCCCTACTCTCAGCAGGGCCCCTTACCTTCTCCATCCAAGGTCCCAGCTAATTCTTCCCCATCTGCCTCGGAGGGGCTTGGATGGATATGGGGGGCCATCTCAGATTCTGGGTCCATCCTGGATTCTGGGCCCAGGGTCTCCACAGGCAGGCTCTGGGGAGAGGGGCATAACAGAAGGGCTGCACCACAGCCGAGATAGCAGGACAAACCAGGCAGCATGGGGGCCTCTGCTAGGGTCCCTGGGACTGGCCACACCTCTCAGGGACCCTATCCCACATCTCATAAACATAAGGTACACTTGGCAGTGGGTGAGGCAAGCTGGCACCGAGGCTCTAGGCTCAGACATAAAGCCTCTGGCCATCCCCTAATCTTGCTTCTGCTATGAGGGACTTTCAGAGGCCAGGTTTCTGTTAAACAAAGAAGCACCACTGGACCAAGGAGGTGAGTCAATCAACTTAGCAACAAGTGCACAAGCCTAGTGCTCCCTAGGAGCCTGGCCCCGTCCCCCACATCAAGATCCTTAATACTTTCCTCCGCCTACAAATAAACACAGGGAAGCGGATGTGGCTCAATTGATAGGGCTCCCGTTTACCATATGGGAGGCCCCGGGTTCGATTCCCAGGGCCTCCTGGTGAAGGCGAGCCAGCCCATGCGGTGTGGTAAGCTGACGCAGCAAGATGACGCAACAAAGGGAGACAAGTAGACACAGAAAAATATGCAGCAAATGGACACAGCGAGCACAAGCAGCAAGGGGGGATAACTAAATAAACAAATAAAATCTTAAAAAAAAAACAAAAAAACAAACAACACAGCTGGGGGTGGCAAGTGAACAAAATCCCCTGGGCACCCAAGGGTCACAGCTCTGTTTCCCAGGGGATTCCCTGAAGCTGTTCTCACAACTGCCCACCCTCTCATAGCTTCCAAGTTTTCCTGGCCCTTTCCCACTGGCCCCTGACACGCCCCACCCCACCTCTTTCTCAGCAGCTGTTCGCAAGGCAGCTCACACCAGCCACAGCCTGGGCTGGGGCTCACCCTGCCTCCCACGGTGCTCTCAGCCTGGCTGTCCAGCCCTGGCCACGCAGCCTCCACCTCTCCTCTCCCTGGATACAACCGCCCTCTGCAGGCCCACCACCCATCTACCCCACCCATGGCTCCCATTGTCCCTTCAAAAATAATCCTTGGTGGGGGTCAGCTGTAGCTCAAGTGGTTAAGCGCCTGCTTCCCATGTTAGAGGTCCTGGGTTCAATCTCCCGGTACCTCCTTAAAAAAAAAAAAATCCTTGGCCTTAGTATGTTTCTTTGCAATTTTCAAAACACTTTGACAACTGCTTCATTCTCACTTTATTCTCATGACCATCCCCCGAGGCAAGAATCATGATTCCCACTTTACAGTTAAGGACAGAAAGGAGAAGTAGCCTGAGGTCCCCCAACTGTCAGCACAGGCACCCCAGTATAAGGCCAGGGCTTCTGGCCAAGAACGAGGTGACCAACTTCTGCACTGCCTTCTCCTCTGCCAACGGGCCCCAGTGTGTCCTGCCCCAGCCTAAGATCCCCTCCCTCACTCCCAGCTGGGCTCCTGAAGGGGACCTCAAACTCAGCAAGTCTAACTGAGTGCCTCACCTTCTCTCCTCCTGGTTGTTCTAAGACACCTAGTCACTGGGGCTGGGACACTCACAGATCCCTTTGACAAATTTTCTCCATTCCCTTTCCACCAGGCAGGCTCCCACCCCTCTTTTCCCTTCTCAGTGGCTTCTGGAGCCCACTGGGTTCCTGCCCCCACCAACTCCTACCGGACTGCAATAGGAACCCTGGAAACACTCTCTCCCTGTTCCCACCCAGCCCACAAGGTGGTGCCAACCTCTTCCCAGGACAATGATTGTCCTGACACCCTCCGACTCAAAGCCCCCCATTGGCTTTCCATCAGGATGAGGTACAAATGCCTCAGCCAGGCCTGCAGGCCTCTTCCAGGGAGCCCCCGGCTCTGCCCCACACCTGCCACCTCACCTTTCACACTGGCTCTGACATGACTCCACCTCCTGCAATGGGGCTCCTCACAGTCTCCCCCAAAACAGCCCCCCACTGTTACCTCAAAATCTTAGTCCATGCTGGTCTCCCCGTCAGAATTCCCTGCCCTGCTCTCTCAGCTTATCCAAGCATGGTCCAAGTCGCAACACCTTCTCCATGAGGCCTTCTCCAGTAGCCCCACGCGGGGCCTACTCGCCTCCTCCTGCCTCTAGAGTCCCTCTCACAGGCAGCAGCAGAGGCTGCAGGTGACCCTCAGGACCCAGAAAGCTATCTGGCCCTGCAGGAACGCCCCATTCATGTGATTCCCAGGCCTGATCGTCTTACCTCTGAGCCGGCAAGCACCCAGCTATTATCCGAGTCTGGACAGGAGGCCATGGTTGCTGAGGTCCCCAAGGCTGCTGTGGGCACCACCTGCAGAGACAAGCTCTTAACCATCCCAGCTCCCTTCAGGAAAGGAACGTTGCAGAGCAGCCTTGGCTGGGTTCCAAGGTTCAAGGGCTGGGCAGTAGCCTCCAGAACCCAGCCTGGTTCCAGCCTTTCTATCCCTAACATCTCAACTCTTCTGGACAGTATTTGATTTGCAAATCAGAACCTGCCAACAGCCATGGAGAAGACTGCCTCTTCCGGGGACAAACAGGGCCTTGGGAAATTGAACTGACCTTGAAAGGTAAAAAGGCAGAGGGCTGGAAAGGCTTTGGGGAATGTCCAGTCCAATCCCCCTCAAATTATAGAAGGGAAAATGAAAACCCAGAAATGTTGACTGATTTAACTTGCCGAAGATCAACAGCTAGTAAGAACAGCAAGGAAAGCAACTCAGCTCTCCCTTCACAATCACTAATTCCCTAGGACTGGAAAGAGAAGTCTCTATGGCCCCTGTCAGCCCTAAGTCTTCCACCAACCACCCACTGTAAGTCCTTTGTATGGTGCTAGTTCAGGGGTTCTCAACACTGACTGCACATTGCATCACCTAAGATTCGGATTCAATTGGCTGGGGGTGGGACCCAAGCATGGGACTTTTTTTTTTTTTAATGGTCAAAAAACTTATATTTAGAATTAGCCAGCTAGACTCAGTTAAGATGATCCCAATTTGGTTGACAATATCCAAAGCATCATAGTCAGGAGCCAGTGGAACATATGCCTTCTCTCCTTCAGACCTGATCAGGGTGTTGACCTTGGCCACATCAGTGTCATAGAGCTTCTTCACAGCCTGTTTGATTTGGTATTTGTTGGCCTTGACATCCACAATGAACACAATTGTGTTGTTGTCTTCAAATCTTCATGGCTGACTCAGTGGTCAGGGGGAACTTGATGATGGCAAAGTGGTCAGGCTTGTTTCTCCCGGGGGTGCTTTTCTGAGGATATTTGGGCTGTCCTGAGACTCAGCGTCTTAGGCCGCCAGAAGGTGGGTGACCTGCAGATCTTTTTTGTGTGGCTGTGAATGCCTTTCAGTACTGTCTTCTTGGCTTTCAAAGCTTTTGCTATGGCTTCGGTTTTGGGAGGGGCAGAGCCTTCCTTCTTAGCTTTCAGCACCATCTTCATGAAAAGGCAGCACGGGTCTTTTAAAAACCCTCCCCCAAAAAAAAGAAACAATAAAAAAAAACAAAAGAAAAAAAAAAAAATAAAATAAAATAAAATAAAATAAAAACCCTCCCCAGATGATTCTCATGTGCAGCCAGAGTTGAGAACCACTGGCTTACCTGAGATCCATCTGGATGCACCTTAGGTAAACCTCCTTGTCAGTCTCACTCTTTATCAGTTGGGTTTCCCTTCTTTGTAATCTTCAGAGTTTGAGTTTAGGGAACTTGAGAGTGAGTGGGAAAAGGAATTTATGACAACTGTCATGTATAAAGCACTTCACAGTTTGCAAAGCATGGACAAAAATCAGGGCTGTGGTCCTGCTCCTGCTGATCTGCTCTGACTTGACAGGGTGAGGGTGGGGAGACGCCCCAGCTCCAAGACCTAACACAAAGCAGGGTAAAAAGACAGGGACCCACTGCTTCATCCAAGGCCAAGACTATCCCCTCACGCTGGGGCAGCAGCAATTGGGACCTGGCATGAAAGTGGAGGGATAGTTGAGTTGACCTCTCTGAGTCCTGGGCTGTGATCTTTCAGAGGGGGATAAATGACTGCTTCCCGAGAGAATGGAAGGGCAGAAAGTAGAAGATGACTGTGAAAGGGAAGTGAGGAATGGGGAAGAAGTATGGCAGTTCTAACTTTGAAAACAACCTCACGGTTCCCTTCTGTTTTGAGCTGATTTAAGTTTTGCATTAACCTCTGTGGCCCTTGCCAGTCAAGATCCAGATCGAGGATAGGTGAAGGACACCTCAGAATCTTCCCCAACATCCAAGTCTCCCAGACACATGAACCCATCCCACATGAGAAGAGGATGGGCTGCAATGACTTCCTCATGCCAAGTCCAACAGAACACCCTGGCAGGCTTCTACAGGCATCTATAGAGCCTTCACTGCTCTGCCTTCTGCTCTCAGGCCCCTCCCCTACTGTTCTATCATCATCTCCCCATCCCCAGTTGCTGTGTGTGACTGTTAACAGGTGGTAGCAGGAAGGAAGTGGCAGTAGCTCAGGCTGAAGTCCCTGTTTATCCCTGGCTATGTACAGCCTACTCAGGTCCTCCAGAACAGAGCACCATGGCAACCAGGGTGATGTCAGACCCACTGTCTCCATAGAAACCAGCAACGGTATTTGGGTCAACAAGACAAACACTTCTGAGACCCAAACAGGAAGCAGTCTGGAACCTCTGCATTCAGGGTCTCAAACCCTAATACCTCTGTCTTTGTTGGGGAACCTAAATTTCTGAAGGATACCCCTGTTCTCCCAAGCCAGCATCTCACTGCCTTATTAGGAAGTTCTTTCTGCTGCTTAATCTCCACCCTTCCCTGCTGTGTTTTCAGATCTTTTTCTTCTCATCCACCTGACATCTGGAGGGAGAGCCGCCCCCCCCCCACTTACCCCCTCCCTTTTCATTCATTGTCCACCCCCAGGCAGGATTCAACAAAAACATCCTCAAAGGACTGTCAGAGACGTCTGCTATTTCTAAAAGACAGCTAAAGGGGGAGCTCTCCCACTCTGTACAAAACTAGGAAGTCTCTGGCTAATTTCAATCCATTTAACAGTTGTTCCCCCAAACCCTCTAAAGCAAAGGACCTAGGGCCAACAAGAACTTGCCTAGGGGACCCATGGCAAGTTCCTGTTTTGAAAACGTCCGCCCATGCCCCGCCTTCCCCCAGCCCAGAAATGGCAAGCAGCTCTGTGGTCCCGGGTGAAGCCCATCCCCTCAAGATCAGTCTCCCTTTCCTTTATCCTCCCTATCGCAAAGGATCTGCAGTCCCCTTCCCCGCTAGGGCATTACCTGACCCAGCTCTTGCTTCAGTCTTCAGCTGAACTTGTTGCACCTCTCCTGGTTTCCAGCCCAAGAACGGAGAGGAAAGTCACGTGACCAGTGACTGACCAATGGCAAGTCAGCTTCCCCGAGGGGGCGAAAACTTTTGGCCAATAAGAGCTGGACTTGAGAGCCAGAGGAGGGTGAAGGGGACCCGAGCAGCCCGTAAACCTGGGTTTACCTCCAGGCGGAAGACTGTGGGTCCTGGCAAACAGAATTTGGGGTGACCTTCCCTCCTTTCGCGGTGCCTAAACAGTTTCTAGAGGAAAGACCAAAAACTGAAAGGCAAAGGGTGGCCTCTCCTGAGACAAGGACAAGGGACCAGTTGGCCCCAGGAATAGACAAGAGACAGCTGCAGGACGGGGGAGGGGAGGTAGCAAATTGTGGGCTTGGAAATAGCCCTCCTGCCGCTCTCCAGTGCAGACTGTTTAAGGATGCTGTTGCTATTTTTAAAAAGGTGGGAGGGGTCTGAAAAAGCCTCCAAAAATGAGCTAGACTGGGGACAGCCCCTCCCCCATACACCCTGGAGCTGCACTTGACCCTAACCCAAGCAATCGGGGCCAGTGGGGTGGGGGTGGGGGTTGGAACGGGAGGCTAAACCCAGGAGAGTTTCCAGCACTTGTCCCCCAGAGGCCTTGGAGCCAAAGCTCCTGCCTGGCTCCAGGCCAGGCCCAGGAATGTGCTCAAAGGAAATTCAGTTTCTCACAGCAGGAATACAAGAGGAGGGGTAGGGAACTCAGACCTCCTTTGGCTCAGCAGCTTGTACCAGGGCTTGGGGCCTGAATCCTTTTGCCATGCCCACTTACAGGGACTGTGGGGGGTATGTATCCCACCCCCACCCTGCCCAATACCCTTTCCCAGTGGTGACGACTCATACTAATCTTTTTGCACAAAAACAGCAAGGAGTCCTTGTTTGGATTTTCAAGTCATTTTATTAATCCAACAGTACAAAAGATGCCCCCACCACATCTCTGCCACCTCGCTTCTTCTTAGTGGAGTGAAAGTGAGCAGACACTACCCCAGAAGCCATTTTACAAAATGGGGAGAAGGGAGACAACACAAAAATAGCAACAGATAAAAGGGGCAAACAGAAGCACATACACAACACAAAGCTGGGGGTGGAGGTGTCCTCTGTGCTCTTCTTTCTCACAGCCTCAAAGGATGCTGGACAAATGAGTTCTGCACCATACCCCATGTCTTCTCTCCACGTGCTAGAGAACTGAGAGAATTGAGGGTAGGGGCCACAGAGGGGCTTTGCCACCACACCTCATGCAGAGGGACCACTAACTTCTCTTGAGAGCACATCCCCTGGCTACCCTTCCCCACCCCCGTGAGGAATGTATACATGAGCTGTAAGGGAAAAAGCTGTGAGGGATTCCTGATCAGACCCCCAGCCCATCGCTGCCAGGCAGTACTTGAAAAAATAAAAACAAAGCCCAGTTTAGGACTTTGGCTGAAAAGAATAAGAACTGCTAGATCACTAGGCCCTAGAAGATACGAGTCAATGGCCAGGGAAGAGAAGCAGAAAGCCTCCAGGCTCTTCAACCTTTTAATAACATGGCAATGCTGCCCCACACCCCTCACTCCCAGGGCCTTACTAGGATCCTATTATCAGGAGAGGGAATGAGGTATAAGGGCTCTGCCCCTTTCCAAGCTTTTCTTCGGTCAAGCCAGGGAGGCAGGGGAATAAGGGTGCCAGAAGTTGAAGGCGCAAAGGATAATGTGCAACAGATGGACAAGTTGGGGGAAGGGTTGTACAACCAGTGCCCACACTTCTGGGAAGTCCACACTTCCAATATTCTGGTCAGACCACATATCCCAATTTTTGGCAAAAATACAGTCATTAGGAGGAAAGCACAAGAGACTGAGAACCAGTGACTTTGGTATGAGGGAGATATGTCCTGACAGCATCTCTTACCTATTATCTTGAAGCCCCAAATCACCAAGAAACTGCCATAGCCAAGAACTCTCCTGCTTCTTGAAGCTATTTGGTTCTCTGAGAGGGGAGGAGTTGAGTAGTACTTAGGGGAGGCAAAGGGGAAAGTGTAAAGAGGGGTAAATCCCCATATATTCCCTAAAGCTGTCTCCCAGAGCCCACTACAGGGCTACAAAAGATGGCAAGAGACCCAAACTCCTCTGGTCAGAAACCTTTAGCACTTGACTCCAAAAAGTAAGGCTGGAGCTTAGAAACCAGATAACGGTGTTAGGCACAGGTGTTAGAGGGTATCCATCAACAGCAGAGGGAACCCCCTTCCCCTCCAGGTCTTCCTCCAGCCCCCTTTCTCTATCTCCAGGGATAGCCACCCAAAAAATGGCTCTGCTCAGCAAGGCTTTGGTTTCCTGGACCTCTGTAGATCTCAATGTGCAAGTTTCCAGAAAAGTGGGTGATCCAGGCCCTCTTGTGCCTGCCCACCTTAGTTCCTTTTCTGCCCCATGGGGATGGGAAGCCAGGGGAAACAAGGACTGAGAGCCAGACATGGAAACAATTACCCTGGAAAAGCAGGGAGGGATTTGTGCACTTCCCTGGGCCACCTCGCCAGTGTCACCCATCATTGGCAGCCACCAGCTGCCCCATGCCCTCGCGGATATAGACAGACTGAATCTCCTTGGTCTTGAGGCAGAGATCGCAGGCCCAGACAGCAGAGGCCTCAGTAGTCAGCAGCCCATAGGCGCTCTCAGTCATGCCCGTGCACTCGCGGTGGAACCACTTCTGGCAAGAGGCCTCACACAGAATGGCATCTTGGTCGTCGTTCACCTCACTCCGACAGGCACCACATGGGTACACCAGGCCTGGGGGAGGCTGGGGCCCTGAGCCCCCACCTGTCTTGCCAGGGGGTGCCAGGCTGTTAGCATCCGGAGTGCCCCCACCCCGCCCACTGCTGTTTGGGGGAAAACTGGGCTGATTCCCGTTAACAGCAGCAGCCGGGGAGCCTGAGTGGGGTTCCTGGGGAAAAGCAGTGGGAGCAGGTGGATTCAAGGGCTTCCCCCCATCCTCACCGCCAGGGCCAGGAAAGCCAGGATCCGGACCAGGGAAGGGGCTTGTGTTGGGGGGTAGGCTGGGGAGCCCCTGACCAGGTCTCTGGAGAGGAGAGGGGCCAAAAGGTGCCCCTGGTTGGGCAAAGCGTTGTGGGAGAGAAGGGGGGCCAAGTTCCCCTCTGGGAGGTTGTCCCATTGTGGGTGAGATCATGGGGCCAAATCCCCCCACTGGGCCAGGCATCATCTGTCCACCAGGAGGGCTAAAGTTTTGACCTAGAGGCTGATTGAAGGGTTGGCTGGGAAAGTTCATGTTGCCTGGGGGTGGATAGCCAGGGCCCTGGGGGGGCATGTTGAAAGCAGGGCCCATTGGGTTGGGAGGGAAAGGCGGAGGCTGCCGACGAAGAGGCTGGGGACCCCCTCCACCACCAGTGCCGTAGCCTGGGGGTACCTGGCCTGCCATGCCCCCCTGTACTCGGAAGCCTCCAAAGGGCACAGGGCTGCCAAGGAAAGGAGGGGCTGCGCCCCCCACCTTAGGAGCTCCAAAGTCATCCTCAAAAGGGTTGGATGCAACCAGGTGATCCACCATGGGAGTCGGGGGTGGAGCGAACTCTGTCAGATGTGAATATGCAGGGCCCTAGTGGGAAACAAATGAGAAAAGATCATGAAGGAAGATGCCCAGTTAAACCAGTATGCTAGAGATATAATATTATATTTCTAGGCTGGGTTGGCCAGCTCAGATCTTAAACCAAGATGGACCTCAGAGCACAACAGAGGAACAGAGAGTAGAGAGCAGAATACCATAGCACAGTAATTGTTGTGGGTTTTTTTTTAGGAGGTACAGGGGATTGAACCCAGGACTTTGTACATAGGAAGGCAGGCACTCAACCACTTGAGCTATATCTGGCTCACCAATGAGAGTTGGTTTTTACATTCGTTTGTTTTGTTTTTACAAAGTACCAGGGATCAAACCCAAGACCTCATACATGGGAAGCGGGTGCTCAACCAGTTAAGCTACATCCGCTCCCCAGTAATTGTGTTGAAAGCAAGCAGAATTAGGGTGGAATCCCAGCTCTGACCCTGAATAATAGTTTCAAGACCCTACCTGGGTCAGTAAACAAGGAAATTTTTTTTTTTTAAGTAAAATAAAGATAATATCTACCTCCTGAACTATACAGCACTTTAGCACAATCCCTGGCACTTGTAAGGTAGGTGCCATCATCATAAGGGAACCAGGACAGGAAAAGGAGGTGGGAGTGGGGTGGACTATTACTCTGTCTGATGAGATCTTTGGTCAGATCATCTCTTGAGGGAGTGTATTTCCCCCAGTTTATGATGATGTTAAAAGAAAGGACCAGAAGGGACAGCCTTCTCTTCTCTCTACCTGATATAAGATACAGATATACTGAAGAGGCAGTTTTGACAGGGCCCCAAGAGACTGCTAGGACTTACGCCCACGACCAACCACCATTCACCTGAGTATTTGACTTCCTTCGCTTTTTTTCTGGGCTCTTCATTTGCAGACCTGGAAGAGCGGCAAACGGCAGAAGCAGACAAGTTTTCCTGAGGTTTCCCCAACGTCCCAGCCATCCCCTAAGGAACCCCTCTAACTTCATACACTTGCTAATTTATTGAACAAATAATGACCAAGGGAATGATAGAAAAAACGAATTGAGTATGGCCATACTCGTAGCTGCCTTTTCCTTTAAATGGGGGATAGTCCATCTCTTGATACTCTCAGACTCTAAGTGATTCCTGAATTCCATGTGGCTTCAAACCCCAGGGCCCTCACTCTGATAACTGCCCCCAGTCCCTGGAAGTCTTCACCCACCTACCCTCTTCTTCTGAGCCTTTTTCCTTCAGGTCCCTCAGCTTATGATCCCAACTCCCTTCGGGGTTCCCAAGTCCTCGGCCTCCCCAGCCCCCGTCCCTCTCAGCGCTCTCACCGGCCTTGCCCTGCTTCCTCCCGGTGCTGGGCGGTGCAGGGGGCGGTGCGGGGCCGCCACCTCCCTCCAGCTTGTCCGGTGGGGGCGGCGCCGAGGCGGCCATGGAGTGGGAGACCGGGGTCAGCGGCGGCGGGGGACGGAGGCGCCCTCGGGCTGCACCATCGCCCAGAAAGGGAGCCGGGAGCAGTGCAGACACCAAACTGCAGCGACCTCAAGGTGCGGAGAGGAGGAGGCGCGGAGCAGAGCGCAAATCGCGCGCCCGTTCCAGACTCAACGCCAGCCCGCGGCAGCCACAGGAACCGGAACTCAGCTCGGCCGCCACCACTGAGCCCGGCGAGGAGGGGGAGCAAGGGAGTAAGGCGCGGGCCAGCCGCTACCGCAGGCTCAAAGCTGCGTGAGCCGGGAGAGCCGAGCCCAGCGCCGCCTAGGGCAGAGGGCGCTTCACGCCGACGGGCTGGCCCGTCCCGCCTCGCCTGGGGGCGGCGCCGTCAGCCACCCTGCTCGCGGACCGTACCACTCCGGGCTGAGGGGCCGCCGCAGAGGAGCGCGCGCCGGGGAGGCCCGGGCGGCCTGGGGGTCTGGCCTCTCGACCCGAGCCGGGCCTCCCGCCTCCCACCCCGCCCGGCCGCGAGGACCCCTCCGCAAACACCAATTGCCCCGCGGAGACCGAGCGTGGGGGCCGCACACCCCACCCTGCCGCGCGGGCTTCGCAAACCTCCTCGTTTCCGCGGGCGGTGCCTCGACGGTCGAGCCTGGCCGAGGGGGTCCCGCCGCGCCCCGAGGCGGCCACCAGCTTCCCTCCTCCCCTCCCAGCGTTTGAGCCCCCAGCGAACAATGGGCCTGCGAGAGAGACTGAGAGGCCGGGGTAGAAGAGAGACGGACTTTAATGAGGCTTATTTCCCTTTGGTATAAGTGAGACCCGTGAAAACATCCACGCACAAAAAAGGAGGCGAGGATGAAAAGTCCCCTCCTCCTCCCCCAGGCCTAAGGAAAGGGCAGGGCGTGTAAAAAGTTCTCCGTAAAGAACCGCAGGTTTTCCTTTTCCTTTTCTGAAACATAGCTTAAGCCAAACTTCTACCTCCGAGCCTCGGTGTAAGAGGTCCACGTTTTTCTAGTCCTAGCTCTTTTCCCTGCCTCAGATCTCTCGTGTAAAAAAAAATTAATGCTGCCGATCCCAATTACCTCACGGGCTAGGGTGAGGAAAATGCCAATAATTGTAAAAGGGCTTTGCAAAGTCAAAGAAGTGATATATAAACATAATCGATTATCATTTTGTGCTCAAGCACAAGCCATAGAAAACAAAATTAGAAAGTAAATCTACAGTCCTAAAATACATGTATATAAAATAAAAAATAAAAGCAGTTCCACATCTAGAGATGGTATTTGGGGATTGTCCACTGCTTTATAGTCGCAAAGCCCCTGTGCCCTCCTCTATAAAATCCTCCTGGGAGACTTAAGTGTACAGGAGGCCCAGATTCAGTCTTCCACCCAGCCCCACCCCACCCTAGCAGGGGTGGGCAGGGCAGAGGCCAGAGGAGGAAGGGCTGCACTTTGGCTGTAGAGTATAACATGCATGCAACCTGGTGGAGTGGGGGCTCACGAAATAGATATACAGACCCCTTCTGTGAGGGGCCCCGGCCAGGAGGCACCGAGTAAGGGAAGGGTCCATCTCCCCCCTGGCCGGGAGGGGGGCTCTGGGGTAGTCTCTAAGGGTTACGTATCCCCTGTGGAAAGGAAACAGCTGGCACTCCTGCCTCTGTTCTCCCAACAAAAACTGGAGGAAGTGCTGAGCGAAGAGAGAAGAGGGTCCCAGGAGCCAAGGTGTCAAGACCCCTGTCCTTGACTTCAGGGGCTCAAGAACTCTTTGCATAAAATATCTTCAGACCTAGGAGACCTCAAAGGCACAAAGTTTAAACTTTGGGGGGTCGGGAGGGGATGGTAGTTGAGAGGGGTCTGGGGGGTATCCTGGGCCCAGGTAAGGACCAAAGTGATGTGTTCTCCCTTCCCTGGGAGGGTGACTGCTTCACTGGGCCTATTCACAGGACATTTCCCATTATAAGGAGGCACTGCCCAGGGCTCAAGCATCCACTTTCTTGGGAAAGAGAGGATCAGGTTGGCACAGGCAAGGCCCAGGGAAGGGGGCCGCTCTGTACACTAATACTTTGGTGAGGTTTGGGGAGAAGCAGGGTTCTACCGCAGTCTCTTGCCTCAAACATTCTCTCAGCCAGATGCTGAACCCAGTGTCCACAAGGCTCCCAGCCCCTACACAAGGCCAAGCCCACAGAATGCTCCCAAGAGGGGTCCTGAGAATCAGGGAATAGGGTGGATGGGGCTGAAGGCTATCTTCTGGGAAAAAGCCCGGGCACGGATCATAGTTTCCGCTCCACAGGCTGCTGGAGACAGAGTTCGCTGCCCGCAGAGATGATGGGCAAGTGATTGTCCATGTGGTAGCTGATGAGGTGACTGACGCTCTCAAAGCGGTGATCCTTTGTCCGAACCTGAGAAGGCAGGAAAGGAGAAGACAACTCAGGTTAAGGGTCTAATAAGACCTCAGCCTCTGAAGTCAAGGAAGCTGGAATATTCAAGAAGGTTGAAGAAGAAGGAAAAAAAACAGCAGAGGAAGGACGGGGCATGTGGGGTGGGGGGAACTGTCAGTCGTGATCACTGAAGGTTTTTTAGAAAGAAGCTAGAGAGGACTATGGGAATGGGCAGGGCAGTGAACTGGGAAAAGGCAGAGAGGGGCCACAAGCCCAGGAATCATGAAGCTGTAAGAGGAGACTCAGTGTGTGCCCATTGGACACAATCTCTCCAGGATGATTTTCTCATCATTCAGGGATGAAAGAAGGGAAAAAACCCTAAGCTGCTGGAGAGGAGTCACCAGGCACCTTGAAGAGCAGGGGAGACCTAGACAAAGTTGCCCAAAAGGGAAAGTCTAGGAAGCAATGCCTGAAGGAACAGAGCTGTACTGGAGAGGATGGTATCTTTCTTTCTGCAATGCCTCCCCCACACACACTGCGGTCACACTCACCACACCCTCAGGGTCCACTAGTAGCAGGTGCTTGGGTTGCCCGCTCTGCAAGCCAGTGAGCACATACTGGCCGGGTGTAGTTGTGCTCTCCCGCACCAGGAAGTCCCCATTGAGCTGCAGCAGTGCCTCGGCCTCCCGCCGGTTCAGCTTCCCGTGGAACCAGGGCTCCCCTCGGAGCTGCTCAGCCATGGACAACGACTGAGGAGGCGGAGGCACCCGAAGGGCATCTTCAAAGGGCTCTGGGGGTGCAGAGAGAGGGTAGGAGTGGCAGCCCATGCAACACTCACCCAGGACCCAGACCTTAGGAGAGAGGAGGCAGGAAAGGGCAGATGGGCAAGAACAGAGAAGGAAACAAGTGGGAAGGTGGCGATGCAAAAAGGAGAGAGGAACACTCACTCATGTCAAAGAGGTCACGGGGTGTGCAGCCATTGGTGGTAGGATTGGGGGGCCCGCCCCCGCCCCCTGCTTGCCGAGCCTTGTCCAGGTTCTGGACGTTGACATAGGAGGGGTCATCAAAGAGCTCTCTGCCTGCTGAGGAAAGGGAAGCTTTACAGTGATCCCAGCCCTGCCCCCTGCACCCCTGGCTCTGCTTATCCTAGCTCCCTTCTACCTGGGCAGGGTGGTAGAAGTGGCATCTGCTTGCGGGCTTCTGTGTCTCCCCCTGCAGGCTGCCCCACAGGCTGCCAGAGACAAAAATAAAGTGAGAGCAGCCCCCCCCCCATCATCCTGGGTCCAACCCACCTCCATCCAAGCAACTTACCAGCGTGGCCCCCAGGTGGCTGGGGGTCTGGGCACTGGGTGGAGTGGGTCGAACCGCCCCCGGGATAGCTCCTTCCCGCAGCCTCATGTCTACCACCCCCCCAAGAGGGGGTTCCTTCCCAGGGAAGTCATTGTAGTACTGATGATCGGGTGGCTCCTCCTCTTCCTCATCCCATGCCGAGCCATCAAAGCCAGCCATCCTGAGAGAAATGGGGTGGAGTGGAGTGTGGGTGTAAATGCTGAGGACGGATGGGAGGGAACACAACAGTGGCCATGTATCAGGCACTTAGTACAGGTTAAACCTGAGGCTGCAGTTTTACACACAGACATTTCATCCTCCTGACACTTGTAATGGAGGTAATTACTTCTTAAATTTTATTGATAAGGAAAACGAGGGTCAGGTGAAAAGGTTTGCCCAAGGTCACACAACTAAAAGGTGATGGAGCTGAGATTTAAATGTAGGTTTGACTTTAAAAGCTCATGCCCAGGAGTGGGTGTAGCTCAGTGGTTAAGTGTCTGCTTTGCATGTACAAGTACCAGGTCCTGTGTTCAATCCCCAGTACCTCCTAAAAACAAACAAACAAACAAACCACTCATGCCCTATGCTGTCTCCCAAGGGGGAGGGGAAGCACTAAAAGCAGGGAGGGTCCCAGAATCTTTTAACCTCCTCTAAAGACTCAATACCACCTAGTCACACAGCTTATCCCTCAAGACCTGACGGTGGGAAGGGGGAAAAAATATCTTAACTCACTCTTATTCTTGATGGCTTGTAGGGGCAGGAAAAGGCAGAAGGATGGGGAAATAGGCAAGAAAGAGGGATGGGCCAGAAACAAGGAGACTGGGACTAGAAGAGGCCATCTAGGGAAGGAGATGCAGGCTGGAGGTCCTGGAAAACAGCTCCCCTGGGGGCAAACATAAGGAAGACTTGGCCCTGCAGTAGGCAGGGCCTCAAAAGCCCTTTCTGATGGGCCACAGGAAACTGAAGAATAGCAGGAAGTGGGAAGCAGGGGCACACAGGTTATTTCCTTCCCTGAACCTCTCTGAGCCCAAGTATGGGAAAGCAGAACTACTTTCCCAACGCCGTTTCTGGAGCCTAAGAGCTGCCCTGCACCCTCTTTGCCCACTCACCTGTCATGGGGGGTGACTAGCTTGGGCGGGTTCCTGAGGTATTGTTTAAAGCGCAACTCGAAGGCTTGGCCAATGGTGCTGATGACGTCCTGGGCAAGCCCTTCAGGACACTCCAGGATGTGGCAGGCTGGGGGCACGGCAGATGCTGTCAGTAAGCTCTGAGGTGGGGGTTTGCCAGAAGGCATGGACAGAGGCCCTCATCCCCCTCAGGAGAAGCCCGTCCTTAGCTCTACTCAGTAAAGGCAGGGAAAGACAACCCCGGTCCTGCTCACCTGCCTCACGGACAGTGGGCCCCACCCAGTGCTCCCCAACGCGCCTCACCTCTCTGATTCACAGGGTCTTTGGCAACATAGGCGACGTATTCGGCTGTGTCCTGGGAGGGACAGAGAAGAGGCCACTGAGCAAAATATATTGCCCCTACCTCACTCATGACCCCTAAAACCCAGTCCTTTTCAGATATCCCCTCAAGTCCAGTACCCCCACCTCTCTTACCAGGGGTCTTCCCAATCCCTAGCCCCTTACTCTCCTCCCACTACCTTTGCTTTATTCCCCAACTCACCGGGTCCCCGCCGGACGCAAACGAGATGGATTGCATGTGGTGGTTGGCAATGATCTGAGGGTCAGGGCAGCGGGTGGAGAAAGGGAATGACATATGTCAAATAGCCTCAGGGCCCATCTGTGTGTCCCCCACCCCTGGGCCAGAACCCTGGAGTCCTAGTCTCATTCTCTTAGCTTCTTACCCATGGCCTCAAAGTTTCCTCATTCTCTACTGTCCCTCTCTGTTCCCAAACTCTCTCTCCTAGTTTCTTGCCCTCATAACCAGATCCCCCCTGAGTGCTCCCATCAGAGTTTGGGGTCCCCCTGCCCCACCCCACTAACCTGCTTGCAGTCTGCAGCCATGAGGTTGAGGCTGCTGGTGGAGATGGTAAGAGTGATTGGCATTCCAGCAAATTTCAGGTTACTCCTCCCCAGGATGGAGCTGAGCGGGCGGCTACAGGGCTGAGAAAGGGCCCAGAGGCGGCAGAAGCTGAGTGTTCCCAACACCAGGAAACCACACCTCTTCCTTCTGGTCTTCTCTCCACCAGCCCCACACCTGCCTTCCCCCTACCCCTCCACACCTCCCAGCAGCATCCCTAGCCCCACTGATCCCAGATACCTTTCTCCGCCTTGTCGCCCCCTTAGCACCGGGCACAGCCTCACACACCAGACTGATGGCCTCCCTGGGGAAAGAACAGTACTCAGCCCCAGAGCCTGCCTCCCTCTCGACTGGGGCTGCCACAAGGCTGGGGGAGGGGAAGGCCAGGCCAGACTCCCAGGGCACTCCAGGCTCTTTGTCGTGGCAGATTGAATTAAGGGCCTTTAATATTTGATGACACTGAGAGGCCGTTTCCTGGCTGACTGGATTAGGCCCTGAATGGGTTCAACCCCACCCCCTTCCACTAAATATCCCACTCCCTTCCCAAAGGCAGCGCCACCTTTGATCTGCCCCTATTTTCCACTCAAGCTCAACCTGCCAGCTGCCTCTGTCACTTTCCCGACTCCCAAAGCTGGACAGGTAAGGAGGATCCAGGCCAGAGTTGCCCCTTTTCATTAAGACTGAGACTTACTCCCCTAACTTCCTCTCAATTCCCTTTACCTCCCAAAGACAAGCCACCAGGATCATCACCCATTGCCCTCCTCCCCTTTCCCACGGCCTCACTAGTCCAGGGCTCCCACAGTCCAGTCCCCCTGACTCACCTGGTGACCTGAGTCCGGGTGTTGAAGTCCAGGGCACGCATCGACTGCAGGACCTCCACACAACCCATGTACTGAAAGGAAGGGCAGGAGAGGACAAATCAGTTGCTTCCCCCAACCCCTTCACAAAGAGCCCTAGGACTTTTCCCTACGTGGTCTCTAAAGAAGCAAAGATGAGGAAGTTCTGCCCCCTGACTGTGGCTACATCCCACAACATGCAAGACAACAAGGAAAAAGAGTAGAAAGGGCAAGCCAGGGGGACCTCATGCATCTGGGAAGAAAATCTGGAGGGGAGTAACAAGCAAAAGATGGGATAGAGACAATAGAGTGACATCTCCAGAAAGGGGGAGGGGAACAGAGGAGAGAATCAAGAAGTCACTCCTTCCCACACTTAATAAGGGCCTACCACATGCTGGGCATTGTGCTAATCATGGCACAGTGGGGATCAGGGAGTCAAAGAAGGGGCCCAGGCAGAGCTGGAAGGGAAGGGGATACAGAAATGGAGAAGGGGCAAGAAAGGTTTAAGACAGGAAATGGGACGGTGGAACAGAGCTCTCAAGGAGGGGACTGTTGGGGAAGAGCAGGAAAAAAAGATATTTCAGCAAAGCAGGAGTGAGCAGAGGAACTGGAAGGGGCCTGGGAGGGAGAAGGGAGGATGTTCACTCACCCGAACCAAGTAGGAAACCCCGGGTCCCATGACTTTGTCGTTGGGATGCAGCCAGCCCCGCGTGGGCTTATTGACAAAGCTCCCGTGGCGGGTCCACTCCTCGCCCCCCAGCTGGCCCCCTTCCACCCGAGTTCTGCGCCCGCCGCCTCCACTCAGCTTGTTCATGTCCTGGAGGAGGGGCAGGGGGCCTGAGTCCGGCATGGCTGCCCCTACAATCCCCTCCCCATTCTCAGCTGCCCTTCCTGGCTCTCCCCTCGGTCCCGAGCGCCCCCCAGCTGGGTTGGCCAGCTTCAGGTTGCTCATCCGGGGGAAGAAGGAGCACAGGGTAGTGGGACTATCGTCCACAGGCAAAGGTGGCAGGATGGGTCCCAAGGACGAGGCTGATGGGGAAGGCAGCTCCTCCGGGGGCGTGGACCCTGAAGCCCCTTCCTCCAGCGATGACAGAGACTCATTCCGAAGTGGGTTGTACTTGGGCTTAGGGGGCAGGAGATCCATGGCTGGGGTGAGAGGGGGGCTGCTGCCCAGCCTGGCCCCCCTGCCAGTCTGGGCAAGGGGGCCAGGCAGGGGGCATTCCCAGGCCCTTAGCCTGGTCAGACCTCTATAGTCTAGGAGTCTTAGGGGTCCTGGGAGGGAGGGAAATAAGTAGCTTCCGCTCCCCCAGCTCAGACCCAGACAATTTCAGGCCCCATCCCCGCCCAATGTGGAGCCTCTTCTCTGGCGAGAGAACAGGCTGGACCCAGAGCTGCCTGGCTCCTCCCCAGGGGCGGGGAGCTAAAGGGAGAAACCAATCCCAAGGACAGTGCTGACTCACAGGCTCTGAGGGGCTGAGCCCCCACCACCACCCCAACCTAGAACCTTTGCAGGGGCCAGGATATCTATGCCCCAACCCCCTACTGGGGAGGAATAAGTGGGGGTTGGGGGCTGCAGGGAATGATGGAGAAGTGGGAAGGAAAGGAGGGAGATGAGAGGAGGTCTGGATCAGTCCAAAATGGACATGGGCAGGCCAGAGGGAGCAGGAAGCCAGGATGGGGGGGGGGAGGAAGCAATGAGGGAGGAAACAGAGGCAACTGGGGGTGGAAAAGGGAGGGGATCCCTGAGCTCAGCACTTCCCTTTCAATCCTGGTTGAACACTCACATTCCCCATCCTCCAGCCCAGGCCACCTCCCCACCACTACCACACACAGTGGGGTGGTAGCCCCAGGGAGCCTGAGCCATTAGCTTCCTCTGCCACAACAGCTGTGGACTGGAGCTAGAGAAATGGGGAAGGGAAAGAAGTGGTCCCAGGGGATGCACAGAGGGGCCAAGAAGAAAGGCAAAGCTGGTAAAGTGAAGGGGATAAAGTCCAATCTGGGTGGTGCAGCAGGAAGCCACCAGGCAACAGCTGGAACAAGAGGACAGGTTGATGGAGCCTTGTTCCCGATCACGGCACCAACCAGGCCAAGGAGCAACGGGCCCATGGCCAGGCACTGTTCTATGCCCCTTTCCACAGGCCTAGTTAGCAAAGAAAGCTGTGAAGGCTGAGAACTGGGGGCTAGAGTACTAACTGGAAAGTCAAATCCCTGGATCTAGCAGGTATACTCATATCTCTCCTCTCTCTTGCAGTGGTGACTGGGGAATGGGGCAGATGTCTACCACAGAGCACAGTGTCCCTCACACCAGGGGAGGAGTCAGGCTGCAAGAGAAATGGGGGCTACAGGCCACTAAAGGATAGAAATGTTGGAAGACAGGTATGTTAATAACTACAGGAGAAAAGGATACCAGGAGAAGATGGGCTGAGGCTGGACACAGGGAACAGTCCCAAAGCCATTCCTTCTGCCCACAGTTTCCTGCCACAGTTCTGCTTAAGGGAGCCACAGAAGTTAAGAAGTGACCAAAAAAAAACAAGATGTAAAAGACACACACCCCCAGCTCACCATGGGTTTACCCTCTCCTGCAATCTACTTCAGGGGATAAAAAGGAGAGCAAATACGATTTTAGTGATCAACATTTGCACTTAAAAAGTGTCAGACACTGTGCTAAAGTCTTTCACGTCTCCTTAGCCCTCATCCCAGAAGAGCGTATCCATCCACCACTCCTGAGAAGGAATTCTATCACTCCATCTCCTAAGTCCTCATCTCTCAGGCAGAAAATGAGGAAAGGATTCTGCCACACCCTCACATCTCCAACACCTCCTCATCTTTCGAGGTGGCCATCTGTGGATGCCTGAAGTATACAGAGGCAGGGAGTGACCAACAGGTGTGGGCATTTGGAAGAAAAGAAAGCGGAAGTCAGACTCTAAATTTGCATAGAAAGAAAGGAGAATGCCTACTGGAAGTCCTGGTGGTTGGGTGTGGGGACGCTGTGCCTGCCTTCTCAGCCCAGTTGGGAGGAGGCAAGAGAAGAGGGAAGTAGCAGGAAATGGCGAAAGCCTCAGGAATGTTTCCAGCCGGGAAGGCTGGGCAAGTGGGGCCAGGAGGAATGCCCAGACAAGAACGTCAGGAGGGGGAGGGGAAGAGCCAGAGAAGTGGTGGAGCTGAGGAGTCCCATAAAAAAAAAAATCCACCATCACCAAGTAAACTGGTCCCTGCCCTCACCCCAAACCACCCTTCTCTGGTGGTAGAGAACTTTCACTCCTGTCACACCCGC
This sequence comes from Tolypeutes matacus, assembly GCA_026826555.1. Lineage (NCBI taxonomy): Eukaryota > Metazoa > Chordata > Mammalia > Cingulata > Chlamyphoridae > Tolypeutes > Tolypeutes matacus. The sequence continues at coordinate 2,766,958 of JAKSZT010054308.1, forward strand.
ATGCCACACACCAATGAATTTGCAGCTGTTCCTAGGGTGGAGTCGGTCCTGGAAAGGGGACACTAAGGGTGTGCAGCTGGGCATCTATGAGCAAGTCTCTCTCCCAGTTTCTTGCCAAATCCCAAGACCGGCCACCTTCAAGTAGGTCCACCTTTGGAAAGGGATAAGGGAGAGGAAAGGGGCTGCCTCTCTCTCTCACTCCTCAGGGCCAGAGATGGGAACTTTGACTTTCCACTCTCGGTGGAGCTTGAGAGAGCTCAGGAAAGCTGAGCCCAAAGCCCAGAAGGCAGAAAAGGACGGGGAAATGTATGCAACTACAGCGTCTGGGATCGAAGACAAGGCTTTTGAGGTGATGACCTCGGTCCTACAGGGCTAAAGCTCCAGAGGGGGCGTGGTCCCCGAAAACGCGTGCTTCAGATACTTTCAGGAGCCAAGGCTTCTGGACGACCAGACGAGGATTAAGGAAGAGGTGTGGCTTCTGGAGGGGTGGAGCCCCTCAAGAGGCGTGGCGTCGATGAATTCGAATGGTTCCCTGAGGGGCAGGGCTTTGCCCTTTTGGGAGATAGGCCTTTTGATAGACGAGTTAGCGGAGAATCGTCGCGAGGAGGCGGAACTTCAGGGAGTTGAAAGGACTAACGAAGAGTTTCTCGTAGTACTGCTTGGAAGCATGTCTGGGAGTGGGCTGGGGGTGGGACTCTCAAGAAAGCTGGCGACAGGGTGCGATCAGGAATAATAAATGGAAAACAAGTCGGGGTTCGGGGAGCCCCCTGAAGTTGGGAGGTGGGACTTCCGGGAAGGGGGTCTCAGGGGGCGGGACTTGTAAATGGAGACCGGAAGTGGGGTCCCGGGAGAGGGGTTCCGGGGTGGAGGTGTGAGTCACCTAAGGAGAAAAAAAAGTCAAGACTCACCAGGGCCTCATGGAGTCTCCACACCACACCGCGGGCCGATTTGGTTCCGGATTACGCCACTGCCTCCCTAGGTCGCTGCTCCAACTTTCTCCCCGGGCCCGGCCTCCCTGGAGAAACTTTATTGCACTTACTTCCGGCCTCACTAACCCCTGACCCTCTACCTCGCTGTCCCGCCTTCACCCCGCCCAGTTTCCCAAATCAGCCAATGGCAGTGCGAGATCGAGCATAAACGCAGTGATAGCCAATAAGAGGCCTAATTTTGATCCAAACTCTTTCTAGAGAAACGGAGGCTACAGCTCTCCAATAAAGACCCGAGGAGAAGCAAATCTAAGCCAATCGGAGGCTTGAAGGGGGAGGCTGTCCCGCCTTGAGCCAAAGGGACCAATAGGAAGTGCGGGCGGCGTGTTTGAAAGCGAGGCCAAAGAGGGTGGGAGCGCGTGCTGCTGGGAGTTGTTTGGAGGTTGGCGGCGCGGGGCTGAGGGCTCTCAGTCAGAGCGATCATGTCGCACAAACAAATTTACTATTCGGACAAATACGACGACGAGGAATTCGAGTACCGGTTAGTGCCGGCGCGGGGGCCATAACGAGGTCGTGAGCCTTGACAAGTGAGAACACGAGGAGGTGGTAACGAGGACTGAGGCGACATATTCGGCGCATGCGCTGGAGATTAACGGGAGGGATGCGATAGTGGAGGGCGTGAAGCGCATGCGCAAAGGGTGGGCCGCGCTTGTGAAAAGCGATAAATTGATTGCGAATTTGAAATAAGCCTTCTACTGAGGAGCAGTTTAGGGTGCATGATTAGATCGCCGATCACCACCACCCTTGCAGGTTTCCGAATCATTGTCTCAACTTTATTGGGCAAGCTGACCTTGCCCTCTTGGGTCTACTACTATCACGGAATACCGTAAAACCAGAAAGCCTACGGGGAAAAGGAGGCAAAAGCGGAGCTGGACTTTTCCTGTGTCCTCAATGTGAGGAGAGGCCCGAGAGAGCCCAAGTGTTGCTTATTAATTCATGGAAAGGGGCGTGGCTGTCTGGCTTCTTTAGGAAGGGGACTGCGAGGTAGAATAAATTGACCAGGAACACTGAGAAAAGGTTTAAGATGGGTCTAATAGAGGCTTCAAATATTTGAAGGGCATCTATTAAGGAAACAATTGAGTGCTTATATGTTTCAGGTGTCAGGTGCTAAGGTGCAAGGTTAAGACATTGTCTCTGCATTCAATGAACTTAAAATCTGTGGAAAATACGGATATATGATATATATATAGGGATAGGTACAGGGTGTGGTGGGAGTACATAGGAGTACATAAGACCTGCCAAGGAAGGGCACAGGTGGGGGAAAGTTTCCATGAGGAAACCGCGAGATGGACTCAAAGAAAAGAGAAGTAGGAAGTAAGAAAGCACTTCTGAATGAAGTTGCTGGTTAGCCCATCTACCAAGAAGAGTGAAAAAGGAATCCCTGCATTGGGTGCAAAGTTTTGATAAATTCTTAATTCAAGATTGGAAAATGAGGAAAAACAAAGGATTCTACAATTGTTGGCATTCTACAAATCTGCATTAATTGTAATATTTAAGACAACTCCCTAGTTTGCATCTCGTCTCCTCAATTGAATAGAAAATGGAAATTTGCGTTTCTTGTGTCTCTTCATCAAGCTTAGTGCAGGGCTCTGAGCACACTTTGGAAAATTCACTGTGTGTTGACAGATACATAACCATCTTCATGCTAGGTCCTTGGGAAAAGACCTCAGGCCCTTCTTGGACCCAATTAACTTTCTTTTCCTCTACATCTGAACTAAATTAACTGAAACTATATACTTATCTTTGCAAGGCTAGGGAGACGTCACTCGTTTCATCCTCTGGAAGATGTAACTCTTAGCGTGGCAGTGGTATTTTGGTTTAGGTGGGGTTTTTTTGTTAAATTATGTCTTGAAGCCAAGCTTTGTGCCAGAAGCTTGTTAGAATGTAAGCTATTTTCAGATGTCTATACTAGAATTATCTGGGGGGGGGGGAACCTCTGATAATAGCACAGAGGGATCATTTAGTACATTTTCACTGAACATGATGAAGTCTGGGTTAGCCTGATTCAAGCTCAAGAGTAATAATTTGTGTCATGAAGAGAGATTTCTCCTTAGTTAGGAAAGCATGGAGTTTCCCAAAAGAAGTCTCATGGCACATCCCTTCAGAATTGGGAAAATGATTTGGAATAGATTAAAGGACATTTCCATTTCACACTTTGTGATGGCTCTACTACACAGCAGTACATAATCGGCTTTTCCTCATCACAAAATTCCTCTCCCTTTACCAATCCTGTTCAAAACCTAGCTTAATAATTAACAAGATTTATGTTGTGGGGCTCCCACTGTGTTATGGGTAATCATTGAGAAGACTAAGCATGATGAAGGCAGGGACAATATATCAACAATGCCTGAAACTTACGGGCTCATTCACTTAAATTATTCATATATACTTTTGTGAGGATTAATATAACCTGGGCTTTATAGCTGCATCTACCCTTCTATACACAATAAGGAATGTATAAACTCCTTGACATCAGAAACTGGTTTCTCTCTTCTTTCCTCTCTTGGCTTTGTATACAGGCACTTCTCTAATGGACTGCACCCAGGACTGACACAAATTCCCTGTTTCTATTACAGGCATGTCATGTTGCCGAAGGACATAGCCAAGCTGGTCCCTAAAACCCATTTGATGTCTGAATCGGAATGGAGGAATCTTGGTGTCCAGCAGAGTCAGGGATGGGTACATTATATGATCCATGAACCTGGTCAGTGGAAAGGCTGAAAGCATCTGTCTAGGACTGTTACATTGAGAGAATGAAAGAATAATAAGATTGTATAACCCAAAGAAATGGGGGTTGGGGAGGCATGAATTACTGGGTCTCCCCCCCACCCCACCCATCTAGAAAAGCTGGAGTGACCAAAAATATGGCCTTATTTCATTCTCCACTAGAAAGCCAATTTTTGGATGTGTTCCAAATAAGCCAAGGAAAGTGTATTTCCTGATAAGACACCAGACACCCAGCTGCCAGGCAAAACTAATAAGGGACACTTCCTGGGGCTGTAAAAACACAGCAAAAGAACTGATATTAACAGTTCTGTACTTGGCAAACAGGACAGACCTCTGGGTCTGCTTCTAGAGCCATATACTTAAATCTTAATTTAGTTAAAAGAACTGAGTGGGTGAAAGCTGGGAGGTGGGAGTGGGAAGGAGTGAGATAAACCAAGGTGTGCATAGAATGATGTGAGCTTGTCCCTTAAAATTTTACTCCTCTTTCAGAACCTCATATCTTGCTGTTCCGGAGGCCACTGCCCAAGAAGCCAAAGAAATGAAGCTAGGGAGCCATTTTCCAGCCTCAAGCTGTACACAACTGTCCTTGCTTGCTAACATCTTTCTGATATGTTGCCTTCTTGTTTCTCACTTTGATATTTAAAGGATGTTCAATATACTGTTTGAATGTGCGGTGACTGCTTTGCCTCTTGAGCAGAGCCACTACCACCACTGCCCAGCCAGATGAGTGGTCTGTGGGCCGCAGCCTCAGCTCAGTGTGTCCCCAGAAGCCATGGTGGGCTCTGTATCCAGCAGAACACACCTGGCAGATGGAGGAAACATCTGAGAATAAGAGCCATGGCTCAGTTACAGGGATTGTGTAAACTTGGTGTTTTGTTTTTTTTTCCCAGCCGGGTGTTATATGTGGTGACTTGTGGCTTTACATTTCAATGTATTGGAAACTTACCATTTTATTCAAGAAATTTGTTCCATATTAAAACCCTTGATTAAAGAAGACATTTTTATAATCCAAATCTAATTGTAAGGTTTTTTTTCCTCCCAACACTCTCAGGGTGAGGATTACATTCAATATAATATCTTTCAGTTAAATAATGAAGCTCAGCTCTTTGCTGATAATGAGGTTTATCTCAACATTCAGGTAACTGGTTTTTGTTTTTTAAAGATTTGTTATTTATTTCTTTCCCCCTCATTGTTTGCACTTGCTGTGTCCGTTCATTGTGGTCTTCTTTTCAGAGGCACTGGGAACTGAACCCGGGACCTCCCATGTGGGAGGGAGGCACCTAATCACTTGTCACCACCACCCCCTGCTTTGTTGTGTCTCTCACTGTGTTTTCTTTGTGTCTGTCTGTTACATCACCTTGTTGATCAGCTCACTGCACCAGCCCATCACATCAGCTCACTGTCTTGCTCGTCTTCTTTAGGAAGCACTGTGAATCAAACGTGGGACCTCTCATGTGGTAGTCAGGAGCTCAATCGCTTGAGCCACATCTGCTTCCCAGTAACTGGTTTTTAATCTACTTCAAGCAGGCATGCTGTCCAACATCTACTGATAAATATTTCACTCTAGCTACTGGCCTGAAGTAGAGGATATATAGGGACAACCTCATCTCACCAAACCACAGGAATTGTTTCTTTCAGTCAGGGATGTTGCCTTAACCCTAGTCTGAATATTTGAGGTGTACATGAGGGTAAAGGGAGGAGGCTGTCAGCCAGAGGTGCTGCTAATGTGCTCCAATTCCTGCCCAGCATAAGGCTCAGGCACACCTATGAACTATTGATTGGATGGGGGTGTTTTCGTTGGCTCTGAGCTTTGGCTGGGCATTGGAATCACCTGGGAAGCCTTAAAAACACTGCTGCTTGAGTGGTTCTTCAAGAGTTTGACTTAACTAATGTGTGGTATGGCCTGGATATAGGGATTTCAAGCATTCGTATGCAAGTAGCTACAGCACTAAGCTTTGAATAAGCAGGTGTGGACTGTAACAATTTAGGAAAATATTTCATCAAATAGCTCACCCTCCATTTTTTTTTTTTAATTTATCCCCACCCCCTTGTTTGCACATGCTGTGTCTGTTCGTCTTATTTCTTTAAGAGGCACCAGAAGCTGAACCCAGGACTTCTGATGTGGGAGGGAGATGCCTAATCACTTGAGCCACCTCTGCTCCCTGCTTTGTTGTGTCTCTCATTATGTTTTCCTTCCCTGGGTCATCTTGTGGTGTCATCTTGCCATGCCTGCCCATTGCATCAGCCCGCTGTCATCTTCAGGAGGCACTGGGAACCTTGCTCCCTGGTTTGTTGTGTTTCGTTATGGTTTTTCTTGCATCTCTTGTTGTACCAGCTCACTGTCGTCTTTAGGAGGCACTGGGATCTGAACCAGTGACCTCCCATGTGGTAGGTGGGAGCCCAGTCGCCTGAGCCACATCCGCTTCCCTCACCCTCTATTTTTTTTTTTTTTTTAAAGATTTTATTTATTTATTCATTTATCCCCCCCTTGCTGCTTGTGCTCGCTGGGTCAGCCAACCACGCCGTGCGGGCGGGCCTGCCTTCACCAGGAGGCCCCGGGAACCGAACCCAGGGCCTCCCATATGGCAAACGGGAGCCCCACTGATTGAGCCACAGCCGCTTCCCCCTCACCCTCTATTTTTAAAGATAATAGCAGTACTAAATAAGGAAGATTATTCCACCCCTCCTCCTTTTAACCATTTATTCCTAGAGTAGTAGTTCTCCTAGTTCAGGGGTTCTTACAAGGGGTCAATGAGCTTGAATTTAAATTTAAAAAAAAAATTCTTTTGAGGACATGTTGGTGCAGATGTGATATATTTATTAAATAATACACAGTATAGTGTGGACTTAGTAAGGGGTCCGTGGTTTTCACCTGACTGGCAAAGGGGTCTGAGGAACAAAAAAGATTAAGAACCCCTGTCCTAGTTGGTCCCTGGACCAGAAGCCTCAACATCACTTTAAAACTTGTTAGAAATGCAAGTTCTTGGGCTTTGCCCTAAACCTACTGAATCAGAAACTGAGGAATGCGGGGGGGGGGGGGGCATCTAGTCTCTTCAGATGATTCTGATTAAGAGATCACTGGTGGAAGATTGTTTTTAGTGAAAAGAACATCAGCTCTGATCCAAATAGGGTTTATTATCTGAGAATGATGGTCTACCATTTTTGTGGCTGTTGGGTGGCAGCCTTCATCTTTCTGAGCCTCTTCCCCACCTGTAAAATTAGCATTATACCTATCTTAGGTTTTTAAGTGAGTAAAATGAGGCCAGGTGTGATTCAGCAGCCTTCCAAAGGTTGAATGAACTCTAGACCAACAGCATCAGTAACACATGGGAACTTAAGTGCAGATCTCAGGCCTCACCTGGGTACATCAGAATCTGCAGGTGAAAAACATCCCCAGTAGGAACACTGAAGTTTAAGAACTTTTAGACCAAAGGCAACTGAAATGGGAGTAAACTAGGATGACCTGAGAATCTGTTGTGGACACAGAATGCAATCCTTATTCCCTGCCCTCACTTGTACCTACAAGATCAATAATGGGGAGAGGTGACTTTTAAGCACCACCTGGAGCATGGTGAAGCATGAGAAAAGGGCTTGAATTTTTTTTCTCAAAGAGGTTAATTAGCTTTATCTTTTATATTAGAGACAAATGCAAGTCCCACGTACTGAAAGCTCACCTACTCCAAGATCTTCCTACTACACAGGCAATGCCTTGTAATCATTCTTGGTGCCATCTAACTTCCTTCTGCTACAATATAAAATCCCTTCTGGCACCAGTTTCAGTCCCTGACCCCTTAGCCTAGGAATTGGAGTCACGGTTAATAACAACAGCTAGCATATGACTACAGGACTCAATACAGAATGGAGGAAGGTCACGCCTCCTTTCACCGCCAGCACCCAAAATAAGCACTCCAAAGACCTACAACCACAACTCCTTTCACGCCCGCAACTCTAGGACCCGCCCCTGGAGAGAAAGCCCATCCGCCAACTAAGGTCCGCCCCCACGTTTCCGGTCGAAGGGCGGCCAACTGGTTGTCGCCAATGACTACTAACACCGCTCCCACCCACAGGCTAAAGCCTGCGAGCGACAGTCAACTAGACCAATGAACCCTTGGAGGCGGGTCTGAGCGACAGACAAAATAACCAATTAACATGAGGCCGGTGGGCCTCTGAGGCAGGACTCTGGGTACGGAAGCTGCCCCAGGACACGAGGAAAGGAAAAAAGGAAAGACCTGATGGAAAGGCAAAAGAGGCAGGCGAGAGAGCCTGGAAGAACTCAATAGTTTGGAGCGTGGTGGGAAGCGAGGGGATTCCGGGCTAGAAAGGGTGCGGAAGCCTGGAGGAGAAGGCGACAGGGTTCTGGTCGAGGGTAGAGGCAGAGAACGCATTTAAAGGGGTCAAGGCCCTGGATAGGATAGACTAAAGGATTCGGGGCCTTGAGAAACAGACATTTAAAGGTGCAGATCCCCGAGGGTAGTGCTGCCACCTGAGACCAGCTCGGCCTACAGAAGACATTTAAAGGGGTAGGTGCTCTGGAGAAAAGGGCATTTTTCAGGAGACTAGAGCCAAACTTAGAAGACGTATTGAAAGGTCCATAGGCCGGGGTCTGAGAACACTTTTATTAAAAAGAGACATGGATAAAGGAGTCGCTTGTCAAGGGCTTGGTTAGAGAAGACCCTTAGAGGAACGTGCACTCCCGCTCTGCCCCATTGTACTTTCTGGTTTCTCCAGAGTTCCCTCGACCCAGGACCCCCAGTTCCCAAGCTATGGCCCCCAGTGCCCTGTAGACCTGGCGGGATCCTGGGGCTTGCGACCCCCATTTTGGGGTCCAGGTGGCTACTTGAGGGCCTTGCAAAGGGGCAGAGAAGGCAGAACCATGGCATCTAGGGCCTCTGAACCTCCCTCGGGGCACAACGTGACAGCGGGCATCATCATTGTTGGAGATGAGATCCTCAAGGTGAGTCTGGGATGGGAGATGGGGTGGAGGTGGGGTGGCCATTCTTATGTCCTTGGGAACTTGCCCCATTCCTGCCCAGGGAGGGTGAACTAGATGGGAGCCCCTTACTGAATTTGGGTCCTGGAGTGAATCCAGCATATTGGAGGAAAAGTGACCCTTGTTCTTTCAATTTCTCTGTGGAAAAACTTGTGGCAAGTCCGTACAATTTGCCAAGCAGTGTGATAGAGGGAGGAGAAGGCTGTACATAAATGATTATTTATTTATTGATTGATTATTTATGTATTATTTATTTAAGATTTATATCCACTGTATTTGGAAAATGACTCGAGGCACTCAGCAATGTGGATAAGCAAGGCAGAAAGAAAGTACTAGAAGGGAGGAATCCCTGCTGAATGACCAGGGAAGTTATTAGAGTATGAGGCATCAGGATTAGGCTTTGAAGCATGGTAGATTCTTGACAAGGGAAGACCAAAGAGAGCATTAAAGATTTAGGATGTCCAGAGAGCAAAGTCGTAAAGGTGTGAAAGCAAATGTCTTTGAACAGAAGTCAGGTAGTCCAGTTCTACCTGGCATCAGGTTCGTAATAGTATCAGGTGCATACTGGGGTCTGGCAGCATGCTTATTACATCACACGTGTGATTTTACTAATGCTCACAACAATCCTCTGCGGTTGGTACTTTTATTATAAATCTCAGTGCATTATGAAACTGAAACTCAGAGAGGTTGAGAACTTGCCTAGGGTTAACACAGCTAGGAAATATTGAGATGGAATTCCAACCTGATTCTCTCTTACCCTACTTACTCTTAACCACTAAACCCTCTTTAGAGAATTAGAAGGAGATTGGGTACACACTAGAGAGAGAGCCTTAAATACTCTGCAAAAGAATTTGAACTTTATTCTGTATACAGCTGGAAACAACAAATGGCTTTTGAACCCAAGAGTGATGGAATCACAGTGACACATTAGGAAGGTTACTCAGGCAGCACTGGGCAGAGTGCTGTGGCTGGCGGCGGAGGTAAGGAGCCTGGCCAGGAGGCTGTCGCCACTGTCCAGGTGAAGGATACCGAGGATCTACTTGGTAGCAGTGGGCACAGAGAAGAGAGCAGATGAAGAAATATTTTGGGGGTAGAATTGACAATCCAGGTTCGACTAGCTGTGGACAGTGCCTGGGGATGCTGTTAACCAAAGTGACAATATCCAGGGAGATTGTGAAGCTGTCCAACCAGCATTGAAACGGAGGAAGGTTAGGGTTGGTGAAAAAGTAGACAAGTTGTCATATAGAACTGATCATTGAATCCGTAAGCATAGATGAGGTCAGGTCTGGAGAAGGAAGCCCAAGGTGGATCATGTTATCCCTAACTCCATTTCAAATGGATTTTTCCACTCTTGGGCCCAGTCCAGGCTTCTTGGTAGCCCAAGGTGGTGTCCCGCAAAGAGCAGAGCACTCCATCATCAAGCAGATGCAGCTACCATCCCCTGCCCCTCTGCCCTTCATCTCCACAGCATTTACGCTCATCCTTTGTCCTTCCCTTCCCTCCAGGGATACACTCAGGACACCAACACCTACTTTCTGTGCCGAACACTGCGCTCCCTGGGGGTTCAGGTGTGCCGCATCTCTGTTGTACCTGATGAGGTAGCCACCGTCGCAGCTGAGGTCACCTCTTTCTCCAGCCGCTTTACCCATGTCCTCACGGCCGGGGGCATCGGCCCCACTCATGATGATGTGACCTTTGAGGCTGTGGCACGGGCCTTTGGGGATGAGCTCAAGCCCCACCCTGAGCTGGAAGCTGCCATCAAAGCCCTAGGAGAGGAGGGCCGGGAGAAGCTGGCTCTCTTGCCCTCCTCTGCCCGCCTGCATTATGGCACAGATCCTCACACTGGCCGTCCCTTCAGATTCCCTCTGGTCTCCGTCCGAAATGTCTACCTCTTCCCAGGCATTCCAGAGCTGCTGCGACGGGTGCTGGAAGGACTGAAGGAACTGTTCCAAAACACAGCTGTTCAGTTCCACTTGCGGGAGCTGTATGTGGCTGCTGATGAGGCCTCTATTGCCCCCATCCTGGCCAAGGCCCAGGCCCACTTTGGCCACAGGCTTGGCCTGGGTTCCTACCCTGATTGGAGCAGCAACTACTATCAGGTGAAACTGACACTAGACTCAGAGGAAGAAGGACCCCTCGAGGAAGGCCTGGCCTATCTGACTGCCCATTTGCCCCCGGGATCACTGGTCCCCTACACACCCAATGCCGTGGAGCAGGCCAGCAAAGCTGTATACGAAGTCACTCAATCAGGTGAGGGCTTCCTGGGGGCGGGACAGCAGGCACCAGGCCATTAGTGCCACCCTTGGTCTCAGGAATGCAGGGGCTGTTTAGGGCTTCCCTCAAATCCAGGGAGGGTAGAAGATAACTCCTGTTGATTCATTCATTACTCCTGTGTTGACTACTTTCACTAGCACTTGCTGGGTGTTGGAGATAAAACACAACAGGATGGCTGTATGCCCTGCCCTTGCTGGCCAATAGTTTAACTGGAATGGTGGATGTTAGAAAGGTAATCATGTAGGGAAGCAGCTGTGGTTCTATTGGTTGGGTTCCCGTTTACCTTATGGGAGGCCCCGGGTTCAATTCCTGGGGCCTCCTGGTGAAGGCAAGCCAGCCTGCGCGGTGTGGTGAGCTGACACAGCAAGATAACGTAACAAAGGGAGAAAGCAGACACAGAAGAACGCACAGCAAATGGACACAGCGAGCACAAGCAGCAAGGGGGGGATAAATAAATAAAAATAAATCTTTAAAACAAAAAAAAACGGTAATCATGTAGGGAAGCAGATGTGGCTCGAGTGGTTGGGTTCCCATTTACCATATGGGAGGCCCCAGGTTCAGTTCCCAGGGCCTCCTGGTGAAGGCGAGCTGGCTCACATGATGCGGTGAACTGACGGCCCGCGTGGCACGGTGAGCTGGCACGGTGAGCTGGCTCAGCAAGATGATGCAACAAAGGGAGACAAGCAGACACAGAAAAACATACAACAAATGGACACAGCGAGCACAAGCAGCAAGGTGGGGATAAATAAATAAAACATGAAAAAAAAAGTAATCATGCATGCAATGTGAGTAATGAAGGGCACTCCAGGCAGGAGAGATCAGTCTTGATCTGGGGTCAGGGAAGGCTTCTCTGGGCCAGTGACCTTTAAGCTGAGTGATAAGGAGGGTTTGGTCAGACCTGGAAGTGGGCAAGAGCAGACATTATGAGAGAGGGCCTGGAAGGAAGCAGAATGAGGTTTAAGGGGGGTATAAGGAATCCAAGACCCCCTGAGGGAAGAAACGGAGGGAGAAAGTGAGATGAGGTGTTACTGAATGGCAGACAGGGTAGATTGCAGGGCCCAGTGGGCAATGTGGAGTTTGGACTTTATCCTAGGAACACTGGGAAGACACTGAAGGGTTTTAAGCAAGGGCAATGTGTATTTATCTGTTCCCCTCTTCCCTACCTGTCTGGCAGGGTCTTCTCTGGGGCAAAAGGTGGCAGGCGCCCTGCAGACCATTGAGACTGCCCTGGCTCGGTACAGCCTTGGCCAGCTCTGTGTGGGCTTCAATGGGGGCAAGGATTGTACTGCCCTCCTGCACCTCTTCCATGCTGCTGTGCAGAGGTGAGCCTATACTGGGAGGCAAGACCCCAGAGGTACCTGATCTGCCCCATTTTCCAGTTCCCCATCCCAGGAAGCAGGAAGAAAGGGGGTCTGGATGGGGTTTGGGAGGAGCCACGCTGACCTCTCGGTTCCATTCCTCCACCATGTTTATTGAGCATCTGACACATGCACAGCCCTAGGTGTGGGCGTGTAGGCCATCATCCCTGCCCACAGGGAGGTTACAGTCCTGGTGGGGAGGTGAGATTTACATACCCGAAACACAAGATGTGTGCTCAGGATTGAGGGGTGAGAGATCAGGCTGGGCTTCCCAGAGGAAGTAGGTTCTGGTGGATGAGGAGGACAAGAAAAGAGGAGAAAGGGAGGGTGTACCTCTCAGGATGCAAAGAGAACAGGGTGAGCCCTCTTGGAGAGCTGGCTTCCTGCCTTTCCAGGCAAGCCTGTGGATTCTCTGCCCCCATCCCCCAGGGAACGCCCTGATGCCCAAGAACGGCTCCAGATCCTGTATATCCGCAGCATCTCCCCTTTCCCTGAGCTGGAGCAGTTTCTACAGGACACTATCAAGAGGTACTAGGGGTCTGGGGGTTTGGGCTTCAAGAGGGGCTTGGTGGAACCCCCACCTTACCTCCTTTCCAAGGTACAATCTGCAGGTGCTCCAGGCAGAAGGTGACATGAAGCAGGCCCTGGGTGAGCTACAGGCACAGCACCCCCAGCTGGAGGCTGTCCTGATGGGCACCCGCCGCACGGACCCCTACTCCCGCAGCCTCCACCCCTTCAGCCCCACTGACCCAGGCTGGCCTTCGATCATGCGCATCAACCCGCTGCTGGTAATAGGGGAGAGAATTTACTGCCTTTGCCTCATGTCCTCCATCACCTCTGTCATCATTGTACCCTGGCTTCCCCAGGGGCAGGGGGGCTGAAGCCTGGAGCCTCAGTTACAAAGGACAGGGGCCCCGTAGCCAAGGCAGGCAGTGCTATTTGCTCATTCAATCTTTTGATCAATATTTACTGAGCACTAATTCAGTGGTAGGCCTTGTGCTCTATACTGTGAGCAGAACAATGACTTAGGCCTGTGCTGTCCAATATGGTAGCCACTAGCTACAAGTAGCTTTTTTTTTTTTTTTAAGAATTCTTTTTTTATTTATTCCCGCTCCCCCCCCACCCGCCTGGCCGCTTGTGCTCGCTGTCTGCTCTCTCTGTCCGTTCGCTGTGCGTTTTTCTGTGTCTGCTTGTCTCCCTTTTGTTGGGTCGTCTTGCTGCACTAGCTCTCCGTGGGCGCAGGCTAGCTTGCCTTCACCAGGAGCCCCAGGAATCAACCCTGGGGCCTCCTATATGGTAGACAGGAGTCCAATCACCACATCTGCTTCCCACAAGTAGCTATTTACACCTCAGATTTAATTCATTAAAACTCAGTATAAATCACTAAAACCCATAGAATTGTACACTTGAAAAGGGTGTATATGAATTATCTCAATTTAAAAACTTAAATACAATTAAAAATTCAGTTCCTCAGTTACACTAACCACATTTCAAGTACTCAGGTGTTTCGTGTGGCTAGTGGCTCCTGTATTGGACAGCACAGACATAGGACATTTCCATCACCATGGAAAGTTCTCTTGGACAGCACTGGCTCAGACAGACACGCTTCGGCCTGTCCTCCTGGAGTTTACACACAAAGGAGGATGGATTGGGAAGGGAGAAGGGACAGGATGAAGACTTTCTCTTTCTCACTGCTTAGCCTACACAAAGCAAGATAAACCAGAGAATCAGATAACAGGCCCACCCTCAGGGGCCCAGGGAGCAACAGGAGAGCCTGGGACAGGTCCCTGGCAGGGGCTAGGTGTGGGGAAGGGGAGGCAGATATTTGTGACTATTCTGATTCTCTGACCTCCTAGGACTGGACCTACAGAGACATCTGGGACTTTCTGCGTCAGCTCTTTGTTCCCTACTGTATCCTGTATGACCGAGGGTAAGGGTGTTGGGGGAAGAGTAGGTGTGGGGAGGATATGAGGATGCTGGTCTGGAGAGACCCAACAGGGGGGCCCATCCCACCACATACTTGCCCTTCATTCTCCCCGCTCTAGTTACACCTCACTGGGGAGCCGGGAGAACACAGTGCAGAACCCAGCCCTGAAGTACCTGAGCCCAGGAGGACACCCCACCTACCGGCCAGCCTACCTCCTGGAGAATGAGGAGGAGGAGCGGAACTCCCGCAGATGACCGCCCCATCTCCCAATCCCGGAGGAGGGAAGGAGGCTCTCCTGATGGAACCTGCCAATAAACCGTGCCTCTCACTGTGCCCATTGCTCTAGCTGTTCATTCCAGGGGTGGAAGAAGTGAGCCAGCCCTGCTCGCTCTCAGGGTTCCAGGTGGGGGGCAGAACAGGCTGGAAAGGAGCTCTCATTGATGGTTCTCCATGTCACCTTGGGCAGGAGCCCACCAGAGGGCGGGAGCAAGCAAAGGGGCAACCAGTCAGGGCACCCAAGGTATCAAGGCCTGGGCTAGAAGGAGGGAAGCTGAACTGACCTAATTGTAGTGGGTAAAAGAGGGAGTGGCTGGGCCCTCCCTCCTCCTAACACCCTTCCCCCTCCCACAGGGGCTGACTCAGCCCATTCCTGGCCCAGAACCTTCCCTTTGCTTGGCCCTGAGGCCTTTGTCTCTGTCAGTCATGAGGCCTGAGGGGGGTGGGAACAATGCTGATAAAAGGCTCTAGAGGCAGCTCCCACCCTTCCTCTGAACTGCTATCCACATGCAGCCTCAGACACAGCCCTTAGCCCAGGCCCTACCCTTCTCCCTCAGAGGGGCCCTGCGGGACGCTGGGCTCCGGGTGCCCGTCATGAAGATGGGCACAGGGTGGGAGGCCCTGCAGCAGACCCTGAAGGAAGTTGCCTACATCCTCCTCTGCTGCTGGTGTATCAAGGAGCTGCTGGATTAATGGCGGCAGAGAACTGCCTCTCCTCATGCCTGGCATCTCTCAGGTGGGCAGAGTAGGGCAAACAGGCAGGAGGCATAGTTGCAGCTTCTGCAGCAGACCTGTCTCAGCTTCCCATTCTCTTTTAGCACCCAGCCTGACCCCTTTCGAGACTCCTGAGGCCAGCTGTGCTTGACCAAAGATGGGTCACAAACGACGAGTGAAGTGTAGATCCTGCTTTGAGCTGTGCCATCTGTCAGACCTGTTTTGTCTCTGGGCCTCCATTCCCAGCCCCCACCTCTGGTGGGCAGGAGCTTGGCCTATTGACCAGGACCTCGTAAGATTGCAGCAGGTCCTGGAGCTCCTCCCAGCCAGGCACAGTCAGCCCATCAGCCCAGATGGTTGATCCTACCGTACCCTCTTAGTACCGGAAATGGACTGCCTTAAGCCCCAGACTGCTGAAACATACATATAATAAAGAGGCCTTGTGGCCAAAAGCTTTAAATGTCTAAAGGGGAATTAGAAAAAGTTGGCAGCCTGGGTACAGACCAAGAAGGGAAGGAGCTTGTCCTGGATAGAACTGTGACTGAAAGCCAGTCTCCTGACTCACTGGTGCCTGGGTGGGGAGGGCAAACAGCAGAAGTGGAAAGGCCAGCTTCCTCCCAGCCTGTGGGTAGGGGAGGGGTCCAGCTTGGGTGGGGTCTTACTCTGTGAGGCCTTGGGTCTTAGGATGGGAACCCCCAGGACCCAGCCCCTTCCAAAATAGAAGGGCTGGTCTGGGCAGCTCTCTGCTTTTGAGGATCTGCGGGGAAAGCACTGAGCCTGGTACTTATCCCCAGCTCAGAGGAAGTAAGGCAGTGACCCTGCTCTTCCAGCACTCACAGCTGCAAGAGAAAAGCTGTGTGGCCGCACGGGTCCCTCAGACCACTCCATCAGGGCACAAACAGTCCAGGCAAGCAGAGCTGACTCCTTATTTCCCCTTGGCAGCTACATGCTTCCCCTGAATCATTCCCAGTGGTAGATACACATCAGCCGTGCGCTATCATGCACTCACTCACTGGCATGCCCTCTTACAGTCCTCCCCCGGCCCCCCCCCCAGCTTCAGAGCCAGCCATAGGGCTTTTTCAGCATCTCCCTGGGATCCCCATTCAGCATCCCCTGGCCCCTCTTGGGGCCTAGCTATTGCCTGCCTCCCTTTCTCACCTGGAGAACTGGCCTGGAGATGGTATATAGGGCCCTCCCAGGGGCCAGCTCTTACTCCACACTCTTCTTAGTTAACTCCTCTGGGCTTATTTTCTTTTTCTTTTTGTACATATATGTCTAAAGAATTCTGATAGTCAAACCTAAGTCTCCCTCCCATGCCTACCCCCAAAACTGCCAGCCTTCATTCCTAGAGATACCCATGGTTACCAGTTTCTTGGAGAGCATTCATTCCAGAGATAGTATGTATATACTGCATCTATTCCCTCAATCACTCAACAAATATTTTTGAGCATCTACTATATGCCAGGCTGGCAAAACAAGTAAGTAAATAACAAGTTAGTTCCCTGCACTCATGGAGCTTATGTCCTAGTGGTAGGGACAGAATATAAACTATATAGAAAAATAAGTATATAGATGATAGGAGCTACGGAAAAGAGAAAAAGAGCTGGGACTCAGCTCATGGAGGGCTTTGTAGGGCACTGGTAAGAACCTGGGCTTTTACATTGAGTGGAACGAAGAACCACTGCAAAGTTTTGAGCAAGGACAGATGGGTGATTTCAAAGGCTCACACTTGGTGCTGTGTTGAGAATAGGCTGTAGAGGAGCACGGGTGGACTATGAGGAATCAATTAGGTAATAGCACAATCCAGGCCAGAGATCCTGGTGCCTCAGGCCAGGTTATGGCAATAGCAGTGGTGAGAAGCGGCTGGATTCTAGGTATACTTACTCTTGATTGTTGATAGCACACTCTAGGCACTGTTCCACACCTTGCTTTTATCCCTTAACAAACCTTGTGCAGGATTCCACAATAGTACATGTGGAGCCTCCCCATTCTTTGCTACTGCAGTATAATACTCCAACTCATATGTCTCATCCCTGGTCGCTCAGACCCCTCTTTACCATCCACAAAATCCAGGGTTGTGAGTGTTCTTGCCTGGTCTCGTCAGAGCCCCCACCCTCACCCCAGAGCACAGCAGTGAGGGAGCCAACCAGAGAGAGGAGGTTAGTAGGGAGGGAGAACACAGAATACACAGTACCATCTGAATTTGGGGCTCCTCCCTCTCAGAGTCTGGTTGGCCAGCTCCAGCCCTTCCCTGACTCAAGCTCTGGCCTCCTGCCTCCCCTTCCTTTCTTAGGCCCCACTCCCACCAAGTTGGGGCAGTGCTTGGTGGTGGATCCTGGAGTCTGAGGTCTGGGCAGAGGAAGGGGGGTAGGCAGGGATGTCTGGCAAAGACCACTGGGGAAGTGGTGGGTGGAGGAAGGCAGGGCCCAGGGCTGTGGCCTGTGGTGGGGTGGGTTGTGGGGAACTGGAGAGGGGAAAGAGGAGTATAAACTGCCAGTGGCCCAAAGAGAATGTCAGAGCTGGAAAGAGAAGCCTGGAAGTGGAAAGATCCATGGGAGCAGGAGAATAACATTAACCCCACCTAACATTCTGGGAGCCCTTTTCACAACACAAAGTGCTTTGAGCCTCAAAAAAGGCCACTTCAAAAGGAGGCAGGAGGCTTTCTCTGTCTAGAGAGGCCTGCACCAAATCTTGTGTGTATTTCCATCTTTCTCTCCCATTTCTCAGCAAGCTCTGTTCTTTCCCCCATTTCCCAAATAAATTCTTTTCACTAGCCTAAAAAAAAAAAAAAAGTAGGCAGGACAACATGATCCCACTTTAATGTGAAGGTAACGGGCCCTGAGCGGTAAAGTGAGTTGTCCAAGGCCATACACAGCACACTGCAGTAGGGAAGTCATCTAATGAAGAATTACTGATCTCAAATTCAAGGCTTCTCCTTATTAGCCTAGCTTCCTTCTCTGAGCTGCTGCTGGCAGAGACAGTGGTCTAAGTGGCCTGGGAGGGTAGGCCAGGCAAGCAAAAGAGGGGAGGGTGCTACCAGTTCTTGGTTCCCCAGCTCATTTGGGGGCCAAGCTATGCATTTTTCACCCAATGCAGGAGAGGCTGGGAGAGAGCAGCATATAACACTTAGCTCTGGTCCACAGCCTCCCACTCCTCTAGAAGGGAAAAAGAGATGCAGCAACACACCCCTCCCCAGCAACGTTCTTTTCAGGGTTCGAGTGTCCAAACTCGTCCCTCTGGAACTCGTAGTAGAGCCCGTAGTAGGGGAGCGGTGAACATGGTGCCAAGATAGTGAGGGAAAGCTAAGTCCTCACCTATCCCTTGGCGCCCCCGGGGCCTCTAGTGCCCACAGGGGTAGGAGCGGGTTAGGAATGGAGGAGACAAGGCGAAGGAGTTGCAAGTGATCCCCAAATTCCGATGGCGAGAGGAAGAGGCGCGGCCTGATATCCAGGGTCTCCCGCAGATTACATTGGACACGGAGCTGGATGATGTGCCAGGGGCAGGTGGAAGCAAGGGGGTCACGACCAAGTGGTCTGAGGAGCAGTACGCAATAAACGGAATAGTATGGTAATCATCCCAGGAGGGTCCCAAGCTTTCACAGCAACGCCAAGAGGGGCATGGGAAGGAAGGTGGCAATGGTTTCACGGAAGGCACCGGGGGGCAGTACCCCCAAAAGCAGAGGCTTGTATTTGCGTTCTATTTGCATCTCGTTCGCATACGAGTTAGTTCCCCGTCCATAGGCAGAAATCCCCACCCCCTTTCCAGTTAGTCCTACTCCAGTCCTCGCCAGCCTCGGCGGCGCAAAGCCATTCTTCCGGCCATTCTCTGGCCCCGCTGGCCTCCACCCCCCCCCCCCCCGGTACCTCTCAGTAGGTAGCCCTGTTACCTACCCCAGGTTCAAAGCAGCGACCCGAACTCCTAGCTGGGTTGGAGGAGCTGGGAGACCTGCGCCGCCTAGTGGCTGGCGGGAGGGAGGCTGAGGGCAGAGGGGTGGTTTCGCCCTCTCTGGGACGTGGAGTTTTGGAAAAAGTTTCCCCGAGCTTCCTGAGGCTAAATTTACCTCCCCCCGCCCTGGGGGGCGCAGAGATCCCAGCGGCGATTAGAACTGCGCTGCAGCGGGCTCCCGAGCAAAGGCCCGGAATAGGCGCCGAGTTATAAATAGTGCCGCCCGCAGGTGTGGGGGGAGTCGGCGGGAGGGGGTACCCCTGGCAGCCACGGCCCCTTCAGGTGGGTTGGGCGGTCGCGGTGGGAGCGCCGGGGGGCGGCAGGGGGGGGAGCTGCGGTCTGAGAGCCCCCAGCGGTTTCCTGGGCGGCGGGTTTTTCGAGGGAAGCGGAGGCAGCGGAGTGGGGGGGGGGGTTGGGGAGAGGTGGGCGCCTGGCTCACACCCAAGCTCCGCTTGCAGCTCAGCCCCCCACGTCCCGAAACAGGCCCCCAGACCCACTCCCTCAGGACCCCGCCCAGGCGAGCCGTGCCGCGCGTCCCCGCTACAAGCCCTCTCTCCCCTGGTTCTGCAGGCAGCCGCCACTGCAGCTGCCCCTCGGCGCACGTGGCCCAGCCAGTCCGGACACCTGACCGCCACTCGGAAGCGCAGTCCCCAGCCCCAGGTGTCTATCCTTCCTTGGAGGGATCGACTCCCAGCCCCGGCGTTCATCCCGCTCTTTGGGCAAACACCTTGCACTCTGGGTATTTACCCACCGCCTGCTACTTTCCCCAAATATTAAGGTCTAGCTGATGGCCTGATGATTTAAGCCTGGACGCTCCCCTATCCCCAGGAGCCCCCTGCAGGCCTCACACTTGCCCTCCAGCTCCCAGTTCCAGTCCTGGCCGGGTGCGAGGCCGGGGTGGGGCAGGGCCCTGGGGCCCGGCCTGAGTGTCGTGGGAGGGGTCGAGGCCCCCAGTAAGCTTTTCTCGGCTACCGCTCAATGGTTTGGCGCGGTAAGGGTAGAGAGCTGGGGGGTAGGCCGGAGTTTCAAGTCGGGGTCCCCCCCTCCGACTTCTGAGACGGGGGTGGGGGGCTGTGGATACCAGAAGAAAGGGAACCTAGGGTGAGGGTCGCTGAGGAACCAACAGGAGGTTCCAGAGGGCTGTCAGACTGCGATGGGGAGTGGGATCCGGCCGCAAAAAACTCCGGGTGATATGTAGCAAGCCGGTCACGACCCTCAGAGGTGGGAGGTGGGGCGAGCCTGGAGCACTGGGCGCCGTTCGCCTCTCTGCACCCGAGAACCGGTGCCAAGATGCCCGCCCTTCTATTGCCTCTGGAGGCCCAGGCTCTGCCCTCCCCAGGCCACTAGCCCCCCCTTTTCCTCGGCCACGCCCCCTGCTCCCGAAGCAGCCCCCTCTCCCTTTCGCTAGTGCCTCTGGCACTGCTTCCTCGCCCCTGGTACTGCCCTTCTCCAGGCCAACGCGACCCCGACGGCTGGAGTAGGGAAGGAAAAACCCCGGCCTGGATGTCACCCGCTCCGGCCTTCAGAGACCCGAATTGGTCCGGTGGGGCCGAGAAGAAAACCCGGAGCTGTGACCGACCTCGGGACCCAAGGGGGACAGAGACTCTAGGAAAACCCGGAGCGGATCACCCGAGTCGGAGCGCCCCATGCCTGCCGTTCCCTCCCCCGCCCCCTTCCTATAGCCCTCCTAATTCTCCAGTGAGATAATGTCTGGGGTCGGGGGCTGTTTGGCTTGGCCTGGGCCCTCAGGGGCGCCTCACACTTTCCGCCCCTGGCTAGGGCGCAGGGCAGCGGCCCGAGGCTGAGTCACGGCCCGGGAGCGAGGGAGAGCGGAGCGGGAGGGAGGGACCGGGCTCCGCCCCTCCCCCTGCACGGGGATCCCGGGTCAGCCGGGGTGAGGGCCAGGGCCCCCTGGCGCCGCCCATTGTGGTCCAACAGGTTGAGCTGGTGTCCCGCGGAGCCACCTGCTGGAGAGGGAGGGGGCCCCCTGCGGAGGGGGCGGGGAGAGGCACGCGAGTCCGGCCCGGTTCGGCCCGGCCGCGGGAGAGCGGAACGGGGCCCGCGGAGGCCGAATCTGATTCCGTTTGACACCAGCGGGAGGGGCCCTTGGAGGTACGCGGCGCCGCAGGCCCGGCTGGAAGCGTCCCGCGGGCCACCTTCCTGCGGTGGGGGCGGGGGGCAGCGGCTCGCTACGTAGCCGGTCACCCCTCCGCCCGCACGTGTACACACAGGCCCCCGGGCCCCTCTCGCCCCTGAGTCTCTGAGCGCACATCTCGGTCAAGACGCCCCTGCTTCGCGGAGACTCAGTTTCTCCTCTTCGGAGCGGGCGGGATGGAGGCGGGGAGCTGGAGCGCCGAGCGCGCCTCCCCCTCCCCCTCCGCGGACCGGGCCCTCCCCTCTGCCAAAGCCAAGGCCGCAGGAGGCACCGGCTGGAGCGCAGAGGCTGCTCGTCCCGGGCGCCCGTCCCTCCCCGCGGGGCGCCGTCACGCGTGGGGAGGGACGCAGGGTGCCCGCAGCCTCGACTCCCTCGCCCCTCCTGAGGGGGAGGGGCAGAAGGCCTGAGGCTCTCCCGCCCCCTCGCTCCCGGGGCCCTGACCTGATTATAGCCCCTCACGGGACCCTCTCCCGCAAGACCTGTAATCCCCGCCTCTTCCCCACCCAGCCTACCCTTAACCTCTCACATCCTTCCCTCCCGAGGTGCTGACCCTACAGAAGCCCCTCCTGAAGGAATGGGAGCCGGTGATGGGGTGCCCGGTTCCCCAGCCGCGGCGGACACTGCCCCTCCCTTCTCCCCTCCTCCAGGTTTCAGGCCAGCCCCTTGGCTCCGCCCCCTCCCTGGCCGAGCACAAGGCGGGACCCGTTCGGGATGGGCGGCTGTTCAGGCCAATGAGCGGGCGGGGCGGTGGAGTGCAGGGGGCGGAGCGAAACAGCAGCGGAGGGCTGGATGGGGGTCGGGGGCGGAGCTCGAGTTAAGGTGGACTGGGAGAGATACCGGCAGTAGACGAGCGAGAGAGGGGTGGAGAGGGACCGCAGCAGGTGAAGGGAGAAAAGACAGAGAGGAGGAAAGAAGGGGGGAAAAAAGGAGGGTGGGAAGGGCTCGGAGCGCCAAGTAAGAGCTCGGAGGAAGGGGGCGAAGGAGGAGGGCGGGACCTATCCGCGCCCTGCAGGGACTAGCTGGACTAAGAGGTTGAAGTTTATGTCCTTATTGGGCGGAGGAAGGGGGGCCTGGGGGGGGCGGGCGAAAAACCAGGAAGTGACTGAGGGTGTTGCTAAGGGTTTGGGGGGGGAGTTTGGGGGTGGCAGGGGGCGGGGGGAGGGAGGGGAGGGATGGGGGGAAAGCAAGCAGGAGGACAGGTGAGACAGCAGGACAGGTGAGGCGGGCCCTAAGGGGGGGGCGGGTGGGAGCCAGGTGGATGTGCGGCTCTCGGCGGCCGAGGGGGGGGCGGGCGGCAGGAGGAGGCAGAGGGCGGCGGAGGAGGAGCCCCCCAGCAGCGAGCGGCGAGCGACTGACCGCGGCCTTCTGACCAGGACAGAGCAGGGCCCCAAGCCCCTGGGCCTGGCGGGGGACGCGCTTCTCCTCATATCCCGTGCCTCAGCAGCTCCAGCCAGCGGACCCGACGGCCGAGAGGTGAGTGTACCCCACTTTTCTCTCCCGGCTTGAGGTCCTCCAGAACTCAAGACTACTGCAGTGTCCTTCGTCCGTCCTGTTAAGAGTGGACCCCCCCCACACGCGTGCAAACCAGGTTCCCACCACTCCCCTTCCCGGTGCCTTCTCAGCACCCCGGGTCTTTGGAATTAGTTTTAACTGCGGGAAAAGGTAGAGAGGAACTACGGCCGCCCCCCAACTCTGGGCAGAGGTCCCCAGAAACTTTCTCTGCACTTCTCCTGGGATCAGACAGACAGGCGGCTCAGGGATGGAGAAGGCGCTGAACGCTCCCCAGTTTCCTTCGTGATTTTAGGGGGAGACCCCTGATCGGATCGAGGTGAGGGAATGGAAACGCTGACGGACTCTAACTAGGACAACTCGGCACCCCCCCGCGCCCCCTGGCGCGGTGGGTTGGACCCGGGCCAGTTGTATGGGGGGTGGGGGGGGACACAGGAGGAGCCGCGGCTTGGGGGAAAGTTACCGGCTGGACTATTCGGTTTCTTGCGCTTCCAGAGTCGCGCTCCCTCTCCAGCGGTAGCGGGGGTTCAGCGACAACCTCCGAGCGCCATAGGACGACCCTCTCTCCGCCGCCCCTCAATCTTGCTCCCTTCCTTCAGGCTCCAGTCCCGCCGCCACCTTTTTGGAGCCAGCTCAGGCCCCCAGAACCCGAGAGCGAGGGTGGGTGACTGGGAAGCATTCCCCTCCCTACTATCCCCCCCCTCCCACCAGCCCTGGCGCCGGCGCACCTGCCCCAACCCAGGATGGGGGTCGCTACTGGGTTGTTGTAGGATCTTCAGTAAGCGCGGCTGGCAGAGGGCTGCCATTCAAAGGGGTGGGGGGCGCTGCTCTGAAATTCCAGCTTTCCTTTCCTCCTCCCACCCCACCCCAAGTAAGAGAGCGACGTGTCCCGGCCAGAACGGGGGGGGGGCGGGGGGGCTGGGAATGGGGGGGCGGCGTGGGCAGTGGGTTGTGCCCGGACACGTGCCTGCCCAGGCGCCCCGGCCCTGCTGGTGTTTGGAGAGAGGGCGGGTCCCCTGCCCCCCGCCCCGCACAACCCCTACGTATCAAAGGGCGGCTGAGACGTGGTGAGACCTCGGGGCGCCCTGGGGGGCGGAGGGGAGGCGGGGAGCCTGGGTCCGGAGCAGGGGAGGGGCAGAGGCGCCGGTGCTAGCTGACCCACAGGAAACGAGCGCTGCTGACCTAGTTTGGGACACCGGAAGTGGGTGCTGGGGAGAGGGGGAGACCGGCAGGCTGTCCTGGCTTCCGGGCCAGGTGGAGAGCGTTCTTGAATTGACCCCCGCCTGAATGCCTTGGAGACCCCTGGCTGCAGCTGAGAATGGGAATGAGTCAGCGCGGCTAGTCCCCCTTCCCCCAACTTATTCCTGGAGGAGAGAGGCAGTTTATCAGAGGCTGGGGGAGCCAAATTGGGCAGTGTAGGGTTAAACCAAGATGGGAAGTCTCTGTTCCCTGGTGGAGTGTGGCGGGGTAGGTGTGATGAGGCCTGGAGGATTATGGGGTTGCCTCCTATCCCCCCTCCTTCCCAGAACCAACTGGTTTGGTGGCCCCTGTACCTGCCTGGCACTGCTGAGGGAGCTAGCATAGAGGTGGACATCAAGTCGGGTGGGAGGAGAGTGGGCATAAGGAGGCCTGGGCTGGGCTGGGCTGGAGCAGGCCATAATTGTGACTGGGCTTGGGTGGCAGTTAGTGTTCCTCCTTAGTGGTGACTGGGGAGAAGGGCAGGGGGCTCCCCCTGGAGCAGCTGATGAAACAAGGAGAAATCTCTGTCAGTGCCTCCTGTCCCTGGCCCCCGGGACCCCAGCTCCCCCAGCGTGCCTCTGTTACATGGTTGCTGTGGGCACGACGCTGCCTGCTGGCACCCCCAGACACTGTCCCTTCCCTTGGGTACCACACCCCCTCCATCCTTGGGGCAGGGGTCAGGAATGGGTTAATACCATCAGGAAGGGGCTCTAGGGAAGAAAGAAGGCAGTGCCCACTAGGCTCAGGTGTCAAGGAGAGAGACCTGCTCTAATGGGGCACTCTCATCACTAATGGCTGATAGGACCCCAGTGCCTGGGTGACAGGTGCTGTCCTCTGCCCCTTTCCCCGTGGTGCCCCCTGGCACCCAGGGCCCCCAGCTCCTCCTTGGCCTAGTGCCCGCCCCGGGAGGGCGCGGCGGGCAGCGGGGGCTGGGCTAACAATGCACCATCGGGCCCTTTGTGTGCTTGCACTTGGCACCCTGAGGAAGGGTGGGGGAGGGGGCCCTGGCGGGCATGGGGGGGCGGAGCGCCTCTGGGGTGGGGACAGTGAGGGCTGGGGGAGAGAAGCAGAGAATGAAAGCAGGTGGGGAGGAAAGGGAAGTAGGTCAGATAGATGCCAGTCCCCCATTCCAAGCCAAGGCTGAGAGAACCAACCCCTGATCCCATAGCTGCCCTGATGGCATCATGCTGGCACCTGAGGCACAGCCTGGGACTGGACATTTGGGGTCAGAAGTCATGGCTCAGGGGACTGCTCAGATGGAGGAAGCCTGGCCTGGTACTGCCCCCTTCTTGGTGGCCCAAGGCCCGAGGCCCTAAGATGGGTAGTGAATGGGCTCCAGGCAGGACACTGCCCTCTGATAGAAGCCTCTGGGCCTCCTTCGGGGCTTCCTGCCTCTAGCCTGCTTGGCTCTCTGACCTTCCTGAGAGTTAAGACTGCCCTGCCACCAGGTCTTGGGGCCTATGCCTGTTTTGGCCTAGGGCTGAAGAGGAGGGTGGGGGAGGAAGGTGGGGACAGGCAGACGGGTAGGACCCTGGCATGGGGTGTGCCTGCCCTGGCCTCTCCCCCCTCCTTCTGCTGAGTAAACTCGTGAGTAAACTTGACGTTTTGCCCGGACAGTTTGAAGTTGCCTCGCCGCCCCCCCCAGTCCTGCCAACACACAGGCGGCCAGACGCCAAGGCGGGCCTGGGGGACTGGAGGGAAGGGGATAGGGCTACTGCCACCCACCATCAAGGGCTCCAGAGGTGTAAGAAAGACCCCCACCCAGTCAGGCCCAGGTTTTGGCAAGAGTGTCTGTCCCAGAAGCGTGGGGAGCTCAGGGAACATGACCTCAGGGCCTCTGCCCACCCCTGACCTTCGTGCCTCTTCCACCGCCCACTAGGGAAAGGTGTCCAGCTGCCATCTGGCCCCCTGAGGAGTTGCCACCTTTAATGCTCACAAGATGCCGGGCACAGGGGGAAGCTACCTTTAGCAAATTCCCCAGGGAGGCCAGGAGGGCCACCCTCTCCGTTCAGTCCCATGGCCTGGGTTGGGTGGGAGCTGGTGGCCTCAGTCTCTCAGCCCTCCCTTCTCTGAGGCCTCCCAGCTGCCATGGCCTCTGCCATGGAAGATAGCATCCTTATTTGATTTGCCAGCACTCTTCCTTGACCCCCCACCTGGGCCTGGCACCACATATACCACTGCCATATTCACCCTCAGGCTCGGCCCTGACATCCCCAGCCCATTACTCGGTCTGTTGGCATCCGTAAAATCTGGGCCTTCAGAGCTCCTGGGCCAGCCACCACCTGCACCAGATGCAGGGGTGCAGGGAGACCCAGGCAAAGAGGGATAATGGCAGGGAAGTGGAGCTAGTAACCCCCATACCAATTTGCTACCACTCAATACCACTGATTCTTCTTAAGTCTCCCCAGGCGACCAGAAAGCGGGGCTGGGGGGAGGGGGGCTTCCCAGTTCCTGCCAGGCCTCAGAGTGGGGCTCCCCCAGGCCTTTGCTTTCGACCTCATGTCTCTGGCTTCAGTTTCCTTCCTGTTTCCACTGCCCCCCCCAACTCCTCCCCACCCATATGCCCCTTTCAACAGACATCCTCTCCTCCTTCCTTCCTCCTTTCCTCCCACTTTGCCTGGGAGCAGGGGTCCTCTCTCCCTTCCATGGGTCCCCTAGCCTTTTAACTCTCCTTAAACACAGTTCTCTTGAAGATTCATGCCAGGTGCTCTGCCCTCCCCACCCCATCAGCAAGGCTCTAGGGAGAGAGGAGCATAGGGCTTTTCAAGGGAACTACAACTCCCAAGGTACATACAAAGCAATTGTGGTGCACACTGGGAGTTGTAGTCCACCGTGCACTCTCGATTTGGTTACATCTAGAAATGTTTCTAGATGGGGGTAAAGGCCAGGACTGGGATAGGTTGGTACATGGGCACCCTCTGCATCCTCCCACCTTGTTTTTTCCATCCCATTCCTATGCAGCACTCATCTCCCTTCCTGAGACATGCTGCCCATTTTCACCTTAGGGCCCCACCCAAGAGATGCCCACACCCTACCCTGCTGCCCCTGGCTGGGGTGAAATGGAGGGGCCCCATGAACTCCCTCCCTGCCCCCTGCCCTCTAGGCTGGTTCCCTCCCTTTATGGGGATCAAAGGGCAGAGAGCAGCCCCACCCCAGTCCCTTACAGGCTGCGGGCACTAGGGCTCTCAGGAATTGCAGGGACTTTGGTGCCCAAGCAAATGCTTGGGCAGGGGAATGCTAGGAGGCTGGCGCCCTGTGGCCGGGAGAGACATTGGCCCCCACCCTGGGGAGTGGAGCCTCAATGACTGCTCATCAGGCTGTCTAGAGCCTCCCAGGCTCTCTTTGTTTAGGCCCTGACCCGTGTGCTGCCTCTGGGAGGAGGCGGTTTGAGAAAAGGGTCTTAGGCCATATCTGTAAGGGCCTGGGGGCCTGGGCCTGTCTGGCTGGCACCAAGGCACAGGGGTGACCCTCCCCCACCCCAGGCCCACAGTTGGCATGGGGCGCTGGGAGCAGGCGGGTAGGAGGGAGAAGAGGGCAGGACTGCCAGCATCCTGGTGGGTAGGTGCCAACCGGGCCGGGAGCTGGTGAGGGGCAGCAGGCCAGCGGCATTGAGCCAGCAGCTGTTGGGGGGAAAGGGGAGGGGGTACTTGAAGGGGCATTTCTGAGGTCCCCACCGGCCTAGCAGGACTTGGGATAGCCTAGTATGTGGAGGACATTAGGATCCCCTTGTTCCAGGAATAAGGGACCCCAGGAGATGTTTAAGTGGAACTTTGTGGCTCACCCATCTCTGGGCGCAGAGCCCTCCTGAGTTGCCCCTCAGGCCCAGGCGGGTCCCACCCAACCGGCCAGGGTGGCAGCGGCTTGCGCAAGGGGTGGGGCTAGGCGCTTCCCAGAAGATGCCCCCTCCCAGCTCCTTCCTCTTTTAGTGCCCACAGTTCCCCCCAACTGTCCACCCCCCTCAGGCCTGCTTTGTCCCCTGGTCCCCCTGGCCATTGGGGGCTGGCACGGATGCTGCCCCCTGGCCTGGTTGGCAGGGGCTGGTGCCCGGGTGAGGAACTGTGGTATGTGAGTGGGTTTGGGGTGAGGCTATGGGGAGGGCGGGGTGCTGCCTTGCCCAGCCCCTGAGGGGCCCCAGCCCAGTTCAGGGTGGGGAGAATTCGGCCAGCTCCCAGGGGGTCTGGGGGACCTACCAGGGCCTAGAGGGCCTCCTGTGGTCCCCTATCCTACATGCCCTGAGGGGCTGGGACCTGGACACCTGTCACCCCTGGCACTGACTGTCCAGGGTTCCCCTCCTCCCTCTTCTGGCCACTGCTGCCTCCTGTCCCCTCCCCTCCCTTCTTCCTTCTCCTGGTCCCACCTCCAGCAGCCTCTCCCATTGCTCCTCCTCACCTCTGTCCTCCTGGACTGTCCCGGCCTCCTACCTTTCCTACCCTTCACCTTTTCCCCTTTTAGGACAGAGTAAGGACAGGTGGGGTGGTAAAGCTGGGGCTTCGGGCAGCACAGGCAGAGGCTCAGCAGTCACTGGGCCCTCTCCCACGCTGACAGCCCTCTCTCACAACCCCTCCCTCCAAGCTGGGGGGGAGGGGGGCCAGCACCCAGAGGGTTAAGGCTGTAGGGGGGAGGGGCTGGGCCAGGTCGTGGGCGGCCCCTTTGAAGGAGGGAGCTGGAGCGGGGAACAGCCACCCTACCTCCCCCCCAGCGCAGCCCTCCCCCACCTCTCCCAACCTGCTCCCCCCAGGGGCCAAGAGGAGTTGCCGGCAAGGCCCCTCTGCGTTCAGGTGAGTAGGCCCTGCTCTGGTCTAGGAGATCAGGCCCCAGGGGAGGCTCGGAGGCCTAGAATTGGCCAAGGGGCAGAGAGCCAGCGACTGAAAAACAGGCTAGGAAGAGGGTGCTCAGACTTCGCTGAGGAGATTTGGGGGACTGAGGGCCTGAGGAGCTGAGAATATGGGGAGGCTTCAGAGTCTTAGGGGACCCAAGAGGTCCAGAGGAGGCAGGAGAAGGGCCTGCAGGAGCCCAGTGACTGCTGGGCCAGGAGAGGAGGTTGGACAGGCTGGCAGGGAGCCGGACTCCGGGGATCGGGCTGGGGTGTCCTCTGGGGCTGGGGGGCTCAGGTTTCTGCTGGCGGCTTGGCGGGTGTGGGGTTACCAGGCGGCTCGGTTACCCAGCTGGAGACGCTGGGCTGGGGGAGGGGGTGGGTACAGGGCAGACCCTGGCACCTTGTGCGGTCTCCTTAGGCCCTGAGGGGAGTTGGCACTGCCCGGACAAACCCTGCTGGGAACCCTGATGGCTAGGGTCTGTCTGAGTGGACAGTGGCTTGGCCCAGGGTGGGCACCCACTGGGGAAAGTCCAGCAACTCCAGGGCTGGAAACTCTGACGGGCAGAGAGACACAGGTTGTCTCCCCCACCCTACATCCGCTCTCATGCACTACCCGCTCTGCCACCCATCCTCCCCAACTGGCCCCTAAATTTTGGTTCCCTGCTTCATCCAGAAGGGGGGCGTAAGCACCCTAAATGTGGCCATCTCTTGGCATGACCGGTCCTTGGAGGGCAGGTCCTGGTCCTTGGTCTAACTCCCCTGTCCCTTCCTACACCACTCATGCCTGCAGAGAACAGAAGGGATGCTTAGGGCAGAGGGGCAATGGAGGGAGTAGGAGAGGCTTGAGGGAGAACAGAACAGGAAGGGGAAGGAGAGGTAGTAATGGGTCCTAGGGGGAGGCTGGGGACAAGATGTGGTAGAGAGGAGGTGACGAGCCCGGCAAAGGCTGAAGGAAGAGAAGCATGGGATGAGTCTCGTGGAGGGAAGACAAGGGTCCGAGAAGGTAATAGGAAGGGGGCAGAAAGAGGAGGCCAAGATGATGGGCCAAGAGTGTGAGGAGGGCTGGCTAAGGTGGAGGGGCAGAGGTTGCCCAAAGGTGGAGGGGTGAAAGCTGAGGAAGGCTGGGAAGGAGTTTCCCACATTCATTCCCCATCTTTTATCTCCCTCAAATTCCCCCTGATGGAGCCTGGGGGACTAAGGGCTAGTGCTACTGTCACGGATAGAAAATGGGGGAGCACTGAGGTCTCCCTCATTCCAGCACCAGGAATGGGGGATTTTGAAGGGGGGAAAGGCTTAACCCCCACAGCACCGGGAAACAGCCAACTCCCCTTGCCTCCTTCCCCCTTCGTGGCTTGCGGTCTCTCTTCCCCGCCTCGGCCCCCAGGAAGTGTGAGTGCTGGGGGTGGTGAGGTTAGGACGGGGGAAGCGTCATATGGGGGATGGGGAAGGCAGGCACAAGCTTGGAGGGGCTGGGGTGCAGAGAAAAGGGGCCCGCAAGTGCCTCCGAGATCCCTGGGCAGAGGACCTCCCCTATGAAGTCCCTCCAATCCTCAAGTGGGATGTGGCTCAGCCCTTTTTCCCTGCCTTCCCAACTGGGCAGTCCAGATAAGTAAGGGGGAGGGGTGGCCGGCCAAGGCTTCTGGGACCTTGGGCAGAGCCTCAGTTCTCTCCATCACCCCTGGCAGGAGGATGTCACAGCCTGGTCCTCATCCTCCCTCGCCCCAAGCTGCTGATCCTGGAGAAACCTGGCCAGACCCCCGTCAGGCTCCCTGGCAGAGTCCGGAGGTGGGGGCATTGTAGCCTGGGACGGGGGGGTGCTGTGTGTGCCTGTATCTCAGACCCATATCTATTTTCTCCACCGCTAATCCTGGTTCCGCCTGCTGCCCCCCACACTAAGCCTCACTCCCCTAATCCCCAGGGTGGGGGGGAAGGGGGGCCAGCTTTATTCAGCTGCCCTGTTCAGGGCCTCCTATCCCTGTCCTTCAGCTGGTGCAAGCCAGCAGTGTTGGCCCTGGTGCCCCCCAGTCCTGCAGTGGACACTGCCTGAGGTCAGCACCTGGAAAGAGTTCCATCCTCCCTTTTCTTTCCAAGCCAGGGCCAGTGCCCTCTACATTTCGGTTTCTCGGTGGTGGATACACCCTGGCAGGTGCCCTTGGGCACTGAAGGGTAGGTGATAGGGGCTACCACCTTTCTCACCCCTAAGTCTTTCCCCCACCAAAAATGGGGCAGGCTTGACTCAGGGCCCAGTTTCAAGAGAACTGCCCACCGGCTTGGCCGGTCTAGCAGGCCTGACAGTGAGGGGAGCCTGGGGGGGTGGCAGGAAAGGGGGGGCGATGGGGCGGGGCCCCCAGTTCTCCCCCTACCAGGCAAACAGACCAAACAGACCTCACCTGGTTCCTTGGCACAGCTGCCCCCCCCCCAACTACCACACACACCCATGCCCACAAGGTCTTAGCAAGAGGGGGCATGCCAGGCTGGGTGGGGATGGGCCGCCCTCACTGGGCGTCGGGGGGCTGGGCCCTTTGGGATGCAGAGGTGGGAACGGTGCCCAAGGTGGGGTGGGCACCCTGGCACCAGTGCCCCACCCTGGCAGAAGGAAGAAGGAGGCCTCCACCGCACCCACCCCTCCCAGATGATGGGGCTAGGAGGGCCCCCTTGGCCTGGTTGGCACCAGCATAGTTCCAGGTGAAACCTAAATTGGCATGAGTGCCAGAGCCCTGGGTAAGGACTGAGGGAGTTTCCCAGAAGCTGGAGAGCCATATGAACACCTTCCCCTTCCCATGTGCACCCTCTGCTTCTCTCCCACCACCTATGCTTTTGTACCCCTCTCCCTCCTTTGTTGCCACCTCTTGGCCCTGGGCACTGGATTTGGGTCTAAGGGGTTAAACACTCACCCTTGTCAAGCCCGGTGTGTGTTGAGTTGAGTGGTGAACCAGCCTGAGCCTGTGACCTGACAGGGTCAGCCAATCAGTGCCCATGCCACCCCAAGTTGCCACAGAGACCAGCCCTGGGGTGGGAGAAAGGAGGCGGGCTTAGTGGCGGGAATGGGTGGGGTGGGGAAGAAAGGAGGGAGCGGGATGGGGTGAGCCATGTGCCTGTGGGTGCCCAGCTCCTGGCCAATGGACAGCGAGGACAGCCCCACCCATCCCTCTCAGGAGGGACAAGATCTGCTCTGGCCCAGGAGGGTGCCCACTACTGCTTTAAGTGGCCACTGTTGCTGCTGCCCACTTGGTTTCTGTTTGTTTCTAAGTCCTGGGGCCATTGTACTATTTGCAGAGTACAGGCTGAGCTCCCCAGCTGCTCGGCCCCCAGGGAGAGATGCAGTTTGGGGTCTTAGAGTGGGAACTGGTGGGCCATGTAAGAGTACCTAGGTGTGTCTTACAAGCAAAGACAGACATGTGGGTGCTGCTCACTCAAGTCTTCCGTGCAGGAGCCAGGCCCTGGCGTGGCACGAAGGTGGCAGGCAGGGAGCAGGCAAAGACAATGCAGCTCTTGTGAACTAAAGAGGAAATTTGTGGCCCTTGACCCTTCCACCCCCCAAAAAAAACACCTTTTCCCATCAAGAGCCAGGACTGAGCAGCTGCTGGGAGTGGCAGAGGGGACAAAATATCAGTGGAACTTATTCTAAAGATCATCTGAGGGGGTCGGATGTGGCTCAACTGGTTGGGCGTCCGTCTCCCATATGGAGGGACCCGGGTTCGAACCCCGGGACCTCCCGGTAAAATAAAATAAAATAAAAAAATAAAGATCATCTGGGCCAGCCTTTAATATTACAGATGAGGAAACAGGCCGCTTAGGTAAAGGAAGTGACTTGACCAAGGTCGTGTAGCTGGTAGTAACCTAGCTCCCTCTTGAGGGAGGGAGGCAGACTGTCCCCAAAGAGTTCTCTCAGCAGAGGCCATCCATCTAGTGGATCTGCCCCCCAGCTATTGGTTTCTCTCTCCCAGGTCTGAGTGTTGAAGGAAGGGTGGGAACATTTATCAAGTGCCTACTGTGTGCCTGACATTGCATATATGTGGTCTTATTTAAACCTCACCTACGAAGTGGAATTATCCCATGTTATATATGAGGAAAGAGACCCAGAGATTAAATCACTTGTTTAAGGTTGCAGAGCTAATCAGAAGCAGAGTGGGGATCCAAGCTCAAGCCTGATTGACTCCAGAGCCCATTCCGGGCCCCAGCATTGCCTCCAGTTGCTCCAGACTCTACAAATGTCAGGGCTAGGCCCTTGGGGCTGCCAATCCCACCCCCTCCTCCTACAGAGAGCACAAGAGAGAAATGACTCGCCCAAGGTCATTCAGCAAGATTGTAGCAGAGCCAGGACTTGGAGTAGATCTCCCCACTTCCAGGCCAAACTGGCTGTACTTCCCTGCCCCCCAGCCTTGGGATTGCCTGCCATCTCTTCTCTGACTGTGCCTTGGAGGGGAAGGCATAGAGGTGGCTCCGATGGGCATGCTGGAGACTCTGGCTTTCCACTGGGAATGGGGAGGGAGCAGTGGTGATAGTAGCTGAAGGGGAGGGGTGGGTGTGGAACTTGGCCTATTGGCAGTGGGGGATGGGGGGGCAGAGGTGATGCTTATCTGTGTGGGGCAGGAAGCGCCCCCGCCAGCGACACCCCAGCAAAGGGTGGCTGCTCCTTGGCCCAATGGGGGAGGGGAGGATGTGCGTGTATGGGGGCGTTGGGAACTGTTTCCCGTTTGGCCTGCTGGGTGGGGTGGGGGGGAATCTATAAAGGAGATGAACTTTTGGTGGCTGGGGGAGGTGGAGGAGAGGGAGGAGGAGATGGTGCTTGGAAGCCACCTCCTCTTGTCTGCGTAGTGTTTTACAGTGTACCAAATGATTTGGGGAGATAGCTCAAGTTCAAGCGCCTGGCCATGCCTGGCCTTGAGCAGGCCTTGGTCCAGTGTGAACCTAGAGTCTCTCATTGGCCTCTCCCTGGGCAGTCAGGCGATTCCATTGCAAAGACCATAGCCCCATTTGTTCAGATGGTGAGGCCGACTGCCAGGGCCACCCAAAATCGTTCAGCCAATTCTTCATGAAGCCTGAACTGAGACCCAGGCGGCCTGTCTCCCATTTCATTGTTTTGAAGGGCTGGGGGTGGGGCAGGTGAAGCAGATGGATCTCTAGGAAAGGGCCCGAAAGTTAGGGCTCCTGTAGTGCAGTGGTTAGGAACCCCGTCCTGCCACTTACCTTGGAAAGGCACTTCACTAGTCTGAAAGTCAGTTTCCTTCTCGGTGAAATAGGTAATAATAGTACTTCAGGGGGTTGCAGAAGATTAGATGGGTGTAAAGCACTTAGAAGAGTGTTTGGTATGTGGTCATCTCTCAATAAGTGTTGGTCAGTGTTATTATTCCTTCCCCAGACCTCCTTGCAGGACTGAGCACTCAACATCCCCCCCCCCCCCCCCCCGTTTTCCCCTGCAGGAGAAGATGGGGAGCCCTGAGGATGACCTGATTGGGATTCCCTTCCCAGACCACAGCAGTGAGCTCCTGAGCTGCCTCAATGAGCAGCGCCAGCTGGGCCATCTCTGTGACCTCACCATCCGGACGCAGGGCCTCGAGTACCGAACCCACCGAGCCGTGTTGGCAGCCTGCAGCCACTACTTCAAGAAACTCTTCACTGAGGGCGGTGGTGGGATGGGTGTGGGGGCTGGAGGCGGTGGGACAGCTGCTGGGGGAGCAGGAGCTGGGGTGTGCGAGCTGGACTTTGTGGGGCCGGAGG
The DNA here is from genome assembly GCA_026826555.1 of Tolypeutes matacus. Taxonomy (NCBI): domain Eukaryota; kingdom Metazoa; phylum Chordata; class Mammalia; order Cingulata; family Chlamyphoridae; genus Tolypeutes; species Tolypeutes matacus. The sequence goes on from JAKSZT010054308.1 coordinate 2,801,595, forward strand.
CACTGGGTGCCCTGCTCGAGTTTGCCTACACAGCCACATTGACCACCAGCAGCGCCAACATGCCGGCTGTGCTCCAGGCCGCCCGGCTGCTGGAGATCCCGTGCGTCATCGCTGCCTGCATGGAGATTCTGCAGGGCAGTGGGCTGGAAGCCCCCAGCCCTGACGAGGATGACTGTGAGCGAGCCCGCCAGTACCTGGAGGCCTTTGCCACAGCCACGGCCTCTGGAGTGCCCAATGGAGAGGACAGCCCTCCGCAGGTGCCCCTCCCACCACCTCCACCGCCACCTCGGCCTGTCGCCCGCCGCAGCCGCAAGCCCCAGAAAGCTTTCCTGCAGACCAAGGGGGCACGGGCGAACCATCTGGTTCCTGAGGTACCAGCAGTGCCCACTCATCCCTCGACCTACGAAGAGGAGGAGGTGGCAGGCAGAGTGGCCAGCAGTGGTGGCAGTGGGCTGGGGGACAGCTACAGCCCTCCCACCGGGACAGCCTCACCACCTGAGGGGCCCCTGAGCTACGAGGGCTATGAGGGTGAGGAAGAAGAGGAGGAGCTGGTATATCCCCCGGCCTACGGGCTGGCTCAGGGCGGTGGGCCCCCGCTGTCCCCAGAGGAACTGGGCTCAGATGAGGATGCCATCGATCCTGACCTGATGGCCTACCTGAGCTCCCTGCACCAGGACACCCTGGCACCAGGCCTGGATGGCCAGGACAAGCTGGTGCGCAAACGCCGCTCCCAGATGCCCCAGGAGTGCCCGGTCTGCCACAAGATCATCCACGGGGCCGGCAAACTGCCGCGCCACATGAGGACCCATACAGGCGAGAAGCCCTTTGCCTGTGAGGTCTGCGGCGTCCGCTTCACCCGGTGAGCACCCAGTGGCGAAGGGGGTGGGGGGTATGAGACCTGAGGGGTGAAGAGAGGTGGTCCTGGAGTGTGTGGGTTACTAGAGTGAGGAGAGAGAGTGGGGGAGATGGTGTGGGTCATGGAGGCTTTGGTGCCCAAGAAGGCTGTGCTGGCGGCAGAGTGGGTGATGGCAGGGCCCAGCTAAGCTGGAGGCCAGTCAGCAAGGGCATCCTAGGGCAAAGATGGGAGCGGGGCAGGGCCTGGGAGGCTGGCGGAAGGGGCCAGGGCCCCTGTCCTGAGCACCTCCCTTGCTCCCTCACCCTTGCCTGTGCCAGGAATGACAAGCTGAAGATCCATATGCGGAAGCACACGGGAGAGCGCCCCTACTCATGCCCGCACTGCCCAGCCCGCTTCCTGCACAGCTATGACCTCAAGAACCACATGCACCTGCACACCGGGGACCGGCCCTACGAGTGCCACCTGTGCCACAAGGCTTTCGCCAAGGAGGACCACCTGCAACGCCACCTCAAGGGCCAGAACTGCCTGGAGGTGCGCACCCGGCGGCGCCGCAAGGACGATGCGCCACCGCACTACCCACCGCCCTCTGCTGCCACCCCTTCCCCCGCCGGCCTTGACCTCTCCAATGGCCACCTGGACACCTTCCGCCTCTCCCTGGCTCGATTCTGGGAGCAGTCAGCCCCTGCTGGACCCCCAGTCTCCACCCCGGGGCCCCCTGATGATGACGAGGAGGAGGGGGCACCCACTACGCCTCAGGCCGAGGGTGCTATGGAGTCCTCTTAAAGAGGGACAAGTGGCCAGGCTGGAGCAGCAGAAGGCCGGGGACACCCACGCCAAGCAGTGGGAGCGAGCAGGACAGAGCTGGGGTCAGGGCCCTGAGCCTTGCTGGCATCAAAATCAGCCCCCACCCCCACCCCCACCGCTACCGCTACCGCCATCCCCACCCTGGAGCCCTCATTCCGCTTCCAAGATGAGATATCTGGGCAGAGGCTCCCCAAATTGGGGTGATCCCCCAAGGAATGATACATATATTATGTATATATTTACAGCTCTATTGTAAAGGTGGGGTCCCTGTCCCCAGCTGCTCCTGGGGAGTAGAAGCAATAATGTATTTCTGATTTGTGGGGCCCCTTTTCGGCTATGCGGGTTTCTAGGGGTGGGAGGCTTGGGACCAAAGCCTTGCCCCACCCCATACCCCCTTGGGGGGTTGGCTGTGTAGAGGGGTAAAGGACTGGCTCCCCCCTTCCAAGACCCCTCCTCCCTGGTTTCAGTTCTCTTTTCCTGACAGTGAATTATGAAAGGGGGCCGGGGGGCAGCAAAAGGAAGAGTAGGTGGGGAAAAGCAAGGTAGAAGTTTGCAGGACCGCGGGGGGGCTGGGCCTGTAAGGAAGGAGCCATCCCAGTCCCCCTCCGCCCAGCTCCCAGCGCTGAGTCATGGGGTCCTGAAGACGAAGGGGGCGGGGTGGCCTGATTGGCTCGCCCGCCCCTGGGGGCAGCGGGAGTGGCCCCGCCCGGACAGGGAGCCGCTCGGCAGCCCTCCCCTCCCCTCCAGCGTCCCCGGGCAGGGAATGTCTTGTTCCCGCCGCTCCCTCCCGGGGCCAGAGGGCAGGGCGGGCCGGGCTGCGTCCTACCCTCGTCTCCTCCCCCACTCCATCTCCTCCCCGCCCAGGTGCGAGCCGGAGCCGCCGCCACCGCGGCCGCCTCTGACTCACGCCGCCCCCAGGCTGGCGCGGCTCGGGTGAGGGACGGAGTGAGGGGCTGGGGGGAGCCGGCGCCACCTGGCGGCCGCGTTCCGAGCGGGCGAGCGCCCCCGGCGGCCACGTCGAGTGACGCGGCTGCACGCGCCTCAGCCACCCCAGCTGGGGAGCGGGCGCGCCCTTGCCAAGGCGGTGGGCATATACCTTGTCGCGTGGCTGCTGGGAAAATGGGCTGTGGACCTGTGAGAAAGGGGTCCCTTTCCCAGACTGTGGCCAGCCTGGGGTTCTCGTTGGGTAGGGGAGAATAATTCCTTCACGCTTCCACCCCGGTCTGTACATAGCCCCTTCTGTTGGTCTTGTTGAAATCTAGTTTCAGATTTTTAACTCCCCAATTCTGCTGGGGGTGGGGGAGTATCTCCCCTCCCCCCTTCCTCGCTGGGTGCTGGACCCCCGTTGCGGCCTGGGCTCTGCCTTGCACTATTTCCCCTCCCCTCCCTGGCCTGGCGGCCCCTACCCCTCCTTAACAGGGGCAGGTTCAGGCGCCCGGTGCTCTCCCTCCCTTCCATGCACCCCCATGCCCATTTGCACAGCTGCCCAGGTACCCCCAACAGTTGGGGGGGGTCACAGGGAGGGGGTAGTGGGACCAGTCCCTGTATCTATTTAAAAAGTGATGATGTAATATATTGGAGAGGGGGGAGGTTGGGTTGCCCTGGACTTCATCTTAGCATTTCAGGTGATGGGTGGAGCCCAGGGCTGGGAGACCTGGGGCCTAGCCCCAGGGTGCTGGGACAGTGTGGCCTCCCCTCCTCCCCTTGCCGCTTTTCCAGTCAGTGCCTTAGGGGGGGAGGCAATCCCCCCCTCTCCTGTTCCTTCCCCTTCCCCTTCCACCTCGGGTGTAAACGACAGGAAGAAATAATAATTTAAGATTCACACTTGTGTCCACTTCTGGTTCCTTTATTTTGGGGGTGGGTGGGAGCAATCAGGAAGGGGGTGAGGGAGGGACTGGAGGCGCTGGACCTGGGTTGGGGGCTACTGTGGGGGCAGAGGATTTCTGAGGTGGTCAGTGGGGCTGGGAGGGCATGGGAGTGCTAACAGACTGGCGGGCTTCAGGTAGGGGATTCTGCCTCTGCTGAGGCTCCTCGTCCAGGTTACTAGAGGAAGGGAGACTGCCGATCACCAGCATTCTGTTTTCACAGGCCCATTCCTGCCCCCGGCCCTCCTCCAGCTGTTCAGAGCCAGCTCCCATTAACTAGCCACTCCTGCTCTCGGTCCCACAAGGCAGACCAGCCCATGGCTGTAGATAACCTGATTTCAGGCTGATGCTGAAGGACCCAGTGGGCAGTGATTGACCTGAGGTCACATGGCCAGTAAGGGCAGAACCAGCGGTGACCTTGGTGAGCATGAGCACACCTGCTTAAGGCTCAAGCTGCCCCCACTGTTTTTAACTTCTCTGAGAGCTCTGGAACCTCTAAAAATAAAGCTTTGCTTCTCCTTCAGCTCCTTGATCCATCACTACCTCCACTGCCCCATTCTCACTGTAATGTGCTGGACAGTTTTCTTTGCAGCCTTCCCAAGTGGAAGCAGCTTGTTCTCAACCCTGCTGGTCCATGACAGCCATACCACCAGCCCAGACCCCCTGCCATGACCATCCAGGATTTTGGCACCTGACCCGCGATTGGTCCAGCGATCCCTCATTGGGAAACTCATCCAACTCTCTGGCCTTTCAATTCCTTGACCTCCTTGGCTCACACTTAGGCATCTTCCTAGCCTTGGCCGCTCACTCAATTCATGCCAACCCTTCACCTGTCCATGGCCCACTCAGTGCTCTCCCTCCTGTTGCTGCTACTGTTCTCACACCTCTCAAGCCAGAAAACCTGGACTATTCCCTGAGCCTCCAGCCTCTTCTCTTCCTCAAGGACAGTCAGCTCAGACACTCTTAGCAAAATGCTTTCCCTCGCGTGTCCTTCCCCTGATGTTCCCAGAAGAGCTTTTTACCCTCCATTCCTGTTCATGGCTACCACGTGACCGTGCATACCCAAGTCAGTCGTTACATGTTATGGTTTTCAACATTGCTTGCACCTTTAACGCTACCTGGAAATCCTTTAACTTCCTTAGTCAGTTTCTTTACACAGTTCCCACAGCAGATATTTCAACTTGCACCACCCACTCCTTGAAACCTTTATTCTACTCCCAGCCACCCCCTCACTCTCTCAGTAGGTGCCCTTGCCTCCTACTCCCCAGGGAAGAGAGAGGCCACTCAGTGCTCAGAAGACCTAACACTCTCTCTCCTGCCTGGAGCAAGCCTGGCCTATCTAAGGCCATTATGTGCACCTGGCCTGAGAGCCCCATTTTCCTGCAGTATTCTCTCTTTAATGCCTTCTTTCTTTTTTACTTCCTAAATACTCAAATCTCCCTAACCTTGAGAAAAATCTTTTGGAGCTGTGTCCCCTTCAAACTACTCTCTTCTCTTGCTGCATGAAGCTAACTCCTTCCTTTTCTTAATTACAGCAATTATTGTATTAAAAGAATTATCAAACTTCTTGCAATAGTGATGCAGGAGCTACTTAGCCTGTTTCTGAGTCCTCTCTACCAGCTGTCCTTCAACCTATTATGACCAATGCCAGAAGTGTTCAGGGAAACCACGAACCACGCCAGTCAGCTTGCAAAGGCCAGATTCAATGGCTGGTCTTCCATCGTCATCCCAGTGGTCACCTCACAGCATTTGACATAGTTAGCGCCCCTGCTTTCTTGAGTTTTTCCCCTCCTTGGTTTGTGATTGAGCTCCTCAGGGTTCTGTCCCTGTCCCCTTCTCTCCTGCCACGCCCTCCACCAGGATGATGGAGGTCATCCTCTCTCCTACCTTCTCTAACTCAGCAACCCAGAAGTACATCTTCAGCCCAGAACACTGTACCTTCCCAACTGCCTCCTGTGCATCTCCCACTGGATGCTCTACAGATATCTCAAAGGTCTCTAACTGGGTCAGTCCTCTTTTCCTCAGAACCTGTTCCTCCTCCTGCAGAACACCCACCCCGTCCTCTCTGTTCCCCCTGCCCCCTGACCTCTGCTCTGCCTTCCTAGCTTATCATACTAAAAGACAATATCTTCAGATGGTAAGCAAGGCTCCTCTTCCTCAGGCCTGACCTTGATTTTCACCCCCATCATCCAACATTCTCTGAAGTCTCCGTACACACACACACACACACACACACACACACTTGCCTTTGGCTCTACCCTCCTAAATGGCTCACATTCTCCCCTGGGATAATTTTCCTGGATTCCGCAGCCTAACCATCAGCTTGCTCCAAGACCCAGCTCATCTGTTACCTCTTCTATGAAGCCGTCATTAATATACCTCCTATCCCAACTTGGTTGTTCTGTCTTCTGTGCTGCCCAGGGCTTGTTGCATTCCTGCACTGTCCACAGTTACCTACTTGCTGTCAGTCTCCCACACAACACTGTGAGTTCCTCCAGGGCAGGGGGCCTGAAGCAGAGCAGGCACCAGGCAAATCTCAACTCCCTCCCCTCCCCTCATCTCTGTCTCCAGCCCTGGCAGAGGGCCAGGCACTCAAGAAGCCCTTTGCAAATGGAACAGAACATGCTAAGGCTCCCTCCTCCCAGGCTCCATCTCGTGCTCCCTGCTCACCTGGATTCAGAGCTGGAATCCAATGAGGGGGGCCTGTCCAGCGCTTCTGGGAACTGCTGCTGCAGTAACCACTCTTTCTCAGGGCCCTGCCTTGGAGCTGCAGCCAGCCACCGCTGGGGGCCCTCCTCGTCGCTGGAGTCCCTGGAGAAGCCTCTGGTCTAAGTGGCCCAGAGGGCTCCTGGGGGAGAGGTGGCCACCCCCACTATTCTCCAGATTCCAGCCACCCCATGTTTCTGAACGACTTACAGCTCCAGGTCCAGGTCCCCCAGGTAGGAGAGGGGAGATGCACACACAGAGCAGATGTTGTTCAGGAGGGAGAAGCAAGTGGGGCAGAAGAAACCTGGAGAGAATGAGGTGAAAGTGAGCTTACCCATCCTCCCACCCCACCCCCACCTACGGTGCTCCCTGCCTCCCCTCCCCTCCCCCACCCATGTCAAGCAGTACCCACCAGGGAACTGCTGCAATGCCACTTGTGTATAAATCCTGTTAGCACACAGGAGAATTAAGGCAAGCATGGAGAAAACAAGCTGCCTGGGAGCTCTATGTAAACGAGGACATGCATAGTAATAAAGGAGGGGTGCAAAAGGTGAGGGACCTGAGAAGCCCCTAAAGGCAGGACCACGGTTGATTGCCACACGCAAACATGATGAGTCCTAGCAGGCAGAGGCACACTTGCCAGGGGTCTTACCTCGGCAGCCCGGAGTGCTGCAGGACACAAAATTCTCTGTGTCTCCTTCATCCGGGAACTTTTCACAGCCCAGGCAGTAGGCCTGGTGCAGCTGGAAGTAGCTGAGGAACGGAGCCAGGAAGGGGCACCTGCAGAAAGGGACCGAGCCTCTAAGCAGGCCAGTGCAGCCAGCCTTGGCAGCTAGGAACCTCCTACCACCACCACCACCCCGTCCCCAGTGTCCACCTCAGACACTAGGTAGTCCTTCCTGCAGTCTATAATCTCCGTCCCTCTGACTAGCAGCAACCTCTGTTGCCCTGTCCTTCTCCCTTCACTCCCTGCTCTAAGAAATCTCAGCCCTAATTTTCTCAGGGCACAGAGCGGGCACCCTCTCCAACCAAACCTCTAAACACTTAGGGAGGATAGTGATCCATTCTGACCTCTGGCTCTTTTTCGGTCCCTTCTCACCCCACCCGCATAAGGAACGTGTGGGAGAAACAGTGGGCTCACCGCTTGGCCAGCACATAGAGGACACTCATCTGGCCCTGGTCAGCTGCCCGTCTCCTCACTGCTCGGTATAAGACAGCCGACAGGTTGTTTCGGCGACTCAGAAGTACGTTGTACAGGTAGGCGATCCTCTCCTGGTGGGTGGAGGAGAGATCAGGAATGGGCTCCCTCTTGATCCTCCTTCCCTCAGCTCACACTGTTCCATCTGCCTGGAATGCCCACTATAGCATCTCCACATCTTCACTCCCTACCTCTACTTTCTCTCTACCTCTCCTGAATCCCTTAGGCTTGGCTAAATGCCCCTTCCTCAGGGAAGCCTTCTAGACTCCCTTAGGTGGAGTTACCCACTCCCTGCTCTGGGTTTCCACAGCACTTCATCCATTCCTTAATAAAACACTTCAAAATGGTAACATCTTGTGAAAAGTCTGTTTGTTATGCCACTCAGTTGTTCACCTTAAAATGGTTTCATTTATGTTATATAAGCCTGTCTGACCTGCCCTGAGACTGTGAGCTCCAGACTGTCTGGCCCGCGGTGGTGTCCCTGGAGCCCAACACGGTGACTGGTATACAGTCGGTGCTCAGTAAATGGTTAGTGAAAAAACAAAACAGATGGCAAGTTCTCATTCACACCTTGCCATGCTAACACCCTCCCTCCCTCCCTCCTGATGGTTTTAACAAAACTTTGGAGGCCATCTCTGCCTCAGGAAGCCCTGCCCCAGAGGGCGCTGTTTCTCCCAACCCTATCTCAGTCCAGGGTCCTGCAGCCCAGATGCCTCCCCTTGGGGCCCAACCAGAGGAGAGGGGGCTAGGGCTGCTGAGGGACACCAGATTCCCCAAAGCCAAGAAAGAAGGCCACTAGCTTGGCATCCTGGGGAGGCGGGTAGGGACTGGCTGCCCACCGTGGACCCCTCACCTGCTCTCGGAGTGGGTAGTAGGAGGCACAGATGACCCGCCGCAGCCGACTGATGTAGTTGCCAAACAAAGTGACGAAGAAGCATAGGCCATACATGACGCCTGGGAGCACAGCAGGCACAGCAAGCATTGTCGGGGGCACCAGCCACCAGCCGCACCCCAGGCCCACCCCCACCCCCAGCAGCCTGTGCCCTCACGCCCTGAACGGTGCCCTTCCCCCAGTGCCCTCAGGGTTGCAGTTGATACCAATGACTATGTAACCAGTGGGGTCAGGCTCCAAGGGACGCAGGACACAGCGCTGCGACAAGATACTGATATTGCCTTGTTGCAGGACATCAAATGCCGATACCAGGTCGTGGAAAATCTTCCCGGTAAAGCCTGTCCCCTCCACGGTTATGGATATTATCACAGGGCCTGGCACAAAGATACCGCGTGAGGGATGTTCACAGCAGTTGCCCACTCCAGCATGCAGAAGAGGCCACACCTTCTCAAAGGTGGAGAGGGGAGCAGCACGGGTCCTAGGGAGGCCCCTGGCCTGGGCCTTTGGTGTTCAAGGCATCCTCCTGGTGCCCTGGCACCTGGCCTCAGCCGCTGGTACCTAGGACTGGCCCCATGGTCCAGATGGGTGGCACGGGTGCCTGGTCTGCCTGCCTAGGCCACCAAACCTGAGATGAACTTCATGGTCAGTGAGTCCATCCCCCTGCCTCTAGGACCACCCAGAAGCACTTACTTTAAAGCAATTGCTGACAGTGACTGTGCAGCTGGTACTCGACCAAGTGCTTAATGGTTTTGGTTTTACTTTTTCCACTGGACCCCTGGTACACAGAATTAGGCTAACTATATCCCTTGGTTCATGGCACACTCTTAATTGGTGGTCCACCAGGTTCTCGTTTACTCACTTACATACATGATCTCATTTACTCCTTACAGAAACCCAGAGAAGTTGCTACGACCATTATCCCCTTGTTCAGATGAGGAAACTGAAGCTCTGAGAGGTCAAGCAACTTGCTGAAGGTCACCACCTGGTAAAGGGCAGAGCTGGGAGAGCTGGGGTTTGAACACGGGCCAATCTGACTGTAGAGCTTGTGTTTTTAACTATTCTGTTTTGTTATAACCTTGAACTAGATGCGGGTGTTACTAGGCAGAAGATAGATTTGGAAGAAGGGCAAAGTCAGGCTGGTGAGTAATAGTGACATGGGGACAATTAGGCAGTCCCCAAAGATTGAGGGTGGGCAAAGAAGGCTCAGGAGAGGATGGGGAGGGTGCAGGAGCAGCCAAGGGGGCTGCCACAGCGGGCGTGGGAGGAGGCAGGCTGTGGACGCTCACTGCGGGCCACAATCTCCCCCTGCAGATGGTGCCGGGCCAGGTCGAGCACCCAGAAGACGGCATAGTCCAGGAAGACTAGGAGCAGCACAAGGAGGAGGTGCCGGATAAGGCTGAAGATCGCCAGGACATAAAAAAAACGCTCCCATTGAGACAGGAAGATGGAGCCTGGGTGGGAGTGGAACGGTCAGGGTGGTCTCCTCAACCTCCCACCCGCCAGACCACAGCTCCTGGAGGGGCCCCTGACCCTGGCTGAGTGTGGGCCCCTGTTTGTGCATCTGAAAAACGGAAAGGAAAGGAAGCACTGAGGACCCACGGGCATGGGTGGAAAGCCCTCTTTAGGGGCAGGCGGGCTCTGAGGCTAGAGGTGCAAGCCTCGCATCTCTGCGTGGCCCAGAGACCCCTTCCTAGGCTCCAGGAACCCTCCTGGGGCATCTCTGATCCCTTCACCTGGCTGCCTGCCTCACCCAGACCCTCTTCCCACCCAGGCTGCATCTCCTCCACATTAGCATATCCTCTCTTCCTTCCTCCAGGTCTTCCTGACTTCACTGCCCTTGCTCTTATGCACTCCCCACATATCCTTCCCTCTTTCCTGACTTCCAGGATGCTTCTAGAAGCACCACCTGCCCCTTCTCTTTCTGTCTTCAATCTCGGAGGGTGTTTGCCTGCCCCTTTCGCAACTCAGGGCTCCCCCAGAACAGGGCTGGGTCAAGGCCATGGGGTTGAGAAAGCCGCGGCGTCCCTCGGGGCCCCTCCTCCTCCTGTCCTTGGGGCCCTCACCCGGCTGGATGTAGTAGTTGGTCTCGTGGGCAGTGAGGGGCAGCACCGTAGGCAAGCCTGCCTTGGAGCGCACAGCCTCCATGCGCAGGAACCGGCTAGTGATGTAGACGTTGTCGAAAGTGTCCTGGTTCAGGTAACAGTACCGGTAAAACAGGGCTCTGGTGGGGTGGAGTGCACATGAGGCTCCTCAGCACCCCTGAGCAGACCCCACAGGGCTGGGGCTCCACTGCCCAGACCGGTCCCATAGCCCCTCACTCGAGGTAGAAAAACGTGGCCAGCAGAGGCATGGTGTAGCCCATCAGAGCCAGGACCTCTCGGACATGGTACAGCTTCAGGTTGACAGCTTCATGGAGGTCCACGGCGATCTGGGACAGGCTCTGAGAGGCATTGAGATTCACAGAGAAGCGGTGGGTGGCTGTCATGTTGAACTCAAACTCCTGACGCACCTTGTTAATCAACTTCTTCACCGCTGGAGCCGGCAGGTCCAGAGAGAGATGTGAGCAAGAACAGTTAGGAGGGGGCAGAGCTGCACCTGCAGGAGAGGCCTGGCAGAGCCCAGCTGTCACAGCTCACAGAGCAGCCAGGAACCCTCAGCGTTTGGACCAGTGGTGGAGTGAGGAGGGATCCGAGCCTCCCCGGGTCTGTGCCCAGCACCCAGCTCCACGCCTAGCACGCAGCAGACACTCCATAAAGCATTGTTAAGCCAATTGATGAATGAGTGCAATGCCCAGCCCCGGGGTGCAGGAGGCCCTGGGTCTAGTCCCAGCTCCTGCCCTAAAGGCAAGCTTTGGTGAGGTCACTTCCCTTGGCTGGGCCTGAGTGTCCTAATCTATACAGTATTGGTGGTGCCTGGGAAACCTCTCTGAGGTCCTTTCCTACTCCTGCATTCTTGTCCACAGACTGGGAGCCCTCCCGGGGTTGGACACAACAGGGTGAGGAAGGGAGATGCCTGGGAGCACCGCCTGCAGCAGGGGCTAGGAGGGGATCACTCACGGATGCCAATGGTCTGGCGCAAAAAGGGCTGGACGTACTGCGGGATAACACAGAAGACCTGGGCCACTGCAGGCCGAGACTGTGTCAGGAGGAGGGGCAGAGAGACGCAGGCAGCCTCTTCCACCTCCAGGGACCCTCCTCTGACAGGTCCATTGGCCTCTCCCAATTGGCCCCCTCCCCATACTGGGCCCACCATCCTTTTGGCCCCATAGTGGTCACCTCCTATAGGTACCCCCAGGCCCGCCCTTCCACTTGCTGCCCACGGACATTGGCCCTACCCCTGGTTAGCTCCTCCCTGCAGGTGGCCCCCAGGCCTGCTCACCCTTGGCAAGTCCACAGAGCGCCAGTTTGAAGGGCATAAGCACGTAGCACAGGTGGTAGGCTTGTGGTATGGCTTTCATGCAGCTGTCCTTGGCTTCATCGAAGATCTGCGCGCACTTGGAGTAAGGACTGCCCAGCTCGGAGTTGCACACTTCACCGATGTGCAGCAGCCAATGCCACACATTCCGCAGGGCCCTGGCTAGGGACGGGGGTGGGGCTGGCACCGAGGGCCAGAGTCCTGCAGCATCTTCTCAGGGGATTGGGGGACACCAGGGCTGCACCCAGAGCTGGAGAGGCCTGTGGCCAGGTGAGGAACCCCCCCCCACATACACACACACACAAAGACATGCTGATGTGCTGACCTATATGCTTCACGCCATCCATGATTGACCGAAAAAACTTGCGGATCCGGTCAGCCACCACTTTGGCCTTCTGGGCAAGGGCTTTAATCTTGTTCAGGGCACCTGTGGGGCAGGGGGCCCTGTGGGGCCTCATCCACTGTCCCTGGGGTAGGGAATGGAGAGAGGCTGCCAGCCCGGAGGTGGGGAGCCTGGATACTCAGGTCTGGGAGAGGGCTAATCTGGCAGAGAGCAAGGGTGAGGGCTCTAGCTGGGCCCAGGGGAGCCTTTCCAGGCCCGGGACGCTTTGAGGTGAGGCCCCATTACCAGCAGAAAGGGTTGAAGCCAGACAACCGTGGACCACACAGGACAAGGGGGCCTTGGGCGCCAGTCAGGGATGGGGGTCCTTACTGACTAGGGGCTGCTTGGCCCGCTGCAGCACTTCAGTGGTCTGGTTCAGGGCCAGCTCTGCCCCACAGGCCACGGCCTCGCTGGCCTGAGTGAAGTTGCGGAGAGTGTTGGCACAAGGCCCTTGCAGCACCAACCCAAAGGCAGCCAACAAGAGCAGTGTCCGGCCCTGTCCTGGGGAGACGTCTCTATCAGAACCAAGATCCCAGCCCCACACATGGCAGCACAGACCAGTCCCTTACACAAAGCTGCAGAATAGTTGCCTCCACAGCTGTCTACTGCAGGCTCTCTCCCGCCCCAGCACTTGCCCCGGGACCCATGCCCCACTGGGTGCCAGGCTCACTGGAGAAGACCTGGGGCAGCAGCAGGAAGACGGTGGCTCGCACTTGGCGGGAGAAGCCCAGGCCCAGGCTAAGGAAGGCGGCCAAGGTGAGGGTGCCCACCAGGCAGCTCCAGGGGCTGTGCCCTAACACCAGCAGCTCCAGGAGCCCATAGGCCGTGGCCAAGCACAAGCCCAGGGCAAAGCCTCCCAGGCTGCGGACCACAGCCTGCCCCATGCTCAGTTCCTCTTCCTCCCAGGCAGGCATATCCTCCTTCAGGACTTTGGGCATGGCTGCGGAGACCAAATGCTTGCCGGTCTACAGGGAATGCCCTCCAGGTTCTGGGGCTCTTAAAGGGTCCTGGAATTTCTCACCATATTCCAAGGTTCCAGAGGGCTTTCACTGTGTGTTCTTGGAATCCCCTTATCCAGTTCCAAGGACAAGGGAGGGGACAGGTATGTGTCTAATCTTCCCTATATCTCAGAACAGAGGGAGCCAAAGTCACAGACCTTAGACAAAGGCTGGGGGGGGGCGGGGGAGGCAGAGGACACAGGTCCTGGTTCTGGTGGATACATCTCCCCCAGAGCAGGGTGAGACACTGCTGTCAGAGGCTGCCTTGGTGCCTCAAGCACCTTCTTTCACCAGAACCTCAGTTCCAAAGAGAGCCCTGAGACGTCTGGGGTGAGAGGGGGTTCCCTAGATCAGACTTATGATCATCAAACTTGACCAGAATGGAGCAAAGGAACAAGGAAGGAAACCACCCCACACCAGTGAGTCAATCCCCAGAGACCTGGCCTCTTCCCAGCAGTCCCCAGCCCCTACTCCTCTCACCCAATCTTTCCCGCAGGCATCCCCCACCCCTTGCCTCATCTTGGGGTCCCCCTGTCCCCACCCCTCTCTTCCAATGCCCTCCTTTCTTTTCCTCCCCCTCATGCCTGCCCTGCTTCTTCAGGGCCCCTCATCTTCCTCAGAATGCCCCAAGTTCCTGCCACCCTCATCCAGTTCCCCCATTATCTACTCTCTTTGTCCCGCAAGCCCCTAATTCTAATGAGCCACTTCCCAGCTAGAAGAGTGGGTTGTTGGCCCTGCTGAGCTAAACTGTTTGACTCTTCAGCGGTGCAGAGGCTCCTGAGCTGGGGGCTGCCCATCTCCTGTAACCAATTCGTGTGGCGCCAGCCGGGGGAGTTTCCCATTACCGCTTTCCTGCTGGGGGCAGGTATCGGGGGGCTCCTGGCCATAGGTGAGTGTGGAAGCAGAAGCTCAGGGGTGGGCAGGGCAGGGGGCCAGGGATGGGAGCCATGTTTTGACCTTTGGCTTGACTCTGTGCCCCTAGGTCTCTTTCAGCTCCTGGTGAACCCAATGAACATCTATGAAGATCAGAAGATGATGATGTTGTACAGCTTGGCAGGTTAGTGCTGGGCAAAGGCTGGGAACACTCAAGAGGCTTGTGGAGCATGTCCCAGTCCCGGATGCCCAGAAAGGATTCTGATGTTGTTCCTTCTGTGTGCCCAAGCATCCCTTGTGATCCCAGCTTTCTCCTAGGCGCTGGGGGAAGACCCGGACGAAAGATGGCCCCAGGCTGAGGAGGAGACACTGTCCTTGCCCTCAAGGAGTGTCCCCAGGCTGAGGGACTCCCCACTGCTCACATGATGTAGTCCAAACCCGGGGACCGTCATAATCCCCATCTCTCCTGACCTCTCTGGACTCGTTTCCTGCTCCTTCTGAGAGATTACTCATTCGTTCATTTCACATTTATTAAGCACCTGCTGAGGATTCAGCAGTGAACAAGATTAATAAGCGCCCAGCTCTCTTGGACTTTACAGTTTGTGGAGAGAGTTAGATGAACAAATACATAAAGAAGAGCATTTCCAATGGTGACAAGTGCTATAGAAAAGTAAAAGGGGGGTGTAATAGAAAGCAACTGGGAAGGTACCCTAGCTTGAGCAGTCAGGGAAGTCTCCTCAGAGAAGGTGACATTTGAAGGGAGACCTTATATCAGGAAGCGTTGGGCTACAAGAACAGAAAGTCCATCTACAAATGGCTTAATGATGAAATTTATTATTTCACATAAAACATTTCAAGGAGGGGACTTTTAAGGTTTAGATAATTCAGTGGCTCAGCAACCCCACCATCTTTGGCCTGTCGGCCACTCTTCTTCAGGTCACCAAAGAGCTAGTCCAGCATCACATCTTACGCAAGTCAAAAGACCAGAAAAGAGAGAAAGGATCAGCACTTCTTCATGTTGCTAGTTTTTGTGTGTTTTTTTCCCTTGTGTGTCCCTTTTTTTTTTTTTTAAAGATTTATTTATTTATTTATCCCCCCCTTGCTGCTTATGCTCATTGTGTCCATTTGCCGTGCATTTTTCTGTGTCTGCTTGTCTCCCTTTGTTGCATCATCTTGTTGCGCCTGCTCGCTCACCGCGCTGTGCGGGCTGGCTTGCCTTCACCAGGAGGCCCCGGGAATTGAACCCAGGACCTCCCATATGGTAAACGGGAGCCCAACCAATTGAGCCACAGCCGCTTCCCACGTGTCCCTTTTTAAGATCAAGGGAAGCTTTCCCAGAATACTTCCCTTCACATCTCATTGGTCAGAACTGCAGCACATGCCCTTTTCCTAAATCCATTCTGGGCATGGGGAATGGATTTAGCATCTTTACCAGTTTATTGAATGACTAACCTCTAAGGGACACCCACGGAAATTACTTTGATTTTCTCTAACCACTGTGTTCCAGCACGCTTCTCCTACTGATGGCCAACCAGACCCTTAGCTTTCTGCTTGTTTCACGTAGAAGACCTACACCTGCTTCAGTAACTGGGCTTATATTTAAGGGTTAAAAGGTCTAATCTAGTCTATGTCAAAATTTCAATCTCACATTTATTTCCAAGCGTCTTCCCTCCTCACCTTCTCACCCCACTAGGTCAGTCCTGATCCTTGGTCCTGCATTAGAAAAGGGGGCCTGGCCTGCTCTTTCACATTTTTCTCCATTTCCTTCCCTTCTGGCTCTTTTGATGTCAGAAAGGGAATTAGAAGAATTAGAGGAAAAGGGACAAAAGTCTGAAGTCACTGATGCTAATTCCACTGCCGCTGCCCTCTGTGTGGCAGGCATTCACCCACTGGCCGACTCGGGGGCCCACGGATGGCTCTGTGTGGACTGCGGCAGCGCGCGGTTCCCTGCTGAGGGCATGAAGCTCCTCTTAGCTCCTGCAGGCTACACATAGCCTCTTACTTTTGGACCCCTCCCCAAGCAGGCATCCCCCTTGACTGGAGAACCTCTGGCCATGGCTTGAGGCCTGCTGCTCTCCACAAGGCCCACTTGCCTCAGAGGAAAGGTACACATCCTTGCCCTACCAAACTGGGAAAGCAGCGCACCCGGCGGTTGCCTTCTCTCTTGTCCGGTGAGAAACAGGTACTGTCTCCATGTTCCTGTTCCCCCCACACTCTGGGGGAGCCCCTGCTGAGCCTGCTCATGAACTCTCCCCGCACTGTCTGCTCTGGTGGCAGCCCTGGAGCAGCCCTACGAGGCTGGCTCCGTGGCTCGGCAGGAGTCCCACCCCGGAGTGTGGGCCCAGGTTGTCTTCGTGCAGCATCAGCCTCAGGACCTCCTCGCTTGAGGTGGAGAAGGAAACACCCATCTTTTCCTCCTAGGACTGCCTACTCCAACAGCTTCTCTCTTCAAAAACCTTCAGATTTCTGGCCTTTTCGTTATATACACTGGTTGGAATAGAGGGGTAAGAGACAGTCTGGCTCCATTCTTAGAAGCCCTGTGAGGTTCTCTTTTGAATGGAGGGCATCTCTGCACCAAAGCTCATCCTTAGCTTCTGGCTTTGACCAAAAGGCCAAGACCAGAGGACAAGTTCCTTTCAATGGCCAATTATACCATGATTAGGTTAGATAGATCCAGATTTACCCCCTGGGGCTGGGGCAGGGCCAGACCATTGCCCTTGAACAAAACCCAAGTTGTGTCAGCAAGGAAGAAAGCAGAAAAGAATTGTTGGGTGGCACCAGACAGGGCTTGCAACAAACCTGTATGACGAGGTAGGGCCAGCCATGTGAAGAATCTGGGGAGCAGTGCAGGGGGAGCAGCTGGGGCAAAGACCGGAGAGGATGACTGAGCTTGGCATGTGCAGGGAACAGCAAGGCCTGTGTGGGTGGGCCTTGTGGGCGGAGGGCCGAGCAGCGGGAGATCACTTCAGAGGGTAGGCAGGAGCCAGATCACGAGGGTCTGTAGACCATGACAAGGGAGTTTGGCTTTTATCCCAAGTGTAGTAGGAAGTCATTGGATGGTTTTCAGCAGGGAAGGAACATGATCTGATTTGGGTGTTTAGATGATCACTCTAGCTGCTGTGTGAAAATTTCAATATAAGGTGGCAAGAGAGGAAGTAGGGGGACTGGTTAGTAGGCTATTGTCCAAGTGAGAGGTGATGGAGGCTCTACAAGGGCAGTGGAGGTAGAGGGAAATGTAAGCGTTTGCGATTGGCTTTGGCAGTGGCTGAGTGAGCACTCCATCAACACAGGAATCTTCTAGGTTCTCTGACCAGCTTATGCTGTTCCTAGGGCCTGGAATGCCGTCTGCTCCTCCTAACAACACTTACTCATCTTCCAGGCCCAGCTGACACATCCTCTCCTTTGTCCAGCCTTCCCAGCCCCACCCCTCCCTGCAGAAATACCCGGTTTCTCCTCAGCTCCCACAGCTCTTTACAAGCACCTCCCTCTTGCACTTAACACATCGCCTTGGCCTTGTAGTCATTTGTTTACTCCTCTGTCTCTCTCCCTGGATTATGAGCTTCTAGCAGCTCAGTGTCTCCTTGCAGGGACCACAGGGGGACACATGTGAAACTGCTAAAACACACCTGGTGGTACCTGATTAAGGGCTAAAATTAAGGGCAGAGATGGGGGGTGCTGTAGGTGTCAGAGCATGGGGGACATCCAGGTGGGCTCTTACCTCTCTCGTTTTTTAAAGATTTATTTTTATTTATTTATTTCTCCCCCAACATCCTTGCTTGCACTTGCTGTCTGCTCTCTATGTCTGCTTGTTGTGTGCTCTCTGTGTCTGCTCGTTGTCTTTTTAGGAGGCACTGGGAACCAAACCCGGGACCTCCCATGTGGGGAGGGAGGCACCCAATCGCTTGAGCCACCTCCTCTCCCTCTCTGACCTCTCTTCTGACTGCTCTGAGCACCCACGCCCCTTTCCAGAATTTTTCTCTTGCCCCTCTGCTCCCTCAGCACCTAAGGTAAGACTAAACCTAGCATGGATCATGAAGTATCGAGCCCCTTCCCTAACACCAACACGCATACTCCCATTACACACAGTCAATTGCCAACCATGGCTTTTCAGTATCTAGCCATCTCTCCATCCCCTTCTAGAGGCTGGCACACAGTGGAACTCTGTAAATGGTGAAGGGAGGGAGGGAGGGAGGGAGGCCTATCAGAATCAAAGTAAATGCAGATAAGGGCAGGATGGTGGTGGTTCCAGAAGGGACTTGTGGCAAGTTGGGGAGCCAGTAGACATGGAGGGCAAGGAAGCTTTCTCATTCTGCCCTGCCACCTCCTGGGCTCTCCTGACAGGCTTGGGGGCCATAGGCTGGGGGACTTCCCCTCACATCCGCTGTGCCAGCCTCCTGCTAGTACCCAAGATGCTGGGCAAAGAGGGCAGGCTCTTTTTGCTGGGATACGCCTTGGCCGCCATCTATGCAGGTGAGTGTATGCCCCTGGGTGCCAGTTTGTGGCACTGAAGCACTGACCCTGGGTGGGCCATTCAGTGGGAGCCAGGCGTGGTGAAGGAGATAGGGTGGGGGGTCTGGAATCCACCTTCCTATCCCGGCTGCTCCAACTTGCTGTGTGTCCCTGAGAGTCCCTCCTCATCCCGGGGACTCCTTAGACTACACAGGTAGAAATATCAGGGTTGAATAAGATGACCTCTCATAGGCTTCTCAGCCCCATCACTGTACAGTTCTAGAAGGCCATCACTGCACGGAGAGCAGGAGTCAGAGGCAGGCTTGAGAAAGGACGAGCTCTAGGGGAAGGTGACCTACTGGGACTTCTTCCCACAGGACCAATAGCCAACCTGCGGTACAACCTCAACGAGGTGGTAGCATCGCTGGGCTGCACCGTGGAGCTGCAGATCAACAACACCCGCTCGGCCTGGCGCGTCTCCACAGCTCCCCTGCGGGCAGTGTTCAAGGACCTGCTGGTCAGGACCCCACACGGGCAGGGCCGGGGGGTCCCCCTCCCCCAGGAGCAAGATGACTTTACTTGAGGAGCAGTGGCTCTGCATTTAGAGTTTCCCAATGGGGGTCCTGCTGGCATTTTTTTTTTTTTTTTTTGCAGAACTGTCCCCAAACATTTCAGAATATGCTCCTGGGTGGGTGGTACGCCTGGCAGTTGAATGTCAGGAAATTGGGGGCCTTGGCCTTGAGGAGTTCAGAAGCTTTGAAGACCTGGGAATGGAGTACTAGCAGACTAGAGACTGGGGCTTTGGGAAAATGGGGGAGGTAGGTGCTGAGGGGCTTGGGCGTTGAGGGCGTTGAGATGGCACAGTGGGCTAAAAGATTAGTGAGGAGAGGTGAAATCTGAGGGCCTGGGGAACAGATGACAGGCAAGGCTCTGGGATGGGAGGCCTGAGGAGGAGCTGGGAACCTGTGAGGTGAGCAGGGCCGAGACAGGAGGCATTGGAGGAGGCAGCTGGGGAGAGGAGAGGGTGCCCAAGGACTGTGAAAGGAGGAGACTGAAGTGAGAGGCTGTGCCTCAGGGCCTGGGCTCCCTATTGGCCTGGGGTAGGATCCAGAGCTTGGCTGAAGAGGGGAAGACAGCTGGCCTGGCGGGCAGCAGAAACTGAACTCCCATGCTGGTCCCTTTCCTCCCTCCCCCAACAATCCCAGAGGAGCAAAGAATCCTTGAAGGCTGAGACTCAAAATATCTCCAACTCCTTTGAGAACCTGGATGCCCAGGTGAAGAGTGAGATTGGCTACAAGCCTGAGGATGCCACGGACACAGAGGAGGCTGCCCAAGGCATAAAGCCCCTCCGGGTCCCAGCCTTCAGGCACCGCCCCTCCACCCAGCAGCTGTATGAGAAAAGGACCAAGCTGCGCTGCACCTGTGAGGGGCGTTCCTGGGTGGGGTGGGGTAGGCTGGCCGCCAGCCCAGGGCGTTGGGACTTCCGACACCCCCTTGCCACCTCCCACAGATGTGATGAACAAGGCCATGCTCAGCTGCTACCACTGGTTTGACCAGAAATATGAGCAGTGCATGCGGCGCATCAGGTTCCCGCTGCTCAACCATCTGCTCTGTCTGCCAATGAAGTTCAAGTTCCTCTGTCGCATCACCAAGTGTCAGTGCAGCGGCCGGGAGGACAGGGGTGCCAGGGCTGGGGTGGGGGGGGTCGAATCCCTGGGGACACTAACCCCCGCACGGCCCAGCCCCTCCACTGAGGGACTCTGGCCCAGCGTAAGTCAGGGAAAAGCTCTGAGCTTCCTCTGGTCATCCGAGAGGTGAACATAACAGTAGTACTTATCCCATTAAGGGTTTTTGAGGATTTAAGGGGATAATGCATGGAAAGCAGGTAACAGAGCCGTCCCAAAGAGAAATCGCTCTACAATTGTTGGCTATCATGATTAGTATGTGTTATGGTTATGGACAGGCAAATAAATAAACAAGAAGAGGGAAAAAACAGGCCTTATTCCTGGGAAGAAGAATCCAAGGAGACTGGATTCACCCAGTGCAGTAAAAAAAAATCATGGACGTTATACCAAATGCCATTGATTGTACACTTTAGATGAATTGCATGCTTTATTAATCTGTATCAATAAAATTGATTTGTTACCAAAAAAAATCCTGGACAGAAAGATAAAACAGCGGGATGAAGAGGACCCTGGTGGGAGGCGGGCCGGCGGGGCCAGCCTGGTGGCTGGCGTGGGGAGGCCCCTGACCTGGCCGTGCTGCCCACCAGGGATGGAGTACTGGTGCCGCAGGCGCATCCCGGTGGAAGGCAACTTTGGGCAGACCTACAACTCCCTCAACCAGTCTATTCAAGGCCTGACAAAGGACTTTACAGCCAACATCGACCTAAAGGTAGGGGCCGGGGAGCATGGGGGGAGTAGGGAGTGGGAGGAAGGCATTTGGGAACAGGGCATGGGGGAAGGGTAAGTGACAAGGGACAGGAGAGAGGTGACGGGTTTGAGGGAGGGGGGACGGAGAGGAACGGTTCTGAGCCATGTTGTTGGGGGCCGGGGGCGGGGGGTAGTGCCCAGCCTGTAGTGTGCACGGACCTGGCTTTGGCTCTGAATGGTCGGTCAGGCGAGAGGTGGCATCAGCTGATAGAGGGACAGAGGAGCAAGACTGTCAAGGAGGGTGGCGGGCAGAAGGAAGTGACAATTACTGAAGGTCCTGGGAGGATCCAGGGGACATGAGTGGGGCTCCAGGGGAGAGATGCCACGAAGAGGCTGGGTCTGGGCCAGCAAGGCTGCGGCGGGCTGAGGCTGCCCTGTGTTCGCCACCAGGAAGAGAAGCAGGCTGGGATGCTGGGCGTCAACACAAGCTGGGAGCACGTGAGCACCGAGGTGCGGGACTACGTGATCCACCAGGAGGCCCAGCTGGAGTGGGGCCTGGGGCTGCTGCAGACACTGTTCTCCTGCACCTTCCTGTTGGTCTTACACGGGTGAGCCACGAACCCTCACCCCAGCAGCCCCTTCCTCCCCCCACCCCAGAAGCCCTTTCCCCCAACAGCAGTCCCTTCCTACCACCAACCCCAGCAGCCCCTTCCTCCCCCCACCCGTGTAGCCCCTTCTTCCACTCTGAGTCCCCCATTGCCCTGAGAGAGGCTACAAGAATGAACTACAGAGCCTACCCCCCATTCTGAATCCAAATGTAATTTGCAGTTAACTTTGCTTTTTTATAAAGTTTGGTTCATTGTTTACACAAAATTAAAGGAAATGTGGACATTTTGTATGAAGAAACGTTACCCGTGTTCCCGCCACCTTAAAAGAACAACCGTCTTCATTTATCTGTCGCCTTCCAGCCTTTATCCCAGCACAGGCTTTTTTCACATTTAGCTTTGACTTTTGATTTTTTTTTTTCTTGCCCTTCATATTCCCCTTGACTCTGACTTTGTGCCATTTTTATCGTCCAATTTTGCTTTCATTTTCTCCTGCCTGCTGCGCTGGCAGTGACTTTCCCTCCATTTGGACCAAAGTCCTCAACCCCACCCAGCCCGGTGTCCAGCTGGGCTGCCCTGGGCCTCCCTCCCTCTCCTCTGCTGACCCCTGGGCCCTCTACTTTCTGTCTCCACCCCCAAATGCCTGAGGTGGGCAGGGGCTGGGCTAGGGCAGCCACAGGGGCTCTTGCTCTGCCTGCCCCTGTTTGTTTGACCCAGAGTGACTGCAAGTGAGTAGTTATGTGTGCACCTGGGGCACCGTGGGAGGACAAAGATGGGTGGCCACAGTCCTGCCCTCCAGAAGCTCATGGTCTGATTGGGAAGGTGAGAGACCCACCCACGGAAGAGAATGGTTGAAGGGCCATACTAGGGACCAGCTGTCAGGACAGATATGGGAGTGAAGTTGGGGTTCCCAGGGTCTGCGCCCCCAGAAGGGTCATCACTGGGCTCCACAGGGCTGCCAAAGGAGAGCCATGGCCAAGAAAGGAGTCCTAGCATCCACTGGGTGTAGAGGGCAGGGGCTCACCTGGAGGACTGGGCTAAAGGCAGGCAAGGCCAGAACAGAAAGGGCCCTGAACTGAGGAGGGCTGCGGGACGATTGGGGCAGGCTGGAGGCAGGGACACCAGAATGGGTCAAAGGATAGGGAGCCAGGCTGAGGTGGGGTGTGGCAGGAAGGTGGGCTGTGATGGAGGGAGCAAGGGGAAAGGTGTGGCAGGACTCAGAGCCAGCTTGGAGATGGAAGGAAGGATGCCCGGAGTCAAAAGCCACTTCCAGGTTTTCAACCCAGGTGAGGTCACTCATTGAAAGGACAGAGTTGGCCAGTGGGCGAGGCCAGGGCACAGCAGCAGTAGGTCTCTCCACAAGGGGGTGCTCACAGTCTTTCTTTACATTTATAGTTATTTCTATCTTAAAGACAAAGATGTGGATTTTTACAGGTCCCAGAACGGATAGCATTGGAATTTATGTTTCACAGTTTACATAGCTATTTCATGTACTTTTACGGTTCTAAACACATTGCCAACAACTAACATTTTTCCTTTGGGAGACTGAGGCATTATGTTGGGACTTTGGGAGCTCTGTGGAAGATAGTACACACGCACACACACACAAACACTGTTGTGCTCAGGTGTAGCCAGGGAGGGGCAGGGGTGTGTCAGGGGAAAGGGAGATGGTTTGGCATGAGTTTTGCTTGAGGTAACCTCTAGATGTTCTGCAGGCTCAGCTGAGAGTCTGAGAAGTAACTGGGGGAGATCTAGTGGATTAGGTGATCCCTGCAGCCCTGAGAGGTTCCCCATATTTGAGCCTTTGCTCCTGCTCTTTCCTCTGCTCAAGATTCACCATGCAAGATCCATGCCTGGGAGGCCTTCCCCGACCTCACATGCATAGCCATGCACTTACATGACCACCCACCCCTCCCAGACAAGCTGGCACGCCCTGCTACCACCCACTAGCCTACTCACCTCTGTCCAGGGTAGCTCTATGTCTTCCACTGGGCAGTGAGCTGCTGGAGTGCCTACACAGTGCCTCGAACATAGATGGTGCTCAATAAATGCTGGTTGGTCGGCTGAATCGCTGATTGACTGTGGAGGTTGGAAGAGAACCTGGAGGAGGAGATGGAGATTCCCCTCCATCCGTCCACAGGTCCTTCTCCTACATGGACAGCTATAACAAAGACATTCGCTTTGACAACATCTACATCAGCACCTACTTCTCTCAGATCGATGCACGCAGGAAGAAGCTGGTGAGCGGGTGCAGCCCTGCCCAAGAGGGCCTTGCTGCCGGGCCCTGTGCGAGCCGCGGGCTCAGGAGGGCAGAGGGGAAAGGGGAGTGGTGCCGCTGGGGGGTTCTTCACTGTGTGGACATTTTTTTTCCCAGGGCAAACGGACTCTGCTGCCACTCCGCAAAGCCGAGGAGAGAACCGTCATCTTCCCCTGGAAGCCCAATGTCCAGGCCTCAGAAATGAAAAATGTGGTGAGGACGGCAGGGGGGCAGGGGCATAAGTCTGAGGGGTGGAGGGCAGAGGGTACCAGAGAGTGCCCCAGGCCAGGGCAGCCAGGGCTGCCGGGCACTGCCCCCCCTGCTCCTGGGCAGAGAGCGGAGCTCCTGGAGCTACTGCCGGTCGTGCTGCTGCTGCTGCTGCTGTGTGGCCTGGACTGGGCCCTCTACACCATCTTCGACACCATCCGCCACCACTCCTTCGTGCAGTATACCTTCCGCAGTGAGCCCGACCCCCACTCCCCGCTCCAGGCCCTCTTGTCCGGCTCAGCCCCAAGAGACCCCACCCCGGGAGAACTCCAGTCACTGCGCAGCCACCCCATCCCGGTTCTCCCTTTCTCTGGCTCAGCCCCTCCCTGACCTCCTCAGGGTGGAATCTCAGCCTAGACACCTGTCATTGGGGGCCTCAGTCCCCCTCCTCCTTTACACCTACAGCAGGGAGCGTTAGCATTCAGTGAGGCCGAGGAAAGTCCTGTGCAGCCTTGACCCCTCCCCACCCCCACCCCCATCCTGCCCCACCCCCTTGACTCCAACTCTTTCCTGGCGCCCTGCCCCCCTCCTGGCCCCAGGCAGTCATAAACTAGAGGTGAAGGTGGAGGGAGACTCCATGCTCGCCCGGCTGCTCCGGAAAACCATCGGGGCCCTGAACACCTCCTCAGAAACCGTGGTGGAAACAAACACTATGCGTGAGTGGTGCTCAAAGTCTGAAGCAGAGGGATTGAAGGCCTGAGGTCGGGGGTCAAACGATGCCAAAGGGAAGAGTTGGGGGACTGGGCCTTGGGTGTGGAGAGATGGGGGTCAGCGTGCTTGGGCTGGGGAACTCGGAGGG
Source organism: Tolypeutes matacus (assembly GCA_026826555.1). Taxonomy (NCBI): domain Eukaryota; kingdom Metazoa; phylum Chordata; class Mammalia; order Cingulata; family Chlamyphoridae; genus Tolypeutes; species Tolypeutes matacus. The sequence continues at coordinate 2,826,332 of JAKSZT010054308.1, forward strand.
CTGGCAGGCTTGGAGCAGGGGGATGACAAGCTTGGGACAGAGGAGACTGATGGCTAGGGCCATGGAGCCGGAGGACAGAGGTCCCGGCCTTCTGGAGTAGTGCTGTCCCTCAGCCCTTTCTGCCAGGATGGAAATGTTCTAGATCTGCACCACATTGAGCAAACAGCCTCACGTGCCTCGTGGCTACTGTAATGAGAGGCTCTGGACGGTGAGGGGCAGGCAGAAGAGAACAGGGGACTCAAAGGCTTCCCCTGCACATCCCACTGGGACAGGGGGCCCAGCCCAGGGCCGCCCTGTCCCTCAGCTCTCCCCTGCCAAGACCCCTGACAGGCCTGCCCCCTGCCCCAGCCTGCCTGCCCCAGCCCGTGTCCCTGGATACCGGGGTCTATTTGAAGACTGCACTACCCATTGGCCTGCTAGTGTGCTTCTGCCTGACCCAGGCTTTCGGCTACCGGCTCCGGAGGGTCATTGCAGCCTTCTACTTCCCCAAGGTGTGCCCCTCCCCAGACCACTCAACTTCTGACACACACACACACACACACACACACACGCCAGCCCGCACCCAGCTCCCTACCAACCCCAGCCTTTGAGGGGTGCCTTCCCCCTTTGTATGGTCACTATCACTGATCCCACTCCCTGTCCTCAGCGAGAGAAGCAGCGGATCCTGTTCCTCTACAATGAGCTACTGAGGAAGAGAGCAGCCTTCACCAAACTGAGGAGGGCTGCTATTGTGAGGCGGGCACAGCAGCAGAGGGCTCCAGTAAGTCCAGGCCTGTGCGCCTGCCAGCTCACAGCTGGGTCTCAGAACTGGGCAGAGAGGGGGCCTCTCCCTTCAGTCCACCCAGCACCCACCACTGGTCCCAGGCCTACTTGAGCTCAGTGAGTTCTGACATAATGCATGCTAAGGTCATCCAGCTCCTGGGGGGCAGGGCTGTGTCCATCTCTGTATCCCAGGATCCAGCCCAGCCTACTATCCTCAGTGGACCATCAGGAAGCAAGCAGAAAAGGGAGGTCGGATTTGACACGGACTGGTCAGAGGAAAGCAAGAAGGGCTCACTAGAAATAGGAGACCCAAGGCAAAGCCACAGGTGCTACTGATAGGTCTGCAGACTCCAGAGGCTTAGTGGGGTTCAGAGGAGGAGTAGGCAGGCAGGCTGGGGGCCAGGAAGGCCTGGTGAATGGGCACATGGTATACAGAAAGAGCATGGAGTCAGAAGATCTGGGTTCCAGTACAAACTCCAACTATTAGGCTGTGTAACCTTGGCCAAGCGCCTCATGGGGCCTCAGAATGGGGAGACTGGGTCAATCCGTAAGGCCTGCTCCCTAGAGGTGAGTGTAGAGGGGTATCAGGTGTGGGGCTGGCACCAGAGAGCATGGGTTTGAAACCTGGCTCCTCCACTCACCATGACAGCTGTGTGACCTTGAGCACTTACTTAACCTCTGTGCCTCGGCTCTTCCCTTCTGTGAAATGGATTACCTTCTCAATTTTTTTGTTGTGAAGATTAAACGCATCCACATACACAAAACACACGGTGCTGGCACGCAGCTAGTGTTGTGTCAGTTGTCACTGCATGGCCCTGTGTAAGTGACCAGCTCTCCAGGCATCAGTTCTCAGCTGCCAAAGAGATGATGCCAAAAACAATATCTACCATAAATGTTGTTTGAATTGGGTTGATTTTCTTACAGTTCTCAGTAAAGGGCCCAACATTGTGGCAGCCATTCTAATTGAATCCAGCCCTAACAAAGCTCCTAAAAGTGAGGGGCTATTGTTTGTTTGTTTGTTTTTGAGGTATTGGAGATTGAACCCGGGACCCCGTATGTGGGAAGCCGGCACTCAATCACTGAGCCACATGGGCTTCCCTGAGTTGTTGTTTCTTTTTTTTCCTTGTTCATTTTGCTTGTTGTTTGTTTTTGTTTTTTTCACAAGGCACTGAGAACTGAACCCAGGACCTCATGCAGGAGGCAGGCAGTCAATTGCTTGAGCCACATCTGCTCCCCAGGAGACTGTTTTGCTCACCTTTTTGTTCCAGTGCCTAAATCTCCAGAGACCCCATAGCATAGCACACAGTAGGGCTGAATGACTGCCTGATGAGAAAACAAACATGCTGCAACTCCCCCACCCAGGTCTGAGGTAAACTGGATGTTGATGGACAGATGGAATGTAGGCAACACTCATCCCAGGCTGAGGGAACAGAATGTGCAGAGACGCAGAGTCCAAAGGAAATGCCAAGGGCCAGAGTGGGTCTAGGAAGAAACTGGCACAGAAGAGGCAGTGTTCAGGGAGGGGTAAGGTGGAGCAGAGGCTAGAAAGGACCAGATTATTAAGGTTCTGAAGGCCAAGCCCAGGAGTTCTGCCTTTGTCTGGCAGGCCATGGAACCCCTGGAGTTTCTTGAGCAAGAGAGTGACTTGATAAGGTGGCCTGAGGTTCTCAGAAGACTGCCCTGCAATTGTGTGGCGAGAGGTGGGGAGAACAGAATGATTCAGGCTTGCTGCTTGGAATCAGGGCACCTGGGTCCAGCCCAGATTTGACTCTCTTCTAGCTGTGTGCCTTTGAGAAAGTCTTTTAACATTTCTGAAGTTCACCTTTCTCATCTGTAAAATGGGGATACAACAGTGATAGTTTTATCTGTCCTACTCACTTGTAGGTCTCACTGTGAGAACCAAATAAGGTGATTTATAGGAAAGTGTGAATGATAATTGTTGCAGTAACTGGCTGGGAGACAGTCTGTATCCTCCCAGTCTCCATCACATCAGAGGAGGAGAGGAGGGAGACCCTCTAGAACTCACCTCTATAGCACCCCGGGTCTCCAGGGGTCTTTTTCACCCACCCAACCTCCTCCAACATGCCGGCCACCATCAGGCCTTGGGGCTTCAGACAAGCAGCACTGTCCAGGCCCCCTCGCTCCCTACCTGGTTCTAAAGCCCTCCTCGCCTCCCCACAGCGCCACCACCTGGCGGCCTACCTGCAGCGCCGCTGCCTGGTCCTGCGCCGCTGGCTGCGCCGGCGCTGCGTGGTGTGCCGGGCACTGGAAACGCCTGAGGCCTACGTGTGCCCGACGCCGGGCTGCGAGGCCGTGTACTGCCGGTCGTGCTGGGACGACATGCGGCAGCGGTGCCCGGCCTGCACGCCCCGCGAGGAGCTTTCCTCCTCCGCCTTCAGCGACAGCAACGACGACGCGACCTACGGGGAGTGAAGGGCCGCCCTGCCCACTCTCGAGTCCGCTCCTTCGGGTTGAATAAAACGCCTAGAACGCTTCTGGGGCCGCGCTTCCCGGGGGTGAGGGTGGGCGTGGGGGTGGGCAGTGGGGAGGACTGGCCCTAGCGAAGCTGCGAGCGAGCTTGTGCCAACAACTGACGGGCAGGACATGGGAGACTGAAGATGGCGCTCCGCAGAGGTGGAAAATGAGGGGTGGTAGGAGGACTCTCAGAGCAAGGACATTCCATAGGGTATGGAACAGTGTCTGCTGGGGTCACACGAAGCGTGCATACGGGCTCTCGTGATGTGTTCACTACCTGGCAGGAAGGAGGGGCCCTGCTTTGGGAAGATTATGGTTTACCATACCAGCCATCCAGGCTCTCCCGTCCGGGGAGGTCTTAACCTTTCACTTATGCCCAGGTCACGCAGGCGGCTATGTGCTGAGGACTTGGGGGGGCCTGCGTTCCCACAGGAGGGGTCCCAACCCGCGGTCAGGTGGAGGGGCCATGCCCCAGCCGGTGGCACGAGGCCCCAGCTGCGAGTCGCAGCTTCCGCCCAGCAGAGCTGCGGAAAGGGGCTGTGCCCAGCAGCGCAGGCGGAGTCCGGCCTCTTCGGGACGCGGGGCGGGGGCGGGCCTGGCGCCGGCCTGGTGGGCGGGGCGGGGGCGGGGCGGGGGCGGGGCCTGAGCGCGGCGCAGCTCGGCCGGGTGCGCGGAGCTCACCCCTCCGCCCGGGCTGGTGCGGCGCGCGGCCCCGCACCTGCTTCCCTCCCCTCGCCCGGGGCACCGCGGCCATGCGGCTGGCGTTGCTCTGGGCCCTGGGTCTCCTGGGCGCCGGCAGCCCTCTGCCCTCCCGGCCGCTCCCAAATAAAGGTGAGTCCCGGCCGTGAATGGGCCGGGGGCCGTCTGGGCGGAGGCGCGGGGCGGTGGGAGGCTCTGGAGTCCCGGGCTGGGGTCGGCCGGAGCCCTTGGGAGAGCCCGGCCGCGCGCGGTGCGCCCGGGTCCGCTGTCCTGGGCCGCGGGGCCAGCGTCTTGGCGATGGCTGGAGAGGGAAGGAGGGAGGATGCTGGCGCTCCCCGCCGGGTCGGTCATCTGCGAGGTCCCGCGGACGCTTCCAGACTCCAGGATCGGGCACCGAGGGGCCCGGCCGGCGCCCCTTCAGGATCGTGGGACAGGGTCGCTGCTCCCCAGGACTGACGTCTTCGCTGCTCTTGGGCCTAGCTGACCGTTCCACCCGGTGCCAGGGCCCCGAGTGGACACGGCTCTTAGGGTTTGGCGAAGAGGGTTCTTCCCGCCCCTCATCCCAGGCCTGGGCAGCCAGGCACCCTCGCCTTGGTGCTGATGCCACCAGAAGCATGACTGAGAGGGAGGGGCCCCGGGAGGAGCCAGGAGAGAGGAGAATTGGCCAGGAAAGAGGCCGGGACACCAGCTCCTCCTTGGAACTTTCACTTCCCGCTGCTGTCTTGGGCCAGGGGCCGAGAGGGCAGGCGGGGGTGGAGTGTCCGGAGAGGAGAGAGGGCCGTGGGGAGGAGGGCGGGGAGGAAGCGGGGGCTGTGGGGAGCGGGTGTGCCTGACTGGCACGAGGGTGTTTAGGGAGGTGGGGTGTTTGCCCTGCTCACCCAGGGATGGGCGTTCCCTGCATCTCCGATGTGAGGGAAGGGGAGGGTAAGCGGGTACTCCGCCACAGGCTTTGCCCAGTCCTGGGAAGGGGCGTTCCTGAGGGTGGGGGGTGGGTGGGAACAGGAGGAGGGTCCCTGTGAGAACCTGGGATTGGCCTGAGGGGGGACAGGGAGGGGCAACCGGCTGGGCAAACTGAAATCCTTTCTCTGGGGGCTGACTGTGTGGATGGGTTGTGGGATGAAGGGGTAAATTGAAGAGCACCTTCCCACCCACAGTATTCTCCTGGAAGTCCCAGCATGCAATGCAGGAGCCCTTCAGACAGAGAAGGGCCTTGAAATTAGATGTGCTGGGAGGTGGGTGGGTCAGAGAACACCAGCCACCCCCAGCCCTGGTGTTGATTCTCTCCACACTCTCTTGGGGTGTTCTGGGGGTCCTGCAGGTGGCACTGAGGAGCAGCAGGTGAGGCCAGAGAGGGCCCTGGGTAGGCCCTGGGAGCCCCAGGTCCTTCAGGACAACCTCACACTCAGCCTAGCAGAGGTGCTTCAGGTGAGCCTCCTCTCCCCTCTAATAAATAGATGCACCTTCCCCAGCCCACCCCCAATCCTGATCAAGCGTCTCAAAGCCAAAGCTTGGCTGAGGAGCAGGGTGAGTGGACTCCACTGTAGCAGGTCCAGTCCAGGTCTGGCTCCCTCTCCCACCACACTCAGCACCTGGCTTCACTCGTCCCCACCTCCCTTCTGCAGATATGTCTGTCTGCCTCAGCCCCATCCAACCCAGCCACCTCCACTGGGGAAATTCTAAGGCCACACTTGCTTTCTTCCTCTCAGGTTGGTTTTCTCAGTGGGGGGACTCAGCCCCCCCCTCCCACTCCCCATTCTAAAGCTGAGTCAGAGGAAGGGCTGGGGCCTGCACTGGGTCCTCCACGATGCTTCCTCTCTGGGCAGGAAGCCGAGAAGGGGTGGTTCAGATACCTTCCTTGACCTCCCCACACAAGCCCCCAGAACAATGCCCCAGGCCAGGCAGGGCTTCCTGGCCCCTCCCTCAGGATCCCCCCACCAGTGATCTAATTGTTGGTGCTCTCCTGAGAGCCATGAGGTTTCCCAGTTAGAGAAGGAGTTATGGGGAGGCCCAGGGAGGTGACATGCCCTCTGGTGCCCACAGACCAGTCTGCCTGAGGCCCTGCGGATCAAACTGGAGCTGGATGGTGAGAGTCATATACTGGAACTACAGAATAGGTAATGATGATGGTGCTGATAATAACTATATGGCTAACAACTTACGTAGCATTTACTAGGAGTCAGGTAACTCATTTAATCCTCATGACAACCCCATAGGATAGATACTGTTGTTATGTATTTTTATTGTCCTGAATTTGTAGACAAAGAAGACAAGGCACAGAAAGGTAAAATAACTTGCACAAGGTCACACAGCTAGCATGGCGAAAACCAGATCAGCTTGGAACCCAGATAGCCTGGTGGAGTCTCTGTGGCTCAAAACACTGTACTCTGCTGCTTCTGGGGGAAGCGAAAATGCTGGGGGTTGCCTGGCATCCAGCCACTCCTCTACCATCTCCAGGCCTCTGGGCCGCTGACTGCACCTGGGAGGCGACTCTGACATTGCCCTCCTTTTTCTTTCTCCAGGGAGCTGGTCCCAGGCCGCCCAACCCTGGTGTGGTACCAGCCTGATGGCACCCGGGTAGTCAGTGAGGGACACACTCTGGTGAGTCAGGCCCCCTTGTGCCCTGTTCGTTGCCTGGGGAAAGGAGGGAGGGGCAACTAGATAGTGCTATCCCTGGAGGTTATGGAAGGGCATTGCACGTCTTCACCAACAGGCTAGACCCCTGGGTTCAAATCCTGGCCTATTCGAGTTGGCACTAATGTTTCCTCTGCTATAGGAAAACTGCTGCTACCAAGGAGGAGTGCAGGGCCATGCAGACTCCTGGGTCTCTGTCTGTACCTGCTCTGGGCTCAGGTACAGTGAGTGGGTAGACTCCAAGAAGGTGGAGAGAGTGAGGGGGCACCAGGCAGGAAGCCGAAATGCTCTGACTTCCTGCATCTTTCCCTAGGGGCTTGGTGGTCCTGTCCCCAGAGAGAAGCTACGCCTTGGAGCTGGAGCCCGGGGACCTTCAGGGTCCCCCCACTATCTCCCGGATCCAAGACCTCCTCCTGCCAGGCTACACCTGTACCCTGAATGGGGGTACATCTGCACCCACTCAGGCTCCGCCAGAGGCCCCCCTGGGACAGCACCACATTCGCCGAGTGAGGATGAATGCCAGGAGAGCTGGGCTCTGGGTGGAACACAGACCCTGGACCCTCAGAGCTATTGGTTAACAGTAACAACAGCTCCCACTAATGGAGCAGTTTCCATGTGCCAGGCACTTTGTGAGCATTGTCTCATTTACTCTTCCCAACAATCCTAGGAGGTAGGTGCTATCAATAGCTGCATTTTAAAATGAAGAAACCATCTCAGAGAGTTTAAGTAACTTGCCCAAGGCCACACAGCTAATAAACAGTACATCTAGGATTCAGACAGAGGTATTTGACTTAAACTCCTCATCTGCCTTATGATCCATCCCGTTTGCAGAGAGCACACACGTGGGTATAGAAAATACACAGTTACAAATCACAAAGCAAAAAAACTCAATTTCCTACTTTGTAAAATGGAGATAACAATTACTTACCTTATAGGGTTGCTCTGAAAATTAAATGAATCAATGCATATGTAAAGTGCTTTAGAACTGTGCCTGGCATATAGTAAGTATTCAATAGTATTGGTGATTTCTTTCCTTTCCTTTCCTTTTCTTCTTTTTTTTTAATTTGGAAAAAGCACTGAGTTTGAAGCCAGAAAATCAGGGCTCTACTCCCAGCTTCATAACCTGCTGTTGCTCCACCTAGGGCAAGTCCTTGGCTCCTCTGACTCTCAGTGGTTCATCTGTACAATGGGCTCCTCGTCTTCCTCTGTTTGACCACACAGGGTGGGAGTGGCCCCAGTTCAGTCACCACTTCGTGGCTGCTGGCAGTGAGCAGCAGGGTGTGCCTGATGCTCCCCATCTTCTCCTTGTCCACAGTGGAGGCGGGACGTGGTGACCGAGACCAAGACTGTTGAGCTGGTGATTGTGGCTGATCATTCAGAGGTGAGCCTGCTGCCCCCTGCGTGTCCTCCCCTGCCCACTCAGCTGCCTTTCACAGTGACCACTCTTGGCTCACAGGTCCAGAGGTACCCGGACTTCCAGCACCTACTGAACCGCACACTGGAAGTGGCCGTCCTTCTGGACACAGTGAGTGCAAGACTGGGCAGCATGCCCGTGGGCCTCTGGCCAAGGGAACCCCTCCACTGAGCCCCAGCTCTTTTTCAGTTCTTCCGGCCCCTGAATGTACGTGTGGCACTAGTGGGCCTGGAGGCCTGGACCCAGCACGACCAGGTGGAGATAAGCCCAGACCCAGGCATCACGCTAGACAACTTCCTCCGCTGGCGCCGAGCAGAGCTGCTGCCTCGGTTACCCCATGACAGTGCCCAACTGGTGACGTAAGGCCCCCGGCTTAGCTGGTGGGAACTCACTCTGCCCTGCCCTGGCCAATTGCATGCTCCTTCAACTCCCTCCCTGAAGCCCAAACGCTCTGGCTACCTTGGTTTTGGCTCAGACCTTTGACCCCTTGCTCCCACAGTGCTACTTCATTCTCCGGGCCAATGGTGGGCATGGCCATTCAGAACTCCATCTGCTCTCCAGACTTCTCAGGAGGTGTGAACATGGTGAGATATTTCCAGGTCTCCTCCCATTCCCAATTGAGTTCATCCCAACTTTGGTGTCATTCATTCACTGAAACCCTACTACAAAGTTACCCAGCCCCAAAGCTGTGGGTATAGCATGTGGGGGTACATGACGTGGTCTCTTCTGTCAGGGAACCCCCTCACTTTTGGCCAGATCATCGTAGTGTGCACAGCCTTCACCTATGCGGACTTCCTCTTTCTTGGGACAGGGAAGAGGGAGCAGCTGAGGCCCAAAGAACAGAGGTGGTCTCCCAGGGCCACACAGTGAGGGAGGGGAAGCCTGACACCCAGGCCTGGGCTCTCCTCCTCCTTTAGAAGCAAATAAGGTAGAAGGCAGTGCCCACTGAGTGCACAAGACGTCAGAGAACAGGAGCAGTCTGGATGGGCTGGGCTGGGCATATACGGTAGAGGCAGGCTGGGGCTGGACCTGGGGTATCCCCTCCCCAATGGCAGGACCACACCACGGGCATTCTGGGAGTTGCCTCCTCAATAGCCCATGAGTTGGGCCACAGCTTGGGCCTGGACCATGACCCACCTGGGAGCAGCTGCCCTTGTCCAGGTCCAGCCCCAGCCAAGAGCTGCATCATGGAGGCCTCCACAAAGTGAGTAAGCCCAGCATGGAAGAAGGGGAGGGAGCGGGGAGAACGCCTTAGCTCCAACCAACCTTGCCACCCTCTCCAGCTTCCTGCCAGGCCTGAACTTCAGCAACTGCAGCCGACAGGCCCTGGAGAAAGCCCTCCTGGATGGGATGGGAAGCTGTCTCTTTGAACGGCTGCCCAGCCTGCCCTCCAAGGCCACTTTCTGCGGAAATATGTTTGTGGAGCCGGGCGAGCAGTGTGACTGTGGCTTCCCGGATGTGAGCCCCCACCCCCACCCAAAACCTTGCCCTACTCACTTCTGTGAGCCCCTCACCATGGCTCATTAGCCCTTCTCCTGGCCTCCTGAGCCCTTCTCTAGTTCCTGAAGGGAACTCCTGCCCCTCTCCCAACCTCCCTGTCTGCAGGGACAGCACATGGATTGTTAGGTTCTAGCTCTCACTTGCTGGGTGGTTTGGGGTACCCCTTCTCGGTTCATTTCGTCTGGGAGGAGGGTCAGGAGGTAGGCTCCCGGGCCAGCCAGCACTCAGGCTCTGCTCCTGTGCCCTTGCCCACAGGACTGCAGTGATCCCTGCTGTGATTCTTCCACCTGCCAGCTGAGGCCAGGGGCTCAGTGTGCGTCTGATGGACCCTGTTGTCAAAATTGCCAGGTAGGCACAGACTGCATTGGCCACCTGGAGCTTGTCTGCCAGGGACGAGTGTGGGGAAGGGTCATTCTGACCCCCAGGGCCTGGGTGGACTTTCCCAGCACCCACACTGATGTACACCCACCCTCCACAGCTGCGCCCAGCTGGCTGGCAGTGCCGCCCTACCAGAGGTGACTGTGACTTGCCCGAGTTCTGCCCGGGAGACAGCGCCCAGTGCCCCCCTGACGTCAGCCTGGGGGACGGCGAGCCCTGTGCTGGAGGACAGGCCGTGTGCATGCAAGGCCATTGTGCCTCTTATACTAAGCAGTGCCAGGCACTTTGGGGACCCGGGGCCCAGCCCACTGCACCCCTTTGCCTCCATACTGCCAACACTCGGGGGGACGCCTTTGGGAACTGTGGGCGCAGCCCCAGTGGCAGCTATGTGCCCTGCACTCCTAGGTAAGTGAGGAAACCTGGCTCTTCCTCTGGGTTTGTGGTAGCCTTGGCTCTGCTACCACTGACCCTGTGCCCCTCTCCCAGAGATGCCATTTGCGGGCAGCTCCAGTGCCAAGGCGGAAGGGCCCAGCCTCTGCTGGGCTTAGCCCAGGATCGGCTCTGGGAGATGCTGGAAGCCAATGGGACCCAGCTGAATTGCAGCTGGGTGCACCTGGACCTGGGAAACGACGTGGCCCAGCCCCTCCTGGCTCTACCTGGCACAGCCTGTGGTCCTGGCCTGGTGAGCAGCTGGGGTGGTCAAGGCCTGGTGGGAGAGACATCTGGACCAAGGCAAGCAGTGCCCAGGCTTCCTTAGCCACCAGAATAAAGGGCACAGAATCTGGACTGCTGATTTCTGATTGAGCAAACTCTTGTCATCCACTGAGCCTCAGTTTCCCCATCTGTAAAAGTGGGGGTGTGGCCTCAGCCTTGTATGTCTCCCAGTCCCAGAAAAGCTTTCTGAGAATGTGATCCTTGCTCTTCTCTCCCCATTGGACAGGTGTGCATTGACCATCAGTGCCAGCCTGTGAGTCTCCTCGGGGCACAAGAATGTCGAAGCAAATGCCACGGGCATGGAGTAAGCTGGTGTGGTCAGGGGGAGGGATGGAAAGGGGACAGGGATCCTCCAGGAAGGATGCTGGGCTTTGGAAACATTTATACATGGGTTCTAATTCCTGCTTTACTACTTCCTAGCTGTGTGGCTTGGAAAAAGTTATTAACCTAGCCTGAGGTCAGTTTCCTTACCTGTCAAATGCGCACAAGAATGATGCCCACTTCATGAGTGTACAGATGAGTGTGAAAGCATCTACCACAGTGCCTAGCAAAAGAAGATCAAATGTTAATTTGATCTAATATCCTGTGGTATACTTAGGGCTCCCTCTCTCCAGGGCTCTAGCTCTCTCTGCCCCATCATTCCTGCACACCTTCCAGGTGTGGAAATCTGAGATTTTCAAATCACCGAGGACAAGGAACATGGCCCTCATTGCTCACCTTGTACCTCCTAGGTCTGCAACAGCAACAGGCACTGCCACTGTGAGGAGGGCTGGGCACCCCCCGACTGTACCACCCAGATGAGAGGTAGCATGGGGGAAGGGGGGAGGGCAGGGCCTGCTGGGAGGGCCAAGTGGCTCATTCTTTACCTTTCCCTCTTGGCCCTCTCTTTCTGACCCCTTCACCTCTATGCGATCCCTGACCCCTTAGCTCTCACTTGGCCTCACTCCTTGCCCCCTGCTCCTTCCTGGGGAGAGAGTTTGTAACCTTGTCCACCTTCAAACCTGACTTCACCCCCACAGCAACCAGCTCCCTGAACACAGGGCTGCTCCTCAGCCTCCTGCTCTTGCTGGTCCTGGTGCTGCTTGGTGCCAGCTATTGGCACCGCGCCCGCCTACGCCAGCGGCTCTGCCAGCTCAAGGGGCCCAGCTGCCAAAACAGGTACCAGCATTGCCTCTCCAGCACCAATTCCCTCAACAGGGACACCAGCTCTGGAGCAATGCCTTCACTGCTCTGCAGCCCCCATGACCTGGTTCTGAGCAGCAAGCCCCTTGGACCTTGAACTTGCTGCCGGCCACACTCCACACACTTCCCTTCCCTACCTGTGCCCCATAATTCTGTACTTCACATGTACCCCCCTTAGGGCATCTGGTATGCTAGGGCTATTTCTTCTCAGGAGACCCTGTGCCAGTGGTACTGGGTAAGCGGGGCCCTCCGTCAAGTTAATCTGCTACTTCCCCACCCCTGACTTGGCCTAGCTCTCACACAAGCTCCCCTCCAAGGGGCTGCAAAGGGTTATCCTTGCTCAAGGGCAGCAGATGAGTAGAGAAAAGAGTCTGATGCTGGGCCCTTTCCTTCCTTGCCTTTCTCCATTTGCAGGGCAGCACAATCTGGTCCCCCTGAGCGCCCAGGACCCCCACAGAGGGCCCTGCTGCTGCCAGGCACCAAGGTGAGTCCTGGATGCCAGAGAAGGTGCTCCAGCTCGGCCTGACACCCAGCTTGGGCCCTGGTGTGGAGGGGAGGGGGGACGGACAGGGGCATTGAAGGCTCCAGACTCAGAGAAAGGCCAGCACTGCCCAAGAGTGAATCAGGGGCGTCAGGGCCAGCCCCAACTCTCCCCACCCTCCCATGGCTGCAGGCAGAGGAGCGGAGTCCAGCCTGGCGTAGGGGAGGGTCAGTCACCTAGAGGAGGGCCTGCTGAGCTCTTTGAGCTTGCCAAGCTGGTGGCTTTGAGAGGTGGGTCTGTGCGTGCTCCCAGCAGCGGCCCCAGGGGGGTGGTGCTCCGAAAGGACTTGATGAGGCCAGGTCACCATGTGTAGAAGGGCTGGTGAGTGTCCCTTCCCTGAGCCCTCTGGACCTCATGATGAGTGTGTGTGGACGTGGTCTGCATGCCCACTCCACCACTTGTCACCCCCTCTGCATGCAACTAAATAAGTACATGCACAGCCCCTGCTGCCCCTGGGGTCCCGGCTGCCCACCCTGGGCACTAACTCCTTTCTGCCCACATCTGTCTCTCTGCTCCCTCTTCCCCCCTACTCTGTGTCTGCTCCTCCCGCTCTCTCAGCAGACTACTGCTCTCGGCTTCCCAGCCCCCCCCTCCAGGCCGCTGCCGCCTGACCCTGTGCCCAAGAGACTCAAGGTAAATCTGGGCTAGTCCCCGCCTTGGCCCAGGGCAGGTGGGAGGCTTGATGCCCAATGGCAATTCTCACCCCTGCTCCCTGCCAGTGATGCTCTTCATTAGGTGACCAGGGTGCCCCTCAGCCTTCAGACACTCTGAGCCCCAGAAGCAGCGAAGGGTGAGCCTCCTGCCTTGGTTTCTACCACCATCTGGTGGTCAGTGGCAGGACTGCAGTTGGCCAGGGACTCCACGGTGACCCACTCCTTCCCCTCCTGAGGCACCTGCTGGCATGCACCCAAGCCCTCTGCGCATGCCCCCGTTCTCTCCTGCCCCCTGGCTGACCTGGCATGTTGACCTGAACCTCGGGGGAACTTCTGCATGCCCACTGCTCCTGGCTGCACTCTCACGGCCACTGCACCTCTCTCTGTTCAGGCTGCACTGGCTGACCGACCCAAACCCCCCACCCGCCCTCTGCCCGCTGACCCAGTGGTGAGGCGCCCGAAGGTAACAGTGGGGGGAGAGAAGGGCATTGTCCCTCCCTCCACCCACCACCCAGGGCTGTGGTGCTGGGAACGGCAGTGGTGGTGGCCGTAGCAAGATGCCCCCTCTGTGCCTGAGAGCACAGACCCCAGTGGCGTCCTTAACGGTGACAGGTTTGTTTGGAGATAAGGGTGACCTCTGGTGCTGCCCCCAAGCTGGTGTTCCCCAGCACCAGTGCATCGGGGGTGGGCAACATGATACCCCCTCCCAAGCCATCCTCCTGCCTTCTCTCTCTGTCCCAGGGGCCTGCCAAGCCCCCACCCCCGAGGAAGCCATTGCCTTCCGACCCCCAGGACAGACGTCCATCAGGTGACCACACTGACCCAGCAGCTGGAATTCTGCCCCTGGTCGTACCCTCCAGGTAGGTGAAGAGGGGTACTGATCCTGTGGTCTGGGGAAAGGGGACTGTTTTAATTTGCCACAGGCTGCCAGTGCAATATACGCGAAATGGGTTGGCTTTTATAAAGGAAATTTATTAGGTTAGAAGCTTACAGTTCCAAGGCTGTGAAAGTGTCCAAACCAAGGCATCACCAGAGATGCTGTCTCGCCAAGTTGCAGCTGTGGGCGATCAAGCACATGGCATCATCTAAAGATGCTTTCACTCCAGGCTCATCTGTGGGTTCTTGGGCACATGGCTCTCCCCTCTCTCATGGGTCTCTTCTCAAGAGCCTCTTTCCCTGCCTCTGTGCTCAGCTGATTCCAGCCTCCAGCCTCTGGGACCTCTCTCTCTCAGCCTCTAGGGCAGCCTCTGTAAGCTTGAATTGAAATTCCAAAAAAAACGGTATTCTTATGGGGACGTGTTGGTGTGGGTGTGATATATTTATTAAGTAATACACAGTATAGTGTGGACTTGGTTTGTCGTTTTCACCTGACTGGCAGACGGGTCTGTGGAACAAAACCTGATTTAGGGGTTTTCTCTTTGTTTCTGTGACTGCAGGTGATCCTGGAGTCCCCTCTCACATGGCAGGGTAAAATGGCAGCACTTCTCTCTCCCCTCTCCTCCTTTTATAAAGGACACCAGTAAGAGGATTAAGACCCACCCTGAGTCTCACAATCCATTCTCAAAGTCCCATCAACAAAGGGTTTACAAGTACAGGAATGGGTTGGCTTTAAGAACAGGATTTTCTAGGGCCCACAAAAGACTCAAACCAGCACAGGGACGTCTGACCTCCTTTGTTTTCTCGGCTTTCCCCACCCCAGGCCTGCGCCACCGCCCCCAGGAGTGTCTTCGCTCTACCTCTGACCTCTCCTGAGGGCCCACCGCCTCTCGTCTGGACTTAACGACGACTTCAAGCGGTGGCCCCGCTCCCTGGAGTACCCCCGGATGGCTGAAGGAGTAGGAGCCGGGATGCGGTGGAGCAGGCGTCTTTAAGACGCCAGGCACCGCTACGTGCCGTCCAGCTGCACCCTGGGGACTCACCCACGCGGTTGCAGTCGGGGGTCGGGGAGAAGCGAGGGGCTGGAGGCACTGAGGGAGTGAGGGAGTTAAACACCGCCTGTCTCGGCCGGGCCGCAATAAACGTGAGCTCTTGGAAGCACGTCTTGGAGCCTGTCTGCTCTGGGAAGGCTGCGTCGCCCCTGCTGCGGTTCCAGGTCTGGCCGCCAGGAGACGCTGCCGCCTCAGGCGAGGGCGGGCAGGGGAGGGCTGGAGTCCCAGGCTGGGTCAGCATGTGTCCCGGGAACGCTCGTGGCTGGTTTCGGCCCAGTAGCGAAGGCTCGCAGCGCCCTCCCGTACCAGAGGGAGGTGTACGCCCCTCGCCACCCCGCGTCCTCGCCGCCACCGTTGCGCGGCCCCCGGGAGCGGCTGGCGACAAACCCGCAAAGCCGTCGGACTCGCAGGCCCCACTCTGACCACCGCCTGGGAGAGGTGGATCCGGCTGGCGTCCTCGGAGCCCGGAGCCGGGGCGGAGCGGGGCGACGGCTCCCACGGTCCCCAGGCCGCACACCTGCCTCCTCCCCTCCCCCACCCGCGGGCTCGGGAACAAAGGTGCTTTGTACAGGCCGCAACCGCCTCTCTACCTGGTCTTCAGCTGCCCAGAACCAAGGCGTGGGGAGGAGCGGGCCAGGGCTAAGCCCAAGGCGGCCACCGGGCGCGCCACTAGGGCTTTGCAGGGAAAGAGGGGAGGGCCCCGTCGCGCTGTCCCCACTCTGGCAGATGTGCACAGCGGCAATCTGCCGAGGTAGCTGGACCGGCTTCCCGGATCCTGACCCGTGCCTCGCTCTCCCCTGTGTGGGCAAAGGGAGTGCACTTCTATTTAATCCCTGTCAAACTTCTAAGAATGCGCTCCACCCTGTAGCAGTCCAGACACGAAAGACACGAGCTTCCTTTAAAATGAAAAAATAAACTCTACATAGTGGGCTGCGTGCCCCGCCCCGCAGCCAGTGTCCGTCGAGGATGCTCTGTGGGGAGCTCGGCTCCGCGGGCGCGCGGCGCCCACAGGGTTAACACGAAGTTGGCGCTGAGCGGAGGGGCGGAGACGCGCTGCCACTGGTAGAAAGTTCCCCGGGGGCGTGGCCGGCGCCTCCACCCCCCCCCCCGCCTCCCAACACACCCCCCACCTCCACTTTGTACCTTTCTGGCTCCGACTGCGAAGCGGGCCGGGACGAGCCCGGCTAGCCCAGCCCGGACCCCGGGGGCGATGCGGCTGCTGCCCCTGCTGCGGACTGTGCTCTGGGCCGCGCTCCTCGGCTCCCCGCCGCGGGGAGCTTCGGGCCTCCGCCACGCCGTCTACTGGAACTCCAGTAACCCCAGGTAGCCGGGCCGAACCGGGCGAGCCGGCGAGCCGGGCCTGCGCGCTCCCGGGCCGACCGCGCGCCCGCCCCCCGCGCTGTGCGCGGGGCCGCCTCCGCCCGGCCGCGCGCCGGGGCTCCTTTGTTTGAGCCGGCGGGGAGGGGGGAGGGGCGCGGCGCGCCCCGGGGCTCCCCCCTCCCGCACGTACTGGGGGGGCGGAGGACCCCAGCCGGGTGGGCGGGCGGAGGGGGTCTCCGAGCTGGGATCTGGGGGGGGCCTCGGCCAGCACTCCGGGCCCCGCCCCCCTGGCCTCTGTCCCGCGGGCGGGAGGTGGGTCCGTCCGACCCGAGAGCGAGGCGGGGGCTTCGCTCTAGCCAAGGAGCGTGGGTTTCTCGCCCGCTCGCCGCGCCTCCCCTCTGGCGCTCTCTCGGCCTTCATCTCTGTCCTTTATCCGTCCTTCTATTTCTGCCTAATCTAGGCGCTGCCCTTTCAAGCTGAGTTACCTTTGGGCAAGTTGTTTGACCTCCCTAACCTCAGTTGTCTCATCTGGGAAATGGGCTAATAATACCTAGAAACCTGGGAAGTCGGCGGGCTAGCCGAGCTCCAGTTTGTGACAGAGCCAGCAGAGCTGGGCTATACAGATGTAAATTATGATTTGTTTCTCTCCCTTAAGCTGCCTGCCTTTGAACCTCGATATTTTTTACTGTTTCCATCCCCCTCCCCTCCCTGCTTCTCCATCTGTTTCCTCTCTGATTTTCTTCTCTAGACAATCGGTGAGTCTGTTCATTTGTTCACTCACCAACATTTAAGCACATACTGTGTGCCCGGCCCTTGCTGGCATGCTGGGGATAGTGAGATGGGAAGACCAAGACCCTGCCCACCGACCCTGCGGAAGGGCAGGCAAAGCAGGTCACTTGAACTCCAATACCCTGTGATAAGAGCTATTGCCCTCTGCTCTGAATTCCTCCATCCCTGTTCCAGGCTAATGCCTCTGACTCACTTGAAGGACTTGTTAAAAATACAGGTTCCTAGCCCCCAACCCTGATGTTTCTGGTTCATTTATTCAATGCACCAAGATTTTCTTGAGCCCTCTCTGTGTTCCAGGCACTGGGGAAGCCGCAGAATAAAACTTTAAAAGGCCCTGTCCTGGCCCAGCTGTGTTCTAGCAGGTTTGGGCTGAGCCGAGAGCCTGCATTTCTAATCAGGGCCGCTGTCCATTTGATGCATGCGGTCCTCCGACCACCATGGAGCTACAGTTGGAGGTCTTTTATAAGTCAAGCTTCGCTGTGGTGTATGATGGTGATGGGGAGGAAGCAGTTTATGCAGTAGCTGGTGCTGCGGAGGGCAGCCTTTCCCAGCCCCTCCATGTGCGCTAGCTCCCCAAGCAGCTCCCAGGAGGTGGGAGGGGAGTCACAAGAAGGGGGCTCCCCTCTAGCTTCCTAGTCTTGGGGAAAGAAAAGGGGGGGAGGTTCCCAGCACCCACTCCTTCATTCGTTTTTACCAGGGCATTCTTTTCACCTTTGGATTGAGATCTAAATGGCAGTCTTCCTCTCTGTGTGTCTTGAGGATACTGTTGCCATCTCCTTTTCTGTGTCTGTAGCTGCCCTGTGGCTCCGTGTCTGAGCCCCCGCCTCACCGCCACAGCATCCACACACCTAACATTTATCCAGCACAGGCGCTGTCAGGCACTGGAGCAAGAGAGGTGGGTGGCAGCCCCAGCCCGAAAGGAGGGATGTGGCGAGTGGCCTCCTCACATTTAAGCCCTTGTGGTTATGGGGCACTGCAGTCCCTTAACTGCTCCAAATCTGTTTGTTCATCTGTGAATTGCTTTCCTCATTCATTTCTTGCACCTTGTTGTCTCTTGAGTTGCCAGTCTGGGGAACTCAGGCCTTCTGAGCTGCACCATCTCTAGTGGGTGGAGAAGAGACTGGCGGGGACCTCTGAGAAGGGCGGCTTCTGACCCCTCTTCCCCAGCAGTACTGCGCCAGCAGCCTCTTCAGCCCATGCCTGCCTTATGCCTGCAGGCTGCTTCGAGGAGACGCCGTGGTGGAGCTGGGCCTCAACGATTATCTAGACATCTTCTGCCCACACTATGAAGGCCCAGGACCTCCTGAGGGCCCTGAGACCTTTGGCCTCTACATGGTGGACTGGCCGGGCTATAAGGCCTGCCAGGCAACGGGGGCAGGTGCCTTCAAGCGCTGGGAGTGCTCCCGCCCCTTTGCTCCCTTTGGCCCTGTTCGATTCTCAGAGAAGATCCAGCGCTTCACACCCTTCTCCCTGGGCTTCGAGTTCCTGCCTGGAGAGACTTACTACTACATCTGTGAGTGAGGAAGGGCACACTGGTCGCCTCTTGGAGAGGGTTGAGGGAGGAACAGGGAGGGGGGCAGGAGGGCACCTGAGCCCAGGACTCAGAGGGGGACATCTAGAGTGAGTCTGCAGAGAGGAGCCAGGAAGGGGGGAGGTAGGGGAGTAAGGAAGATGGGGCCTGGCACCTGGACATGGTCCAAAAGTAAGGAAATGCTTCCCATGGAAACCGTTGAGAAGAGAAGCTGGGAAAGCCTGAAACAGAGTTGGAGGCATGCAAGGAGGCGACTCCCTGTGCTAACCCCTTCCTCCCGATTTCCCATCCCCCAGCGGTGCCTACTCAGAAGAGTTCTGGCCAGTGCTTGAGGCTCCAGGTGTCAGTCTGCTGCAGAGAAAGCAGTAAGTCAGTGGGGACGTGGGGAGCAAACCCTTCCGGCGAGTGTGGGGCCCTGGGGGAAGGAAGGAAGGGGTGGGGAGAATCTGGTAGTATCACACTCTGAGAGGCCAGGTGGGGCTTCAAGCTGTGGCCTCTTCTCCCCCATTCAGCCTTGTGGGTGCTTCCACTGCACCCCTCTTAAATGCTGGGCTGAGGGAATAGGGTCTCCGGGGTTTAGCTGGGCTGGTTGTTTCTAAGGCAGTTTGGAGGAGACTTGGAAGTTGGGAAGGAGATTATGGGAAGGGGGTGGCTGATTTGGGAGACCCGGGAGAATGGGATGGGAGTGAGTAGCTAATGGGGAGGGCAGGAAGTGGGAGGACCCACCAATGCCACCCCCTTACCCTCACAGAGTCCGAGTCAGCCCATCCTGTTGGGAGCCCTGGAGAGAGTGGCACATCAGGTTGGCGAGGAGGGGGTACCCCCAGCCCCCTCTGCTTCCTGCTGCTGCTGCTGCTCCCAATTCTACGCCTCCTGCGAGTTCTCTGAGCCAAGCAGACCCTCCCAAGACCCCTGAAGAGAACGGTCCCTGCCACCTGAGCTGAGAGTATCAAGCCAGAAAGACAAGATGGAACAGTGATGGGGGAAATCAGAGGGTCTGAGGTGACTCTTGCAGGTGCCCACCCCCTCCTCACAGGCTGAAGATCAGTCAGGGCAGCCGCAGACAGCCCTGGGCTCCCTGGAGCAGAGGCAAGACAAATACAGGGTCCCTGTCAGCTGCTTCACTGGTCTCATCCCATCCCCCAGGAGGAAAGGGACTTGGCAGGATCGAGTCCTTGACCTGGCTGGGGGCCAAGACCGAAGACCTGGGGACAGGTGGATTGCAGACCAGGGCCAGGAAGAAGGCCAGGCTTGGCGTCTGTGCCCATTGCCCACGGGGCCTCTTCCCTGGGGCAGCATCTTGCCCTCCCCAGGGGGGGTCACTCACTTGTCTTCTGTGAAGACGGACTTGCCATGAGGTTGAATGTCATGTCAATTTGTATTTTTATAAGTGTCTGGACCTCAATAAACCACCCCTCTTTTGGTTGCCCTCCCCAACCTACTGCCCCCTGACTCCTTCCCTGACACCAGAACTCCCACCAGCCTGTGCTCCCAGCTTAGCTTGGCCTGACCTCCGTGCCAGCTGTGCCTGGGCCATCCATGCCAGGCCTCAGTGGGCACCCCTGTGGGCAGTGTGGGGCGGTGCCAGCAGCAGCTGTGGAGTTTGGCACCCTCTCCCACCTTCCCAGTTGGCTTCCTGTGCTGAGGAGGGGGCAGATGATCTTGACAGCCCACCCGCTTGGGGCACTGCCCAAGCCCTGGCAGCATGGAGCAGGGCGTTGGGGCAAAAGCAAGGGGTAATAGACAGCAGCTGGGTTTCGGAATGCCTGGGTCCCTGTGAGCTGGACATCCCTCCGCCTCGCCAAGGGCGCTCTGGGCGGTGCCTGGCCTAGAACTGGGAGGTGGGGTCAGATCAAAGCCTCTTTCCCCAGCGGCCTCTTTGTTCTTCGCTTTTATAAGGAGGAGAGGTGGGGCCGAGGAGGGAGCGCCCCCTTTGCTTTCAGTCCGACCCTGTCTCCCCTTCCTCAGACGGGGCTATGATCCCCCCAAGCCCAACCGGGACCCTCCTTCAGAACGGTGTCCTGGGTGGGGCCAGGGGAAGGGGCGCCCCTTCCCCCGCAGCTGTGCTCTACCCGCCCGGGTGCTCCACAGCCTCCCCTGGCACGGGGCCGGCCCGCCTGGCACCGAGCCAGCGATCGATAGGTGGATGTGCTGATTAGCTCGGCCCCGCTGCGGCAGCGGGAGGCGGCGTGTGAACACGGGGGTGGCGGGGTGCGGTGAGGGCGCTGGGGGTCCGCAGGCTGACAGGCACCGAGATGCTGGAGCTCGCGAGCCCCTCCCCCACCCCGTGCACTCCTAGGTCAGACCCTGAGCCCGCCGAGGGGCGGTGGTCCTCTCCCCCATCACCACCAAGCACCGCACTCGGGCGGTCACCGCTCATGTAATTCCATTGCTCCGAGTCCTGGGGTAGGGAACGGCACCCCACGCCTCGGCCCACGCGAAGCCCCTTTCAGAAATGCCATGTCTGTAGGTGCGTGTGCCTGCGTGTTCGCGTGTCAGGGCCCTCACCCCAAACCGCGACCTTTAGCAGGGGCGAGGGGCTGGGGCGCGAGGAGAGGGTGGAGTCTCAGCTGAAGGAGGAGCCATGGGCTCCGTCTTGTGGTCTTGGGTTCGAATTCCGTCTCTACCTTCGTCCGGGAGGGTATCTACTTCGTCACCATGGAGATGGACTGTACAACTACCTCCGCCCCTCCCCAGTGAAAGTCTAGGCAGGGCAGGCCCGGGGCGAATGGTGAGCAGCCCCTACCCTGGGCTGAGGGCTGCGAGGGCCTCTACCCTGCTCTCAGCGGCCCCAGAGACCCCTTTTCGCGGACCAGGCCGGGCGCGCTCGCTCCCGAGTCCGGGGCCGGCGCGCGGGTCTGTCTCTGACGAGAACGCATGTGCGGAACCCGCGCGGGGCCGGGTCGGCTTTCCCCGCTCGCAGCCGCACACCCTCACTCCCAGTCAGACGCGCGCACTAGACACCGCCGCACGCCCTCGCCGGCTGCCCAGCCCCCTGAGGGTGCGAGGGCGGGCGCCTCGGCCGCCGCGCTTGTGCTCCAGGAGCTGGGCCGGGGCAGGGCGGAGGGGTCGCAAACGGGCTCCCCCGGCCGCAGGCGCTCAGGCCAAGTCGGCCTTCCCTACACTCATTTTTCTCACAATCTGGGCGCTTCGCGGGCGGCTGATTCAGTCCCGGGGCGCGTCCCCATGGAGAGTTAGGGTCCAGTCGGTTCATGGGACCGAGACTGGCTGAAGGCGCTGGGCGGTCTCCCGGGCACCGGGCCCTGCCCACGAGAAGTCCTCGAGGCGTGTACCAGGGCGCGGTTCCAGGAGGCTGGGCAGACTTGCAAGTTTTGGGGCGTCACCGAGCTCCCCTAAACTCAGCGGCGTTAGATGGCCGAGGGTGGGGCCCTAATTTGTTGGGCCTGCCCCAGTCTCTCCTGAACAGATGCGAAAACTCCCCTCCTCTATGCCTCACCCCATCTTTCTGCCCCGAGAGCTTGTGAGCCCAAGTCTCTGCGACCCGTATCCGGCTCCACTTTTTCCGGGGCTGCAAATCGCCCTCTTTCGTTCGAGGCTAAACCCTGAAGTTTTTATCTTTTTCTGGGACCTCTCCTTTCTATCTTCTTCCCCTTCATGAATTCCTTCTTTTCTTCCTTCCCTTATTCATTCATTCAGCAAATTACCAGCTCCCAGGTCGTCCTTCTTTCAATGGCCCACATCCGCTGGGGTCGTCGGGGGGGATCCCCATCGGTGACGCAGTTGGAGAGGGTGCACCCTGGCTTCCAAAGAGCCAATAGAATCCCGGAGCCTGAGGCATGAGGTCATCCTTGGTAATGCCCATTGGCTCAGGCCCGGACTAAAGGGTGGTCCCCATAGCAACCGACGGTGCGTCCGACTTAACCTGGAGAGTGGTAGTGGCCTGAGCTGCTGTGGCAGCCTGGATAGGTGCTCGAGATGAGGGCGGGGAGGCTGGGGTGAAGGTCAGCTTCCCAGGTCCTGTAGCCCTAGCCCAATGCCCCTTTTCCCTTTCTTGAGGTCCTTTTTCTTACAGTAGTGGTCAGTGCCACTTAACCCAGGAATTGGGGTGAGAATATTGATGACAGTGTTAGGGTCTTGGGGTGTGTGTGGAGCTGCTGCCTCCAGGAATGTCAATTTTGAGATCCTTGTGTTCATCTGCATATCGTCTGCATCTCATTTGCATTCTCTTCTCTTAAGGTCAAATTGGGCAGACATCTCCACACCCCCAGCCCTGTCACTGTCTGTATCCGTAATCCACCCATTAGTGGCTCTCTAATCTATCCCTCAGTTGCCCTACTCCGTACCCCACCCATCTCCCCAGCCTCCAGTGTCTCCTGTGGGTGGGAGCAAAGACAGGCTAAAGGAGAAAGGATAAGGAGTCTGCCTCTCCCTCTGGAAGTTTGGTGACAGATGGGGAGGGCTGGTATGTACTGCCTGGAGACTAGGTTGGCAAAGCAAATGGTTGGGGGAGGTGCCCGGCTGGACTGAGGGTCTCCAGGGCCAAATCACCCACCTGCCCGGCAGGGCGCTGGCACCAGAGATACCTGGTTCCAGCAAGGGGCAGGCCTGCCCACCTGTCTGGTGCCAGGACAGCTTCCTTCCTCCAATTAAACACTAATGAGGTGTCATTAACCCTTACCTCGCCTGCCAACCCTCAGGTGGAACTTGTACTCATGGTCCCAGACTGAGGAAAGAAGCAGCAAGTAGCACCTTTGAGGAAACGGAGAGGCAATGAAATTAGGGGACCAGGAGAAAAGAAAACAGGGCCATACACTGGTTATCCTCTGTGTACTTCTGAGGGATTCTGGGAATGAGTGTCCCACTCTCAGAATGCATTTATTCTTTTGTTCATTGATTCACAATCATTTATTAGGCACCTCATCTACTGCATGGTGGATGCTGGGGATATATACTTTGCATAAGACAAGATCCCTTCCCTCAAGGAATCTTCAGATTACCCAAGGAGACAGACTGGCCCACAAATAATTATAATGCCAAGTGCAAATGCTGTAATAGAGTTATATACAAAGTGCTATGGGAACACAGGGAAAATGGGCTGTCAGAGAAGGCTTGGGTTTTGAAGGACGATGTCTATGGCAGGGAGGGCATGTGTAGAACTAATCATGCTTGTGTGTGTGTGACACAGTGTGAGTCTATGTTTAGGTGTGTTTTCAGGACTGCTGGTCTCTGCCTTCCCAAAGCTGTATATTTTGTATCTATGTGTATGTGTGAATGTGTGTGTGTGTGTTGTCTGGGTCTTGCTGCTTCTGAAATTCCTTCTTCTGAGCACACACTGTGGTTTTATTACAGATCAGTGTTTGCTGGGGAGCTCTTGTGCGGATTGGCCTGGGCCTGCCCAGCCCAGGGGAGGGAAAGTGGAGAACTGAGGCTGGCTCCTTGGGAAGAGGTAGGCAGGCACCATCTTCACACTTGGGCGCCCAGACCCCAGGCTCCTCAAATGGCAGCAGGCTGGCCAAGGGAGGCAAAGGCCTGGGCCCTGGACTATGGGAGCATGTGCCCAGGCTGTAGCCCCCGCTTCCCCTGGCTCCCCAGGGGAGACCTGGGGACTCCAGCCACCGCATCCCACCAAGTTCTCAGGCCCCCTCCCCCAGCCAGTTCCTCTTCTGCCTAAGGAGGCGCAGGCCAGCTCAGACCTGTCTGCTGGCTCTCTCCTCCAGGGAGGGGATCCTTTCCAGGGGACACGAGAGGGCTGGGGAATGCTGGGGCCTACTGGGAGGCCGCCAGATACTCCGCCCTGGCCCTCTGCCACCCTTTCCGGTCTGGGCTCTCCCCACCCACTCTGAGGTGCCACTTTTCTGTTTTTTTGCCCAGACCCAGACATTTTTACCAGGGAAACCCTTGACTGCTAATCAGATGGTGGGGGGCAGAGCTCAGGCAGTGAGGACTCAGGAAGTTAGGGTTGCCATGCTACTCCAAGACCCCTACCCCAATTCCCCCCATCTCCTTGCAGCCACTTGCTAGAAAGCTAAATTTTGGTGGAGAAACAAGAAGAAAGCCTGAATCTAGGGAGAGTGTTAGGAGTTAAGCAGAGGCTCTCAGGTCTGAAGAGAAGGCCAAGGGCCCCTCTTTCCATACTGTCAAGAACAGGGACCTTCTTTTTTGGCCGTACCTTCCACTTCCCTTCATTCCATCTAATCTTTCTCTAACCCATCCCCACTCGCAAGCTCTGCATCCCCTCTCCCACTATGATAGCTATTAGGAAAATTTGGAAATGGGGGAGAACAAATGAAAAACAGTCTGGAGCTGGTCTAGGTGGGCAGACCTCCAGAGACAGCCTCAATAACGATGGTGATGAAGTTTCCATTATGCAAGCACCTCTTGGGTCTCAAACACTATGCTAAATGCTTCCTAGACATTACGGCTCTTAATCCTCATAAAGAGCCTATTATTACCCCCATTTTACAGATGAGGAAGCAGTCTCCAAGAGAAGGTAAGTGACCAGCACAGCCAGTGAAGGGTAGACCTGGAATTTGAATCCAAGCCCATGCAGTTAACTGCTAAGCCATACTGCCTTCCAATCAGCTTTTCTTGAAGTACATTCGAGGGACTCACACCTCTAGTGTACACCCCGAGAGATGCCTCCCCACTCCAGGCTTCTTAGCTTGCTGCACTCATTAGCGGGATCAGGGCATGACTACAACCAGAGGTTATTATACCCGGACCTCACCCACCAAACCTCGCATCCTCATTTCCTATGTCCTGACTGCACAGCAGTGCTCTGTGTGCCCTGCAGTTAGTCCCGTGTGTAGTTCTATGTCAACTCATGGACATTAGAGCACTATATAGCCGTGCAGACACACATGCTGGGAAGTCAGAAGGCATGTGCGTCGCCTGCTGTGTGGGCGCCAGGTTTCCATGTGAGGGCCACACCACCAGCCTGCCCATGTGGGCCCTGCACAAGGTGCAGAACCTGTGAATATTTCATGTCTGGAGCTGGCGGCTGCCTCTCCTGCTCACACACGTGCCTGATCCTCCATCTCACAGGCTCCTTGTTTATTTGTTTAATGAATTATTTATCCATGCCCCCCCTTCCCTCTCGGCCTCCCCTCCCCCAGGCCGTAGCCTCCATGATTTATTGAACACAGCTCAGCTGTGTGGTTGCCACCCACTGTCCTAGGAGCCACCTTGGGCTGCACAGCCTGAGTGCTCCCTCTGCCCCAAACCTGCTCAGCTCACTGCTTCCTTGGCCCCAGGACACAGGGCGGGGAGGGGGCAGGCTGAGGTACCATGCCAGAGAGCTCCCAGGGGCCTGAGCTCAGAACCCCTAGAGTGAACTTGGCATCCAGCAGCATACTGGCCAGCCTGAGGGTCAGAGGGAAATGAAGGCAGAGCCTGAAGCCCTAGAGAGAAGACTGGCCCCACGGGGGAACCCCAGCTGTGACAGAGGCCCTCACCCTCCAGGGAGGTAGAGAGTAGGACCCAGGCTCTGGGCACCAGCGTTTCAAACTATAAGTTGAAACCCATTATGGGTGGTGAAATCAAGAAATGAGTTTTCTGGGTCTTGACCAGCTTTTGATTATCATTATTAATTTAGTTTTAAGAATAGAACAGAAGAAAAATACCAGAGTGCATCCTCTATACTAAGAGTAAATATCATTTCATGTGTCTCAATTATATGTGTGAATGTGTGTGTGTGTGTGCCCACACTGGGTTCCAACACAAAATAAACATGTTACTGTGGTTCCCGGCCAGGAAACAGTTTGAATCACAGCTGTAGACCAGGGCCTAGACTCCATCAGTGGAAACCTGGATCCTTCCGTGGCCCAAATACCACAGAAAGAGGCCTAGGCCTTCAGATCAGGTCCCAGGCATGTGGACGGTGGCCCAGATCTTCTACACAGAGCCCCAGCCCCTAGAGAGGCCCAGAGCCCATGAATAGAGGCCTATGACAGGTGCTGGCATTATAGCTGGAGGCACGTATCCTATAGACAGGTAGAATTGCCGTATATAGTTGTGCAGATTGTGCATGGCACAAAGGAGCCACCCAAGGGGCAAAGAGAAGCTGACATCAGCCCAAGTCCTCATCAAGAAGGGGAGACACTTGGGGCCACCTCCCACTGAAGGAAGAAGCACCTTTGTTTTTGCACAAAGGCACCACTTACCAAGAGATACACCCTAGGGGCTGGGTCTGCATAGAGAGGTGCTTTCTCTCATTCACACAAAGTTCCAAATCAGCCAGCAGCCCTGTGGACAGGGCCCAGGCAGACTGAGTACCAGGCTTCATGGAGGAGGCCTAGGCCCTGTAGAGAGTATCTCAGAACCTAAAAACCAGAGGCTTAGACTCCAAAGAGAAAGCTGCTTAACCCCTGTATGCAAGGTTCCAGATTCTAGAGGGAAGGGCTCAGTTATTATTGGAGGGTGGGGGGTAGGCTGCTAGATCCTAAAAAGAAGTATCTAGATCCTGTAGACAAGGACCTAAATCCTTAAACCCAGAGTCTATAAATAGGGATTTTAAGGCTTCTGCAATCGAAGGTGAAGTCCTAGGCCAAAGGCAGAGGCTCACACTCTCCAGGAGCATGGGCAAACTCTGCCAACTGGAGGGAGGGGGCTGGGATTTGTGGCACCTGGGATTGGCAGGTTAGCATCACTTGGGTGAAACAAACCTCCCTGGAATGAGAAGTCCAGAGGGGAGGGAGAACTGTTCGCAAAATCCCCCACTTTCACCCCAAGGGGCCTAATTTATTTTCTGGCTCCTGAGAAGGGAGAGGAGATCTCCCGGGGCAGTGGAGCACCCAGGGAGGACACAGCCAGCTTTTGCTTGGCAGTAGCCAGGCACAGGGCCTGTTCTGCATGGCACTGCCCATCCCCCAAACCCAACACCTATGGCAGACTTGTGGTCAGGACCCTTGTCCTGCCGGGGGTATGCAGATGGAGGGTGCCTGAGGGTCCTTGCTCCTGAAGTAAAGAAGCAAAATAACATCATGCCCATCTCCTGGCGTAGGTGCCTGGCTTAGGCTCTGAGTACCCAGTCGAGGCCCGATTCTGCCTGGTCACTCTTAGCCTGGGCTGCTCTCTAAGAGAAGAGAGGAGTGTGGGCACGCCCTGAGTCTGGGTCCTGGACCCTTTCCCCCAACTTACTTTCTCTAGAAAAAGAAAGAGGAGAGGGGAGGACGGTTTGGACAGAGCCATGTGTGTGTCACAGGGTGCGGTGCGTGTGGGTTTGTTTCTGTGTGAGAGTCGCTGTGTGTGTGTCTGGGTGTGAGCTCCTCCATCTCTGAGTATCTAAGTGCCGGTGTTTCCACAGAGCTCTGACTGTATCTTTACGGGTATGTGCCTATGAGGGGTGTCTGTGTGTCTGCGCTCAAGTGCCTGTGTTTCTGTGTTGTCTGCATCCAGGTGTCTGAGCCTTTTTCCTGGATGCGTGTGTAATGTCTGTGCTTGGGGGTCACTGTGAGGACAAAGACTGTGGTGAGAACTGGAACACAAGGTGCTCTGCCCCTGCCCTCAGTGTCAGTGGCTGTGAGAACAGGGGTGAGAATGCCGGGGCCAGGCTCGGCTGCACTGGGAGGGCCCCTGCTGGAAAGCCAGTGAAGAAGCCTTTGTAGGTGCCCCAGGAGAGCCTGGTTTGCTCCAGCTGACTCTCTCCTTGGCCCTGTCATCTGCCTTGGGCCCCAGACTGCCAAAGGCCCTTGCAGCCCCCAGTGTGGACATTCTTGGGGGCTGAGCTCCTCCACCCCCCTTCCAAGAAAGACAAGCCTCATGCCCAGCTGGGAGCATCAGGTCACCAGCTGTCAGGGCCTTGGTGCCAGCTGAGGGCTTCTCCACCATCCTCGCGTGCCCACCTGACCTCTTGTACACATGAGAAGAGGGGGCATGTGGGGAGCAGAGGGCCAGGCTGCTTAGAAAGAGGTCCTGGACCCCAGCTTCTCAAGCCTCCTCCTTCACCCCATCTCGGAGATGAAAGTGCTCACACGAAACCCTTGTCTTGGACTCCTTAATCCTTCTGGGAACTCCGGACTGGGGAGCAGAAGACCCAGGAGGCGCGGTAGCAAGTTGAACCCAAGAGGGAGAGGCCAGGAGCGCGCCGGCTCGCTCCCGAGGGGGCAGCACCGTCCCACCTCCCACGCGCCGCGCGCTCCGGGCCCGAGAGGGGCGGGGCGGGGCGCGAGCGCGCCAGGGGCGGGGCTTCGGGGGCGCGCCCGAGCGGGCGGAGGGGCGGGCTGGGGGCGTGGCCTAGAGCGAGGGGCCGACGGCGGTGGCAGCAGGGAGCTGGGAAGCCGAGAAGCCCGGAGCGCGGGGCTCAGTCGGGGGGCGGTGGCGGCGGCGGCTCCGGGGATGGCGGCGGCTCCGCTGCTGCTGCTGCTGCTGCTCGTGCCCGTGCCGCTGCTGCCGCTGCTGGCCCAGGGGCCCGGGGGGGCGCTAGGAAACCGGCATGCGGTGTACTGGAACAGCTCCAACCAGCAGTGAGTCGGGGGCCCGGGGAGCCCGCGAGTCGCGAGTCAGTGGGAGGGGGAGCTGGTGGGCCCGGGAAGTCCTGGGGGAATCCGAGGTGGGAGCCCTGGGAGACCACAGCTGGGGGCTGGGAGCGAGGGAGAGGTAAACGCACTCCGTGGGCGTCTATGAAACTAGGGGGGGTGTCTGAGAGAGGCTGGTGGGGTTTAGTAAGGCGGGCTCGGACCGTGCGGGGGAGGCTGCTGGGGGACCCCCCACCCCACTTCGGCTTCTCCCCACCCTGCCACTGGAATCGCATGCCCCCATCCCACAGCTCTCCCACATCTTCACCCCTTCAGCCGGGCTGCGGTTTGGGGGTACCGTGGTGCTAGGGATAGGCCGCAGTAGTTGAGGGCCCAGGGCTGACTTGTTTTCGGCCGGGAGGGTGTCAAGGGGCTCTGTCTAGGGCTCTTAAAAGTGGAATCCGGAGCTGAGGCAGGGATCCAGCCGAGCACCTTCCCAGAACCAAGCCGAATGCGTTGCCCTGCTTGGGTGGATGCGCCTGGCTGGGGTGAGCCAGGGCTGGGTCGCCGGATTGGGGGGCCCTGGGAGTGCTGCTTGGATAGGATGAGAACGTGGGGTACCGGCTAGAGGGAAGGAAGCAGAGAGCTGTCGGCGTGTCACACACGCACTCACACGCACGGGCTGGAGACGGCGTGTGGCTCCAAGTGTGAGCGGGCGTGCGCGGCTGTCAGTGTGCGTGTGTGTCTGAGTGTGTGATTTGTGTGTCTGCGTCGGCGATCGTCTAGGGGTGGGAGCGGGCGGCGGGTCGGGGAGGAGGCTGTGGTCGTTGTCGGCGTGGCCGGCTGCGTCTGGGCTGAGGTGGCTGTCGGCGCCGCCGCGGTCTGAGTGGGTGTCAGAGCTGCGGTGTGGTTTCCCCGGGTGCCGGCTGCGGGGCCGGGTCCTCATTCTGCTCAGTCCTCGCTGCCCTTGTCTTCTCCTCCCTGCGGAGCCGCTGTGTGTATCACCCTGGCCGCCTCCGTGTGTGTCTGTGTGTTGGTGGGGGGGATCCCTAGGGACGCGAGGGTTCACTGTCACACCTGCACGGGCGGCGGCAGCGGCACTGCCTCTGGCTCCCCACCCCGGAGGGCGATTCGGGAGCAAATAGTGAGGCCCCAGGGGAGGGGGCCGGGAGGGCCAGGGGGGCCGGGCGGCCGCGACCCCCAACCTCCCGGAGGAGGGGCTGCCGCTCGGTTCTTTGTTGTTTGGGGCTCCGCGCCTCCCCCTCTCTCCCTCCTCGCTCCCTGAGTGTCAGACTGGGGGTGGGGATGAGCCAACGACGGCCCCCTCTCTCTTCTCATGGAAACCTCGGGGGTGGGGATGCGGCCCCTCCTTCCCGGAGCGGTACTTGGAGCTCTCCGGGGGGTTCTGGGGGCTGACTACCTGCTCTTTATGGCTCGTCCCCCTCCCCCAGACTCACACGTCCGCCCCCCGCCCTGCTAGAGTCTGGCGCGGAGTCGAGAGCGCGCAAGTGAGGGGCCCCGGGTTCCCCGCCACCTTCGGGGTACCCTTGGGTTCTTAGGGGAAGCCAGAGGCAGGAGGATGAGGGAATGGCCTTAGGGAGAGGTTGATCAGGTTCCCCTCCCCCGCATACACCTGGGCGCAGGTGAAAGCCCGGGAAAGGGGTGAGAGAATCCGAGTGCCGGGAGCCTCCTTTCGCCCTACCCACTCCCGGGCTGGCCTGGACTCGCGGAGGTAAGAAGGGGCGCGCGCACTCGGCCCGGAGGCCGCTGCCGCCCCCGCCTCGCTTCCCTGGCCTTTGTTGCCGCTGCGCCCGGGCTCCCCGGCTCCCTTACTGCGGCAGCCGCGGCCCCATAAATCGTGAGAGCGACGTGCTCCGGAGCCGGGAGTGGAGAGGGCCCGGGAGCTGGGGGCGGGGCCGGGCCAAGCCACAGGCTCCCGCGCCCCCTCCCCCTGGTCACGTGAGCAGGCCTCCTGTCTCCCACTCCCCCGTCACGTGCAAAGGGTCTCTACCCCTTGGGGTCCAGTGGGGAGGTCTTGCGACCCCGCCTCCTGGGGTCACGTGGGGGGTGTGGTGGGACACGTGCGGCGACCTCCTTTGACAGATCTGGGGGCAGTGCCCGGCACAGCAACCTTGACCTCGCCCCCTGCCCCCACTCAGCCCCTCTGTTTAGAGTAAACGAGATCTGCACCCAGGAACTAAAGATGGGGGGATATGGTAGGGGACACATGAAAATGTGCGGCGGAAGGGGACCCCCGGAATTCAAGTTGGAGGGCCCTGGCTAACGGCCAAATGTATGTCCTCTCGCTTGTGTTTCATTTCTTCGCAGAACTGAGTGAGAGTGTTGGTATTCGCCCCGTCTCAAGAAGCCTCAAGAATCTCTCTCTCTCGTGCTGTCTTCCTGTCTCCTCTCTAAAACGTTTTTGTTGCTGATACCTCTTTCATTCATACATTCATTCAACAAATATCTGCTGAGGTTCCACTATGTCCCCGTTGGTCTCTCCCTTTACTTCCCCCTGTGACCTGGTCTCTGCCCTGCACCCCCTTCTCTGTCCCTGATTCTCTCCTTTTGCTTTTCCCTGTCTCCCGCTCCACTGTTTCTGGGCCTCCCTGGATCTGCCTCTATGTCCCTCCTTTTTCCAAGTCTCTGTTCTCATTCTCTTCCCTCTGAATTCCTGGTTCCTTCTCCCTTTTGCTCTCTTTCCCTTTCCCTTCTCTGTGAATCTGGTCCCCTGTAAATCTCCCTCCTCTGTGTGTGCCTCCCTCTCTCTTGGTCGCTGCGTGCCTCGCTATCTGCGGGTCTCTCGCTCCTCTCCGCCGCTGCAGATCAATAAACCTTCGCCGCCGCCGCTGTCGCAGGGAGGAGGGGCGGGGGTGTCGGGCGCGTTGATTCTCCTCCACCCAACGCGGACCGGGGAAGCCCACAGCCGGGACTCAGGATGGCGGGACCCGGCCGGGCATGGCGCGGAGGCCGAGGGCGCCGAAGGGCGCAGGGGGTGTCGGGTGTGCACGCGCCGCCCGGCGAGCCTTCCAGTCCTCCGGTCCCTGCAGCCCGGGCGCGGGGACTCCACGCCGCGCACACGTGGCCCGGCCTTGCCTGCCGGAGCAGGCGACGCGCAGCCTCGGGGACGCGCGCCGGAGGGGAGGAGAACCCGTGTCCTGTCTCTTTACATCCCTCCTCCAGCTCCCTTTGCTCTGCATCCCAGCGTCTAGGGGCGGGGGCGGGGAGTGAACAAGTTCAAGTCCCTGGGGTCCTTTCCCCACTCCCTGGGCTTGTTAGACACCCTGTTTGTCTGCCTCTAATTGCCCCGGAGAGAGAGGCTAGCTCCTTCCCGGCTCCCCCGCCCCATCCCCGGGGCGGTCAGGCTGAGAGGGGCCAGGCGCGAGTAGGCGGGGCGCTGAAGGAGTGGATGCGCCCCAGGGTTGGTGCGTGAGGCGAGAGACAGATAACGGGGTGAGGGGTCATTCCCGCCAGGAGGGGTGGGTCGCCTTTCTTCCAGGGAAGTGGAAAGCTTGTAGGGGGATGGAGAAGGGAAGAATAGAGAATTGTTTAAAGGGGCAGGGCACATCCCAGTCCCCAGATCCCAGCCCCACCCCCGCGCCCCACCCAGGCCGGGGGGGTGCGGCTCTGAAAACGCGGTTAGCTGCGGAGCTCCCACCTGGCCTTGGCGACACCTCCCTCTTCACTGCCCAGGCAAGGGAGGATGACAGATTCAATTAAAGCGCCCAAGCCAAGCAGACACCCCGGGTCTCCTGGGAGCTGCGGCCGGGGATTCCTGGCACCCAGCCCCTCTGCCCCCTGTCTGCCAGACACCAGCAGGGCACAGCCACCCGACGAGCAGGTCTTTCTCCCACATACCCAGCTTTGGGAGGCATTTCAGGGGCTGTTCTTGCCACGAAGCACAGGGATAGGTAAGAGGTGGCTTCTCTCCATTTGCGGTGTCCTAGTAATCTTTCTATAAGACTAGTCCCTGCCCTGTTGAAAAAACCGAGATACCTCTAGGAATACCTCTGGGGTTGACTTACTCCCTGCTGGAATAGGGTGTATTGCAGGGAGAACTGGGCTGCATAGCAGGGACAGGCTACTGTGGAGTGGAACTGGAAACCTGGGGTCAGAGGCCCCAGTGTATCTGCGCAGCTCCTCCGGGCCTGACACCCTACCACTGGCGTCCCCCTCCCCAAAGCCTAGAGGGAGGAACAGGAGAGATGGGGTTTGGGGACAGAAAGAGGCAAGCCTGGGGTGGCGGCTGGGAGCCAGGCCTGGTCTAACCCGTTTTCCTGCTCCCAGTGCCTCAGGCCGAGACTCCTGCCCACCTGAGTGCCAGGGCCAGGGAGGGGCCTGAGTGACCCATCACTCCCGTGGGAACCAAGTGGGGCTGGTGGCATTCCTGATGACTCAAGGAGGAGGCTGTTCCCATTCCTACTGGGGTGCCCACCACCTGTCTGCCTCCCTAGCAGGCCCGGAAGTGGGTGCTTGGGGAGGGGGAGGCACAAGCAAGACCAGGGAAGTTGGTAAAGTGGGGAGGGGCTCTCAAGGCTGTACCCCATGCAGAGGCCTCCAAGCCTGTTTCCCTAATGGATCTATTTACTGAGTGTGGAGTTGGGAGGTGCCTGGTGACCTGGGGGGCCAATCCCCCCCACTCAGGGAGTTCCCAGAGACTAGGGACCCCAGGGGGTTGACATTTTGCCAAGTACTCTATATTCCTGTGTTCACCACACTCCCCCCTCATTGTCAAAATGTGTGCTTTCTTACCCCAGGGAAATTAGAGAAAACCTTTGCCTACTTCCTTTCTTCATTCAGACATTTCTCCCATCCTCACGCCACTCAATACCCACCATCCAGGGGGGTAAGACCAACACTTTGATGGTGACTAGCAAGGCAGGGGGCGGACCCAGCATCTGCTTCTCTGTCCCCTAGAGCAGGGGTTCTTAACCTTTTTTGTTCCATGGACCCCTTTGCCAGTCAGATGAAAGCCATGGACCCCTTACTAAGTCCTCACTATACTGTGTACTGTTTAATAATTATATCAGGGAAGCGGCTGTGGCTCAATCAGTGGGGCTCCCGTTTGCCATATGGGAGGCCCCAGGTTCGGTTCCCGGGGCCTCCTGGTGAAGGCAAACCCGCCCGCCCGCGCGGCGTGGTTGGCTGACCCGGCAAGCACGGGCAGCAAAGGGGGGGATAAATGAATAAATAAATAAAATCTTAAAAAAAAAAATAATTATATCACACCCGCACCAACGCGTCCCCACAAGAATACTGTTTTTTTGGATTTCAATTCAAGCTCATGGACCTCTTGCTAAGAACCCCTGCCCTAGAGGGATCAGGAAGTAAGATGCATGGCCATCTTGTCTGGGCACTACTCTGCCTAGCATCATGGTGGGGGGCCATGGTGTCCAGTTTGAGGAGGGAGGTGTATAATGAGGCAAAAGTTTGGGCTGGTTGGCATAAGGCCACGTGGAGCCTTGGTACTGAGTCTCTTGGCTCCTTGCTCGGTTGTGTCAGGTCACTGGGGACCTGGTTGTCCGTGGCTTCAGGGTGGAGGTCAGTGGATACTTACGGGCCTCAAGGTACAGAGGCCAGTGACGTTTAGGGAGCACGCGCGCCTGTATGTGTGTGTGGGTAGGGAGGCAGGGAAAGCCTGAGGCCACGGACAGCCTAGCTTTTCCACGTGTATGCCCTGCACGCGTGGGCGGGGGGGCAGACTTGCGTGTGGGACCACAGAACTGATGCATGTACATGCACGAAGCCGCCATACATGCGTGTGTGAGGGCAGGTCCTGTCGGACGGGCCCTGGGGGTGGACCGGCAGCAGCAGGGAAGCATGCCGGGAGAGGCGCTGCAGCGCGCACATCCCTCGGAAGGGATCCCTCCCACTCTCCCCCTTCCCTTCCATCCCTCCTGTGCCTCCTCCTCGCTGGTGAGTTATGGAGGATGGACGGAGGAAATCCGGGCCTGGGTCTGGGAGTCGCTGGGGCCTGCGCCGTTTCTGTGGTAACCGAAGCACAGGTTCCCCTCCTCCCTCCCACTCCGCCCCCTACCCCCCGCCCCTTTCCCTTCGGCGGTGGAGCCGGGCTTCCCTGCGCCTTTGCTGCCCTCTGGCGGCCGCCAGGAGAAGGACAGAACAAGGAAGAGGCCACTGAAGTTACAGGGCGGGCTCCGAGGTCACTAGGGCTCTGGGGACACAGGCCGGGGCTGAGAAGCGTGGAGTCTCAGAGGAAAAGGCGGGAAGCTCCGGGGAGCCTGGCGAAGGTCTGCGGAGCGGTGAGGTGGAAAGCGGGGTGGCCTTGGGGTTCCTTCTCTCTGACCCGCCTCCTCTTCCCCACAGCCTGCGGCGAGAGGGCTACACAGTGCAGGTGAATGTCAACGATTACCTGGATATTTACTGCCCTCACTACAACAGCTCAGGGGTGGGCCCCGGGGCGGGGCCAGGGCCTGGAGGCGGGGCGGAGCAGTACGTGCTGTACATGGTGAGCCGGAGCGGCTACCGCACCTGCAACGCCAGCCAAGGCTTCAAGCGCTGGGAGTGTAACCGCCCGCACGCCCCCCACAGCCCCATCAAGTTCTCGGAGAAGTTCCAGCGCTACAGCGCATTTTCGCTGGGCTACGAGTTCCACGCCGGCCACGAGTACTACTACATCTGTGAGTGACGGCCGGGGCGGGGCGGGGCAGGGCCGGGCGGGCGGGGCCTAGAGCAGGGCCTGAGTGACGGCGGGGGCGGGGCCGGGCGGGCGGGGCCTAGAGCAGGGCCTGAGTGACGGCCGGGGCGGGGCCAGGCCGGGGCGGGGCCTAGAGCAGGGCCTGAGTGACGGAGGGGGCGGGGCCCGGGTGGCCGGGGGCGGGCCAGTGCTGTTGTCCTGCGGTCTCTGTCTCTAGGAGCGATACCCCGGAATGGGAGCGGGGACCGGGGGGCGGGGATGAGGAGCTCAGGGTTTCAGCTCAGGGCAGTGAGGCTAAGAGAGGGGTTTGGTCCAAGTTCGGGCCGCAGAGTTTCTGGGAAGGCCATTCCGGAGCCGGGACTCGGGGATCATTGTTTCTTGAGGGATGGGTCCAAAAGTCCTTCTGGGGCTGACGGCGGAGCCACAGTGACCGACATCCAAAGGGCAGGGGGAGGTAGTGAAGGAGGCTGCCCAAGAGGGGCAGTTTGGAGGAGTGAGGGCACGGGGCGCGACCTGGGAGGAAGAGACTCAGGCTCGGTCTCCTCCGCAGCCACGCCCACCCACAACCTGCACTGGAAGTGTCTGCGGATGAAGGTGTTTGTCTGCTGCGCCTCCAGTGAGTATGACTGGTTCCCAGCCGCGCCCCCATCCTTGCCTCCCCTGCTTTGGGGCTCCCCCGGCTTCCTGGGGGTGGGGGTGGAGAGCACAGGCGAGGGACGCCGGCTCCCCAGCTGTAGCGGAGGGAGGGGATCCTGGCCCTGACTCTCCCCTCCTCTCTCCCCACCCGCACCCTGCCCCGCAGCATCGCACTCCGGGGAGAAGCCGGTCCCCACTCTCCCCCAGTTCACCATGGGCCCCAATGTGAAGATCAACGTGCTGGGTGAGTCTGCGCAGCGCCCTCTGGTGGCCACTGCTGGAACCGCAGCCCCCTCCCCGGTGCCTGCTCACCTCGCATGCCTTCCCCTGGGGGCACTGATCCTGCGGACCCCCGCGGGTGGTCCCGTCCCCGGCTCCACTGCTGCTGCCGCTGCCGCGTTCCCTCGCCCCGGAGCGCAACCCAGCCCTCACCAGTCTGTCTATCCATCTGTCCACAGAGGACTTTGAGGGTGAGAACCCCCAGGTGCCCAAGCTTGAGAAGAGCATCAGCGGGACCAGCCCGAAGCGGGAACACCTGCCCCTGGCCGTGAGCATCGCCTTCTTCCTCATGACGCTCTTGGCCTCCTAGCTCTGCCCGCTCCCTCGGCAGGGAGAGCTGGGGCGGGGCTGGAAAGGAGCAGGGGCCTTTGACCTCTCTAAGGGACCCCTTGGGGCTTAGACCCTTCCTCCAACGGTGGGAAGTGGGGTCTGCACCTACACCTGTGCCCACCACTTCGCCCCTCTCCCCCCAGGTAGGGCACTGTAGTGGACCAGGAGCAGGGACAGCCACAGGTCTCAGGTGACCTTGTGGTTCTGGTAATGTTTGGTACCAAATTGGGGGACCATAAAGGGCAGCGCTCAGGGCTCCCTGCCCCCTGGTACTTTTCCCTGCCTCCTGTGCCCTCCCCCTTCGTCCCACCAGAGAGACAGATATGCCCCAGAGAGAGCAAATTGAAGCAGGGGAGGCACCCGGCCGCTCTCCTCCAGGGGCAGAACACGGGGAGGGGACTAGATGGGCAAGGGGGTAGCACCGCCTGCTGCCCTCTTCCCCTGTTTACAGCAATAAGCACGTCCTCCTCCCCCCACTCCCACCCCCAGGATTGTGGTTTGGATTGAGTCCAAGTTTACAAGTAGACGCCCCTGGGGGGCGGCAGGCAGTGGACAAGGGTAGCAAGGGGTGGGCATTGGGTGCCAGGCAGGCATGTACAGACTCTATATCTCTATATATAATGTACAGACAGACAGAGTCCCTTCCCCTCCGTAACCCCTGACCTTCTTTGACTTCCCCTTCCAGCTTCAGACCCCTTCCCCACCAGGCTAGGCCCCCCCCACGGGGGACCCCCTGGCCCCTCTTTTGTCTTCTGTGAAGACAGGACCTATGCAACGCACAGACACTTTTGGAGACCGTGAGACAACAATGCCCCCTCCCTTCCAGGCCTGAGCCAGGACCTTGCCCTGCCCTCCCTGTGTGGCCCCCACCCATCCTCCTGGGCCTTTTTCAAGTGCTTTGGCTGTGACTTTCATACTCTGCTCTTAGTCTAAAAAAAATAAACTGGAGATAAAAATAACCGAGTGTGTGTGATTTCAAGGGACCATCACCCTTCTATTACCAGGGTGGGGGAGGGGATTCGGAGGACAAAGCCTCGACAAAACACCTTGTTCTGTGGCTCTTTCTCCTTTAAGGAAGGCAGCTCTGTGTGGAGGGAGGAAAACTGGGCCTCAGAGCTGGGCCTGAGTGATTTGGGGCAAATCGCTTCATCTCTCTGAGCCTCAGGTATCCCTTCAGTAAAACTGGGTAATAATTCCTCTCTCTCAGGGTTGGTGTCAGGATTAAGTGACCCAGGAAATCTGAGGCTCGATCAGTGATGGTTTTCTCCTCGCCCCATTCCATCCTGTAACCAGAAGTTCTTGACTGGGGTCTCTGGAATTCAGGGGGTATGTGGACTTGGGGGGGGATTAAATCTTTTTTTTCACTCACCTCTAACTGAAGTTTAGCATTCTCTTAGGGATTTGGGCAACAAGCCACGATAATATGAACAGTGCCTGTGACTTTATAACCAACAGAAATCACAGATGTTTTCATAGAAGATTTCTCGAAATACTGTTTATGCTCCTCACTACTTTGAAATTATGCTAGTTGTTAGACCTTCCTTGTTTTTAACGTGTTAATAAAGATGCACAGATATTACTATACAAAAAATTTGTTAATGTTTTGATAACTGTTTCTCAATAATTGGTTTCTTTTATAACCCTTTGTGGTTTCATTTTATTCACTTACAAACATTCTGAAAAGGGGTCCGAGGGACCCACGGCACAGAAAGGGCTGGTAACCCCAATGTGAGGCAACACAGCTGGGAGTTTGCTATGCTGGGGTTACGCATAATTGTAGCATTCTGCCTGCAGCAGTCAGGAGACTTTGGCATCGGACAGAAGGCAGAAATATACGAGAGTGGGTGAAGCAGTCAAAGGTGTCTTCTCAGGAGCCGTAAGGTCAGGGTTGTTGGGTGGACACTGTGTGAGGGGATGGGGATTGAGGCTGACACCCACTTCGGGCCTCACGTGCTGATCCAAGGACCCTGGCCTGGAAGGGGGAGGTGCCTTTTTCTCATTGCCAAGCTGTGCACCCAAGGGACCCCTTCCCGCCCAGTCAGCACTGTGTGGGCAGGCGGGGTCTTGGGTGAGTGCTCCCGTGTGCCCCTGTGGCTCTGCCAGCTGCAATGAAAGTGAGCCCTTGGCTGCGGGGACTGTCTTCTCCCCCTCTGTACCCTTAAAACATTAAATGGAATTCAGCAAGACTCTAGAGAGTGGGTACACTTCTGGCTGTTGGAATAGGGGAGGAGCGGGGATGGAAGGGCAGGTAGGAAAAGAACCTGGGGCAGCCAGTGGACCAGTCAGAGGTCCCTACTGGGGGACAAGATGAAAAGGTAGGCCCATTCTTCCAATCATTCGTTTATTCACTGATGTTTTTAAGCATCAGTTTTTAAGCTGTCAGGCTTTACCCTGGGTACTGGGGATACGAAGAAAACAGTCTTTACTCTCAAAATTCAGTTTGTGCTGATGTGTGAAGGGAAATAAAAACACACATATAATCTATGACCAGGTATTACATGGTTAAATGGCAGGGGGCTGTGGGAGCACTGAGGAAAGAGCACACCCCTATCTGGGACACAGAGACAAGGTGGCAGGGAGGAGGAGGTACATGTAGCAGGGGCTCTACTGTGGAGAGACTCTTGAAGACCAGACCAAGGAGTGTGGATTTGTCCCTACCGGAAGCCGTAGCAGTGGACCTAGGCTCAAGGCTCCCTCAAATCCCGGACCAAGTGGGGTGGGGCTGGCCGGCTAGGATGGGGAGGGTCTTGTGGGTTCTAGGACCTAGGAATAGGGAAATTGCTCTAGTTCCTGGCAGCAGGAACTAGAACAGAGCAGCTTCTGCTTACTGAGCATCTTTACTAAACACCTGCTATGTGCTGGGCACTGTGCCAAGTATTGTAGTATCAGGTGCCTTTTTTTTTTTTTAATGCTCCTTTAAGCCTCACTATTCCAATAATACAGATGGGAAGACTGAGGATCTGAGAAGCTATGTTCCTTGACTAGGTGAGTGGTAGGGCTGGCATTCAAAACAGCCACCCATCTCCAGCGTGATGCTCTGCTCATTCTCTGTACCACTGGATGGAAGAACCCTTTGCCCACAAATCCTGTTGCATCCCCTCATTTCCACCAGAGCCACTTGGAGTTTGTGGGGAGAAGCATCAAAGGGCCGCAGATCTGGAGGGAGCTTCATTCGTGAGGCTCATCTTACAGATGGCAGAACCGAGGCTCAGTGTGAGAGAGAGACTCGCTCCCAGTCATTCAGCAAATCCACGGCAGAGCCAGGACCAGAACTCAGGGGTCCTGAGACCCCATCTTTTTTCTACCACACTGTGATGCCCAAGAAGAGAAGAAACGCATCTTCCCAGGAATTGAAGGCTGGTATATGAGACCAGGAAGAGGCACAGCTCACCCCAAAGAGCCCTCTTCATTTCCCCGGATGCCGTGGCTCCAAGCAGCTCTGGGGTCTTGCTGAGGATCTCCCCGTCAGATCAGGCTCTAGTTCTGGGAGCAGAGGAGGAGTGGGGTGAGGGTTCAGCCCTTAGATGGACAGACCGCAATAACCCCGGGCCTGCCTGGCACAGGGCCCCTGCCTTGTGGCACCGCGATCTGCGCAGCCCCAGGTGTCCTGGCCAAGGCAGTGGTGCAGTGACGCCAGTGGTAGATAGAGCGAGAGGGCCAGGGCTGGAGGCACATATGGGGACGGGGGCTGGTGGGAGGGAAGAAAGGGGACCCACAGTCCAGACTCAATACCTGCTAATGGGCTGGGTAGGCTAAGATAAGAGTGGGACAGAGCAGAACAGCGCAGAGGAGAACAAAATAGAATAGCTTTGAACTGGGATAATGGAGTGGGCAGAGGGTGCTAGGACAGGCTAGCCAAGGGCAAGCCGGGCAGAGCCTTCTCCTTTGGACCGCCCCACCAGCAGCTGGGGAACCCCTAGAATCTGCCGATGGCTGCCACATGGTGCCCAGAGCCCGAACGTCCTGCCGACTGTGCTGTTCTCACCCTGAAACGCAGGGCCCTGGAGCGAGGAGAGCTCAATTCAGGGA
Organism: Tolypeutes matacus; assembly: GCA_026826555.1. Taxonomy (NCBI): domain Eukaryota; kingdom Metazoa; phylum Chordata; class Mammalia; order Cingulata; family Chlamyphoridae; genus Tolypeutes; species Tolypeutes matacus. The sequence goes on from JAKSZT010054308.1 coordinate 2,867,193, forward strand.
GCTGTGCTGGCTCCAGGCTGGCAGAGCCCCTACACACGGGCCCCCTCTCTGAACAGGGTCTTCTTCCTGTCCAGTCTCATTCTGGCCATCAAGAGGAGTCACACCAATGCACACTGGAGCTCCAGAGGGTTCTTACAGGGGGAATTCCCAGAACCAGTAGAGGCAGAGGCGTTCACAGCGCCCCCTCGAACCTACCCTTCCCAGAGTTACATCAACAGCAACAAATAACCGAATACAGGATCTGGCTTGGGGGAGTGAGCCTGGGCCATGCCCACCCTGGTGGCTAAGCGGTTGCTCCGCCCAGGGTCTGCGTAGGGGGAGAGGGGCAGGCCGGGCTGTTTGCCCCCAAGGCTGCGCCGGGGGCCACCACTCAGGGCCTGCATGTCTGCGCGATATCCACCAGGTGGCGCAGCACCTGGGCTGGGGCTGGCCAGGGTGTGTGGAGGACGTGGAAGGGTTTGTGGTCTGGGGAAGAGCTGAGGGGGGTGTTGGCCTGCGGGGGCAGCAGGAGCTGCTCTGTAAGATGTTCTGGGCTCAGCTTTTCCCCTATTCTCAGCCGGGGACAGAGTAGGAGACAACTCAGTCCATCCTCCTCCCAGAATGCCTTCTACCTCTCCTCTGCTTCTTTCCTTCTGTCCAGTTCTAGATGCTGTGGGCTTGGGATGGACTTGGGCCCAGTCTACACCTGTCTAGCCCAGAGCTTCTCAGCCCCAGACACTGTCCATTTTCTTTCACCCTCTCTGTCCTGCCCAATTGGCAAACCAGGGGGCAAGGGATGGGCCGGGGATGCATAGGTGGGGACATGGGCTGGATGTGGAGGTGACACAACTGGGAGGGGGACATGGACTGGGACAGAGGGACACTGGTTAGACCGGGAAACATGGACTGGGGTGGAGGGACACTGAACAAGATGAAGAATATGAGTTGGGTCTGGGGTCTCGAGCCAGGATGTGGGACACTGGTGGGAAGTGATGGGGACACACAGGCTGGGTGGCTGCAGCCCCTGGAGGGCAGGTTGGGGAAAGGTGGTGCTGACATAAGGGAACAGCCCGGAGCTGGCACCCAGGAAGCCAGAAACACTTTGGCCCTGGAGCGGGAGGTGCAGCTTCAGGCAGTGATGCTGGGCTGGGACCTGACATGGGTGGTCTGGTCTCCTCCAGTCTCCTCTGGCTTGGCCTGGGTGGGAGCGTCAGTGCCAAACTCTTGGGCCTCCCCCGCAGTGGCTGGCCCTGGGTATTTACAGGGCCGTCGCCAGAGGGTGGGGGGCCCGACCCAGGAACTTGGCAGAGCTAGGCTCAGCTGGCCAGGGGCACCCCCCAGCTTGCCCCTGACTGGCTGGGGTTGGCCAGGAGACAGTTGGGCCTCGCCTTCGTGCACACACACACACACAACTGCACACACTTCAATGCATACACACTCAGATAATCTCAGAATCTTGTGGCCCCACACAGTCAATCAAACTCACTGCTCAGGGAGAGGAGGCTTGGGGGACGACAACCCTGAAGGGGCCTCGGAAAGGAAGGCAAGGGCTTTGTTTGCACAGCTGAAGCATAAGGGGCCTCACGCCGGGCCAGGGGAGAGCCCAGGCACCAGCAGAGGGGCTCAGGAGCACAAGCCTCCTCTGGCCCTACACTCGCAGGCAGGAGCACTGACACACACTCACTGGCCGTTTCCACACATCCAGGAATGCGCAGACAATGCACGTCAAAGCCCTCACACACCTTTCACTGGCATTAGGCACACACTGATGTCACATTGTCTAACACATTTATTCAGACACAGGCTCCCACACACATGCACCCCAGGGTCACACAGGGTCACACACTCGAGGGCTGGCATCCAATCGATGACACAGTTCCCCAACACAGACCATGACGACAGTCCCAACTAAACAAACAGTGGTTCCTGCGGAAAGGGCAGCTGCCAAACCGACTGGGCAAAGTCTGGAATCCAGGAAAGTATGGGGGAGGGAGAAGGTTGGGTGCGGGGGAGAGCAGTGCCACATTCACACCCTCTGTAAACCTATGGGGCATGTCAACAGTCACGTGAGACACAGAGACACCTCCGGGACTCCAAGGACATACCCAGACACACTCACAAACACAGGGACAGCCGGAGGCCCCTCGCTCACATCCATGTGCACACCCAGAGACACAGACCCACACCCAGAGTTAGACACAGACACAATTCCTCTCAGAGACCTTGAGTGTCCCCGCTCCCCCACTACATGCTGGTGAAGAAGACGACATGGGTGAGGGGCTTGACTCTGGGAGTGCAAGCGCTGAGCCTGGGACCAGAGAGGTCCCCTTCCTATGCCACAGATATCCTCACGTGTGCACGCACATACACACGCGAACCAGACCCTGAGTCTTGAGGGAGGAGCCTGCTGCACCCCACGTGGGTCCATGCCCACGTCTGCCCACCTGGGCATCAGCTCTGCCCACCTGGGCTGCAGACCCCAGGCCCTGCCTCTCTGCGCCGTTAAGCAACCGAGGCACAGAAGACGATACTGGCACTCCTCTGCGTCCTGAGGCCTGTCATTTTAGTACCCCTCAGGGTCTGACAAGACCTGGTCTGATGGGGAGAAAGGGCGTGCTCTCAGTGGGCCCCTGGAAGGGCCCCCAAAACGGGCCTTGGGAGCACGCCTCCCTCGCTGACAGCTAACTACACCCCAGGCCTGAGCGTGGCTCTAAGCACAGTCCTGGGTGTCGAAGCCAGATTGGCTGGGCCTGGGGGCGGGCCTGTCGGGGTGGGCTTTGGGAGAAGGGGGAGGCTGGAAGGAGACTGGGAGTCTTCCAGCTAGGGTGTGGGTGTTGGGGATGGGGATGGGGGTGCTGCCAAGGAAATATAGACCAGACAGAGGAGACAGCACGACCAAAAGGGCAGGAGCGGTTATGCTTGTGTTTCATAATGTGAACAGTCCCATAAACCTCCAAACTCACAGCAGAGCACACGCTCTTCCCATGCGCAGTGTGTCTTCCTGCACGGGCAGCCCCTCCTGGAGCACGGAGTTGCCCTCCCATTCCCTTCCAGGCTGCTCTTGCACCACCCTACATGACTTCCATGTGAGGGCGCCCCCTAGAGTCCTCCACACATTTGCCCCCAGGCCGAGGGGCTGCCTGCCTGTCTGTGGTGCCCACAGTGAGCCACCCCCTTCCTGGGACAGGTGGCTGGGAGCTGGGGCGCCTGAGCAGTCCCTGAGCCTTCCGGGGCTGTGAAGAGCAGGGAAGTCGGGGAGACTGTGGCCGCCTGGGAGTCTCAGAAACAGCAGATTCTCCTTTAGCTAAAAGCACTTAAGCAGAGGACTGAGTTAAAAATAGGCTGGATTTGGGGGCGGATGTGGCTCAAATGGTTGGGTGTCCGTCTGCCATATGGAGGGACCTGGGTTCGATACCCGGGACCTCCCGGTAAAATAAAAATAAATTAAAAAAAAAAAAAAAATAGGCTGGATTTACTGCCAGAAGGTGGTCGAGAGGAAGGTCTTTCCTGATAGCATTTGTTTTGCCCAAACACCTACAGTGGCTCTGTGGGACCCCACTGGGCTGGGAACCCAACTCTAGGGCTCTGTTCGTGGCCCTTGTGGACCACTTGTCAAAAATTTTTTTTGATTGGTTCCTCTAGGGTTTACAGAAAGCATATTTAGTCTGTCTTCTTTAACTTCTATCATACCACTTCTCGTAGAGGGCACGCACTGCAGCTCCGCTCCCTGCTAGTCTGTGGACTCTTGTTGTCATGCGTTTTATTCCTACACAGCCTGCAACCCCCACAACACATGATTATTTTTGCTTTAAACCCTCAACAATCTTTTACAGAGAATTTAAACATAAGAAAAAGTCTTTTACATTTGCCCACATATTTTCCATTTCCTGGGCTCTTTATTCCTTTGTGTAGATGGAGATTTCCATCTGGCATCATCTTTCTTCCGCTGGAAGGACCTTTTAAAAAACATTTCTTCTAGCCAGGTCTGCCGGTGATAAATTCTTTCTGCTTTTCAAAGTCTGAAACGTCTTTATTTTGCCTTCATTTCTGAAAGATATCTTCACGGAATTCTGGGTTGACAGTTTTTATCTTTCAGTACTTTAAAGTACTGCTCCGCTCTCTTCTGGCTTGCACTGTTTCTCTGAGAAATCTGCTTCTATCATCTTCTCTATGTAATGTGCTTTTTCCTCTGGCTACTCTTACGGCATTCAGCGGTGATTAAACTATTATGTGCCTTCAGGTCGTTTTCACCATGTTCCTTGTGCTTAAGGTTTGTTGACCTTCTTAGCTCTCTGGGTTTACAGGTTTTACCAAGTAATCTGGACACTTTTCAGACATTATTTCTTCCAGGATTTTTCTCTCACTCCCTGCTATCACCACTTTTCTGGGTTTCCCATTGCAGGTATTGATGTTATTCCACAGCTCATTGATTTTCTGTTCTTTTTCTTCTTCTTCTCTTTTTCTTTCAGTTAACTCAAATGTTTGTTTCTCTTGTGAGAGCCTATGTGGTGGCCACAGGGGAAGGAGGGGCACCTGGGTCCTTGCAGGAGACCCTAGTGTGGGTCTTCATGAGATGTTGGGTGAACTCCAGGTAGGGAAGCTTGGTGAGCACTGTCTCTTTCCAGAGATGGGGGTGAGACAGCTGTAGGTCTTGGAGAAGGCCTTGAAGGGGGACTTGGCGAAGTTGCCCAGGGTGGCTGTGCAGCCCCTGGCCAAGGTGTAGCAGTCGTCAGTACCTTCCATTGGCAGCAGCTCCTTGGGCACAGGGGCCGAGACAATGCCAGTGCTTCCAAGGGCAGGGATGAGCCACAGCAGCACAGAGCCACAGAGTCCTGTCACATTGCAAAGGACAGTATGGGGCTTGCTGATCTTGCTCCCCCAATCGTCCCGCTGCACAGGGTCGATGGAGAGCTTGGCCAGAATGACGGCCCTGCAGATGGCAGTGGCTCTCTCCTTGGGAGACTTCATGCCCAGACCCATGTGGCAGTTGTAGTCCCAGATGGTGACAAAGCCCTGAACCTGGTCCACTGGCCAAAGCGGGTCTGCTTTTGCACAGGTCTCATCCTTGAGGAATGTCCCCAGGAAAAAGTCAGTGATCTCAGACTGCTTGGCAGGCAGAGATAAGAGATAGCTCTCCTCCAGGGACTTGATCTCGTGTCCTTGACCAAGCGGCCCAGCTTGGTGACAGGGAGCCAATCCTTGTCTTTGGCCTTGCCTCCACAACAATGGCCGTGACCTCGGCCCTGGACCCCGCTGCCAAAGCCTCCAGGGAAGTGACTGTGGCCTCTCATTCCAGCACCCCCAGGGCTTCAGAGCCATTGCAGGACCAGCATCAGCTGCCATTGGTGTTTTCTCAAAAAGTTTTTCTTTTCTTTCTTTTTTTTTTTTTTTTTTAAGATTTATTTATTTATGTATTCTGTGTTTTTTCTGGATCTGTATTATGAATTTTATGTTGTTCAGTGCTGGATTTTTAATATATATATAACTTTAGATATTTTGTGAGCTTTATTCGGGGACATGGTTAAGTTACTTGGAAGCAGATTGATCCTTTGAAGGCTTGCTTTTTAAAAAATATATATTATATTAGTCAGGGTTCTCTAGGGAAATGGAATCAACAGGAGATATCTGTCAATAATGAGATTTTATAAGTCTCTCACGTGACCGTGGAGATGCACAAGTCCAGGTTCTGCAGGCAGGCTGCAAACCAGGGGCTCTGATGAAAGTCCAATGAAAGGTCCTTGATGAGTTTCTGGAAGAAGTTGAGTGTCCAAAGACAAGCAGGGAAATTCTCTCTGAATGTTGAAATCACTTCCCCTTTTAAGGCATTCAACTGATTGGATAAAAGCATCACCCACTGCTGATGCAATCTCCCTGATTGATGCAGATGTCATCAGCCATCCACGCAGTAAACTCACTGGTGACCAAAGTCCATAAATGTTCTTGTATTACAATTAGCCCAGTGCTTGCTGAGGGTAATGGGAACATGGAATGGGTAGTGGAAGAAGGTAGTGATAAATATGAACTTCGACCATGTTACCAGTCACAGAAACGAGGACAGTAATAGCCATGAACTCTTCTTCTTTGTTTCATTATGAGTATGATTGTAATATGTACACAAAACGAATTTCTTTGTTTTCTTCCCCAACCTTTTCCCCTATCATATGAAAAGTTGTATTAATTTCATGTCATGATATTTAAGGATGTCAAGTTTAAGAGTGAATATTACCCAAGGATTTGCACCCTATTCTGTACAGAATTAATGCGTTTCTAGTGATATGCAGGCGAGTTGAACATTGTTAGGCAGAAATATATATGTATGCTTGTCTGTTATTGTTTTTACTTAGAGACTAAGTATGGTTTAAGGTAGTGTGTATGGTTGCTGAGTTGACAAGGGGTGGACTGTGATAGTCAGGCTAATGTGTCAACTCAGCCAGGTAATTGTGTTCAAGTGTTTGATAAAGCAAGCACTGGGCTAATTGTAATACAAGAGCATTTATGGAAGAGGAAGGCTTCAGCCTTGCAGACATTGCCTGCCATCTTGCATCAACATGTGGCAACAGACTTTGGTGAGGGAAGTAACTTATGCTTTTTGGCCTGGTAACTGTAAGCTTCTACCTCAAATAAATAACCTTTGTAAAACCCAGCAGATTTCTGGTATTTTGCATCAGCACCCCTTTGGCTGACTAATGCACCCTCCTGTTATTGAAACTTAGCATTAGTATAGTATCTTCTCTGACGCTGATGCAAGTCCATAAGTTACATTAATTATATTTTTCCCATGCATCACTATATTCTTACCACTTTGTAATAGTGACATACATTTGTTCTAGTTCATAGAAGAATATTCTTGTATTTGCATTATTATTATTATTTTTTTAATTTATTTATTCATTTATCCCCCCCCTTGCTGCTTGTGCTCGCTGGGTCAGCCAACCACGCCGTGCGGGCGGGCTTGCCTTCACCAAGAGGCCCCAGGAACCGAACCCCGGGCCTCCCGTATGGTAAACGGGAGCCCTACTGATTGAGCCACAGCCGCTTCCCTGTATTTGCATTATTGACCACAATCCTCATCCACCTCTGAGTTCACTATGTTATTCGGTCCTTAGGTTATTCTCTAGCTTCCTTTCAATTGACATTTATATCCCAAGACTACCCCTTTCAGCCACAATCCCATTTATAAACCAGCTGTGTTAGTTCTACTCACTATAATGTGTTACCCTCAACTCTATGCATTTCCATGTTTTTATAGTCAAGCTAATTAGAAATTCTACATACATTAAGGATCAGTACCTCTTCTCAGTCCTCATCCTATCTTTTAGTAACCTGTACTCTAGGTTTTAACTTCTTGTGGTTATTTTTATTTAGTTCATTTTAGTGAAACCATACAATATTTGTTCTTTTGTGTCTGGCTTATTTCACTTAGCATAATGTCCTCAAGGTGACATTATGTTATCATATGTGTCCCAATTTCATTTCTTCTTCTTACAGCAGCATAGTATTTCATTGTACGTATATACCATATTTTGTTTATCCATTCGTTGGTTGATGGATACTTGGGTTGTTTCCATCTTTTGGCAATTGTGAATAAAGTCATTATGAACATTGGTGTGCAAATGTCTGTTTGCATCATTGTTTTCAGTTCTCCTGTATATATTCCTAGTAGAGGGATTACTGGGTCATACAGTGGTTCTATATTTAGCTTTCTGAGGAACCACCAAAGTGTCTTCCACGGAGGCTGCACCATTCTACATTCCCATCAGCAGTGAATAAGCATTCCTATCTCTCCACATCCTCTCCAGCACTTGTTTTCTGATTTTTTTTTTTTTAAATTAATGGCCATTCTATGAGGTGTGAAATGATATCTCATTGTAGTTTTGATTTGCATTTCCCTAATAACTAGTGGTATTGAACATTTTTTCATGTGCTTTTTCACCATTTGTATTTCCTCCCAGGATAAATGTCTATTTAAGTCTTTTGCCCATTTTTAAATTGGATTACTTGCTCTTTTGTTGTTGAGTTGTATGATCTATTTATATAGCATGAAAATCAAACTCTTATGGGATATGTGGTTTCCAAATATTTACTCCCATTGAGTGGGTTGCCTTTTCACCTTCTTGACAAAGCCGTTTGAAGCACCAAAATGTTTAAGTTTAAGTACTTTCATCATTGAGTAAAATGTTAGCTATGGGTTTTTCAAGTAGTTGGGCACCCACCTACCACATGGGAGGTCTTGGGTTTGGTTCCTGGTGCCTCCTAAAAAGAAGACGTGTAAACAACAAGTGAGGGAAGGAGAGAAATAAATAAAATACAAATTTTTTAAGTGTTTAAGTTTGAGGAGGTCCCATTTATCCATTTTTTCTTTCATTGCTCATGCTTTTAGTATAAGGTTTAAGAAACCACCACCTACTACTAGGTCTTGAAGATGTTTCCCTAAATTTTCTTCTAGAAGTTTTATGGTTCTTGCTTTTATAATTAGGTCTTTGATCCATTTTGAGTTAATTTTTGTATATGGTGTGAGGTAGGGGTTCTCTTTCTTTCTTTTGGATATGGATATCCAGTTCTCCCAGCACCATTTGTTGAACAGACTGTTCTGACACAGCTGGGTGGGTTTGACAGCTTTGTCAACAATCACTTGACCATAGAGGTAAGGGTCTGTTTCTGAACTATCAATTCGATTCCATTGGTCTATATATCTATCTTTATGCCAGTACCAGGCTGTTTTTACCACTATTTCGAGATAATATGATTTAAAGTCCAGAAGTAGCAGAGCAGGTGTAGCTCAGTGGTTGAATGCCTGTTTTGCATTTATGAGGTCCTGGGTTCAACCCCCAGTACCTCCTAAAACAAACAAAAGTACATCAACCATTGTTTGGGGGGGAAGGGGGGAAATGTCCAGAAGTGAGAGTCCTCCAACTTCGTTCTTCCTTTTTAAGCTGTTTCTGGCTATTTGGGGCCCCTTGCCATTTCAAATAAATTTGATAATTGGGTTTTCCATTACTTTAGAAAAGGCTATTGGAATTTTTATTGGGATTGCATTGAATCTGTACATTAATTTGGGTAGAATTGAAATCTTTTTTTTTTTTTTAAGTTTAATTTCCATTTTATTTGTCTTTTTCTCCAGAAAGTAGTATTTCTTCAGTCTTTAAGGACTCAGCACCTTACATAGGCTTTGGCGGAGGTCAAGGAACAGCACCTGCAGGTCTAAATCGGGGTGGGGTGTTCAGTCCTTCCTGGCTTCACGAGAACGGTTTCTGACAACCTTGCTGTGAATAGCACAACTCACGCAGTAATGTAGTTTCACATACAGCTTAGGAAGCACATAAGTGTGGAAAACACTTGCTTTGGAAAGGTCCCTGACTACTATATTTTGAATGAAGAACTTCTTAATGGCCTTATCCTTGGACACGCAGTGGGCGCAGTTCGTGCAGCAAATAGGCTGCACATGGCTGCCGCCCTTTTTGGCACGACCATTGTTCCTTCTTTTCTTTGTCATTTCAGAAGTGAACACGAGAAAGAGCTGAAATCTTAACACTATTTATTTAGTTTTCCCATCCATGAACACAGAATGTTCTTCCATTTATTTAGGTCTTCTCTGATATATTTTAGCAATGCATTGTAGTTTTCTGAATACAAGTGCTTTATGCCTTTAAGTTTATTCCTAAATATTTTATTCTTTTTGTTATTATTGTAAATGAAAATTTTTTCCTGACCTCCTCCTCAGATTGCTCATTACTAGTTTATAGAAACATTACTAATTTTTGCTTATTAATCTTATATCCTGCCACTCTGCTGAATTCATTTATTAGCTCTAGTAGCTTTGTTGTAGCTTTTTCGGGATTTTCTAGGTATTGGATCGCATCATCAGTGAATAGCGAAAGTTTTACTTCTTCCTTTCCAATTTGGATGCCTTTTATTTCTTTTTCTTGCCTGATTGCTCTGTCTAGAACCTCTAGCACTATAATGAGCAACAGTGGTGACAGTGGGCATCTTTGTCTTGTTCCCAATCTCAGCAAGAAAGCTTTCAGTCTTTCACTGTTGAGTACAATATTAGCTGTGGGTTTTTCATATATGCCGTTTATCACATTGAGAAACTTTCCTTCGATTCCTATCTTTTGGAGTATTTTTATCAAAAAAGAATGCTGGATTTTGTCAAATACCTTTTCTGCATCAATTAAGGTAATCTTTTGATTTTTCTTCTTTGATTTATTGATGTGGTGTATTATGCTGGTTGATTTTCTTGTGTTGAAACACCCATGTGAATCATATAATAGCAGATTTGAAGAGGCAGAAGAAAGAATTGCTGAGTGTCAAGAAATGGCCTCTGAAAGTGAACATACAAAAGAACAGATGAAGAAAAGATTGGAAAAACCTGAACAAGGTCTCAGGGAACTAAATGATAGTAAGAGATGTGAAAACGTATGTGTCATGGGTGGCCCAGAAGGAGAAGAGAAGGGAAAAGGGGCAGAAGGAATATTTGAAGAAATAATGGTGGAAAATTTCCCAACCCTATTGAAGGACATAGATATCCATGTCTAAGAAGCATGACTTACTCCGATCTGAAAAAATACGAATAGACCAACTCCAAGACACATACTAATCAGAATGTCAAATGCCAAAGACAAAGAATTCTGAGAACAGCAAGAGAAAAACAATGCATAACATATAAGGGATACCCAATAAGATTAAGTGCTGATTTCTCACCAGAAACCATGGAGGCAAGAAGACAGTGGTATGATATATTTCAGATACTGCAAGAGAAAACCTTCCAGCCAGGATCTTTTTTTTTTTTTTTTGCCCATTAGAACATTTATTTCTAGGAGAGAAATAAGTTTCAAACAGTCATATTATAGTAGGTAAAATTAACTTTTGTATTCTTTACAAGCGTAGATTTTTCTCTGTTTATTACCTCTCATACCATCTGTTATAAACAATTCTAGAAAGCAAATTAAGTCATTTCTACAATAAAAAAAAAAAAAAAGAAAGAAAGAAACACCCATGTGTGCCTGGGATAAGGCCCACTCGATCATGATGAATAATTCTTTTTCTTTAAAAAAAAAAATTTATTTTACTTTTATCCACTTTTTAACCCCCTCCTCCCCATTTTTGTGTCCATTCACTGGGCAATTCTCTGTGTCTGTTTCCTGCTCTCTCTTCTCATCTTTCTCCTCCTGTCTACACCAGGATTCGATCCTGGGAAACTCTGATGTGGGAGAGAGGTGTTCTGCCATCTGCGGCACCTTTGTTCCTAATTTTCAACACGTCTCATCTTGGCTCTCCCTTTGTGTCATTCTCCTGTTACGTCATGATCTTGCTGCATGGCTCGGTGGGGTCTGGCACGCCTGCATGTGGAGCCTGGGGCCTTACCCGTGCTCTGGGCCTGGGGGCTCACCTGTTCTCGGGGCCTGAGCGTGCTCCTGTGCACGGGGACAGGCGGCCCGCACGTGTTCTATATTTTTCTTTATTTTACCGGGAGGTCCCGGGGATCAAACCCAGGTCCCTCCATATGGCAGACGGACACCCAACCATTTGAGCCACATCCACTCCGATGAATAATTCTTTTAATGTGTGTTGGATTCAATTAGCAAGTACTTTGTTGAGGATTTCTGCACCTGTATTCATCAGGAAAATGAATCTGTAATTTTCTTTTTTCATAATATCTTTATCTGGCTTTGGTATTTGGATGATATTGGCTTCATAGAATGAGTTGTGTAATGTTCCCTCCTGTTTGAGTAAGGGTGGTAGTAAATCTTGTCTGAATGATTGGTAGAATTCGTCTCTGTGAAGCTACTTAGTCCTGGGCTTTTCATTTTGGGGAATTGTTTGATGACTATTTCAAGCTCTTTGCTTGTGATTGGTTTGTTGAGGTCTTCTGCTTCTACTAGGGTCAGCGTAGGTTGTTTGTATGTTCCTAGGAATTTTTCCATTTCATCTACATTGTCTAGTTTGTTGGCGAACTGTTGTTCATAGTATCCTCTTATGATCACTCTTATTTCTGTGGGGTTAGTAGTAATGTCCCCATTTTCATTTCTGATTTTATTTACTTGCATATTCTCTCTTTTTTCCTTTATCAGTCTAGCTAAGGGTTTGTCAATTTTGTTGATCTCGAAGAACCAACTTTTGGTTTTGCTAATTCTCTCTACCGTTTTTTTTTTGTTGTTGTTGTTATAGTTCTCAACTTCATTTATTTATTTAAGATTTTATTTATTTATTTATCCCCCCCACTTGCTGCCTGTGCTCGTGGTGTCCATTTGCTGTGCATTTTTCTGTGTCTGCTTGTTTCCCTCTGCTGCGTCGTCTTGCTGTGTCAGCTCACCGCGCCGCACGGGCTGGTTTGCCTTCACCAAGAGGCCCCAGGTATTGAACCCGGGGCCTCCCATATGGTAAACGGGAGCCCTATCAATTGAGCCACATCCGCTTCCCAACTTTATTTATTTCTACTCTGATCTTTGTTATTTCATTCCTTCTGCTTGCTATGGGCATAGTTCACTGTTCTTTTTCTAGTTCTTCTAGCTGTATAGTTAAGTCATTGATTTTAGCTCTTTTTTCTTTTTTTTTTTTTAAGATTTATTTATTTATTTATTCACACCCCCCCCCATTGTCTGCTCTCTGTGTGTTCTTCTGTGTCTGCTTGTCTTCTCTTTAGATGGCACCAGGAATCGATCCTGGGACCTTCTGGAGTAGGACAGAGGCATCTCTTGCGCCACCTCAGCTCCCTGGTCTGCTGTGTCTCTCATTGTCTCTCTTCTGTGTCTCTTTATGTTGCGTCATCTTGCTGTACCAGCTCTCCGTGTGGGCCAGCACTCCACATGGGCTAGCACTCTGCATGGGCTAGTTCTCCAGTTGGGCCAGCTCACCATGCAGTCCAGCTTGCTTTTCACCAGGAGGCCCCGGGAATTGAACCCTGGACTTCCCATATGGTAGATGGGCGCCCAAACACTTAAGCCTCATCTGCTTCCCTTTCTTCTTTTTTAATGTAAGCATTGAGGGCTATAAATTTCCCTCTCAGCACTGCTTTTGCTGCATCCCATAGGTTCTTTTTTTTTTTTTTTTTTTTTTACCGGGAGGTCCTGGGGATCGAACCCAGGTCCCTCCATATGGGAGACGGACGCCCAACCAGTTGAGCCACATCCACCCCCCCATAGGTTCTTTATGTTGTGTTCTCATTTTCAATTGTCTACAGATATTTATTAATTTATCTTGCAATTTCTTCTTTGACCCACTGATTTAATAGTGTCTTATTTATGGGAAACGGATGTGGCTCAAGAGGTTCGGCATCCGTCTACCATATGGGGAGACCGGGGTTCGATCCCCGGTACCTCCCAGTAAAAAAAAAAAAAAAAAAAAAAAATAGTGTCTTATTTAATCTCCATATATTTGTGAATTTTCCCTTTTTCTGCCTGTTGTTGATTTCCAGCTTTATTCCATTATGATCAGAGTAAGTGGTTTGTATAATTTCTATTTCTCCCTTCAGTTTTTTAAAAAGATTAATTAATTATTTATTTATTTCTCCCTCCCTTCCTCTCATTGTTTGTGCTTGCTGTATCTGTTCATTGTGTGCTCATTTTCATTTTGGAGACACCAGAACTGAACCCGGGACCTTCCATGTGGGAGGGAGGTGCTTATTCACTTGAGCCACCTCTGCTCCCTGCTTTGTTGTGTCTCTCATTGTGTTTTCCTCCTGTGTTTTTGTTGCATCATCTTATTGCATCAGCTCACCATGCCAGCCCATCATATCAGCTTGCTGTCTTGCTCATCTTTTTTAGGAGGCACCAGGAACCAAACCTGGGACCTCCCATGTGGTAGGTGGGAGCTCAATCACTTGAGCCACATCCACTTTCTTCTCCCTTCAGTTTTGTCAGTGTTTGCCTCATGTAATTTGGGGCATCCTGGTTAGGCACATATACATTTATGATTGTTAGTTCCTCCTGGAGAATTGTCCCTTTTACTAGTATATAATGACCTTCTTTGTCTATAATAGCATCTTTGCTTTTATTTATTTATTTATTTATTTAAAAGATTTATTTATTTATTTATTCATTTATCCCCCCCCTGCTGCCCGCGCTCGCCGGGTCAGCCAACCACGCCGCGCGGGCGGGCCCGCCCCACCAGGAGGCCCCGGGAACCGAACCCGGGGCCTCCCACATGGCAAACGGGAGCCCCACTGATTGAGCCACAGCCACCTCCCAAGCATCTTTGCTTTTAAAGTCTATTTCATCCTATATAAGTATAGGTACTCCAGCTTTTTTGTTGTTGTTACTGCATATGTGGAATATCAATTTCCTGATTTTCACTTTCAATCTATTTGTATCCTTGGATCTAAAGTGAGTCTCTTGTAGACAACATACAGATGACTTATATTTTCTTTTCCATTCCATCAGTCTGTGTCTTTTGATTGGGGACTTTAATCATTTAACAGTCAATGTTATTACTGTAAAGGCAGTTCTTGCTTCATTCATTTTGATCCTTGGGTTTTATCTGTCATATCTTGTTTCACCACTCTTTTTACACTTTGTTATGTTTACCAATATAATGTTCATTTCTAGACTCTCTTCCAAGCCTCTCTCACCTGTCTTTTCTCCCCAGTCTGTAGCATTCCCTTTAGTATCTCCTGCAAAGCCAGTCTCTTCATTACAAACTCTCTGTTTCTGTTTATCTGTGAATATTCTTAACCTACCCTCATTTTTGAAAGACAACCTTGCCAGATATAAGATTCCTGGCTGGCAATCCTTCTCTTTCAGTATCTTAAATATGTCATACCACTGCCTTCTTGCCTCCATGGTTTCTGATGAGAAATCAGCACATAATCTTATTGGGCATCTCTTGTATATGGTGTGCCAGTTTTCTCTTGCTGCTCTCAGGATTCTCTCTTTATCTTTGGCATTTGGATTCCCTTCTCTGCCTCTTCATATCTGCTGCTATATGCCTCCAGTATATTTTTAGTTTCATTGTTGTTCCTGTCATTCCCATAAGATCTGCCATTTCTCTACATATGCTTTCAAATTCTTTGTGTTCACCCAGTGTCTTCTTGATGTCCTTTATCTCTTTAGCCATCCCATTGTATTTAACAAGGAAATTTGTTTGAACATCTATGATTAGTTGTCTCAACTCCTTTATGTTATCTGGAAACTTAGCTTATTCCTTTGACTGGGCCACATCTTCCCTTTTCTTGGTATGTATTGTAATTTTTTGTTGGTGTCTTGGCATCTGCTTTACTAGATATATTTATTCTTGTTCTCTTTTCTCTCTTTAATCTAGGGTTTTATATTTGGCTGGCTTTGTGCTACAGCCCCTTTTTGATACTTGGTTCATCTTAATTTGGAATTTATATTGGCTCATATTTAGCCAATCTGAATTTTTTCAGCTCTTTTTCATCTATTTCTTGCCCTTTCTCCCTTGCTGGTTGTGGAATAGAGCCGAGGATGCATTTGATACCATAAGCTGTGGAGGCTGAAGCTGCCCACCTTGCCCCAGAACCTGATGAAGCTTCTCCCACCTTTCTCCCATGCCAGGGGTAGGGATGGAGTCACTGCCATGTGCAGTAATCCAAGCCATGCAGGCCAAGACCATCTGTAGTTGCTTAGAGAGACTAATGAAAGTCTACACCCCTTCCTCCCCTGCCTGGGGTGGAGATGGAGCCACAAGTGTGGGCAGCAAACCAAGCTGTGCAAGTCAAAACTGACCACAGTTTCCCAGGTAGACTGATGAAGCACCAGCCCCCCTCCTCCCCTGCCGTGGGCGGAAATGGAGCCTCCAATGTGCCCAGCAATCCAGTCCATGCAGGCCAAAAGTGACTGCCATTGCTCAGAGAGGAGGAGGGAGCACTGTACCCCCTCCTGCCCTGTCAGCGGTAAGGACGGAGTCAGAGATGTGTCCAGCAATCTAGTGCATGCAGCTGGAAGCAGCTGCAGTTGCCCAGAGAGGCTGAGGGGACACTGTCCCTCCTCCTGCTCCGTCAAGGGTGGGGATGGAGCCACAGATGGGCCCAATAGTCTAGTTCATGCAGTGTGGAAAGCACCTGAAGTTGCCGGGAGAGGCTGGCACAGTTCCCCTCAGGCTTCCCGCACACCAGAGGCAGTGCCGGAGCCCCGGCCAGGGTCACAATCTGGTCCAGGTGGAAAGAAGTTGGTCCCCACTCCCAACATGAGTCCCAATCAGCCCTGCCCCCCCCCAGACTGGGGGCAGAGTCAAAATGGAGGTCACTGGCCTTCCCCTGACCCACACAGGCCCAAACCCCAGCTGTTCCCAGCACTGGTCTCCAGTCGGCCGAAACCCACCAATCAGCAGCTGAAATCTGCTCCTGAACGTCTCCCCCTCTCCCAACCCCAGAAAATGGAGCCTCCAACTCCAGCCAGGGAAGAGCTCCCAAGGTGGCCAGAGCCTCCAGCAGGAGACAGGCCCTGGCCCTTGAGCACTCCACCCATGAATCTCCACAGCAGATGGGCAGCCTCCCCCCTCTGCCCCTCTGCCCCTCTGAGGATACTGGTCTCCTGGGCAGCATCCAGATCTCCTGGGCAGCATCCAGGTCTCCTGGACCCCCAAACAGATGATTCAGATAGCTCTGGGTGATTACTAACTGCCCTGTAGGACACGCTGACTCCAGGAGCTCCTTACACTGCCATCATCTTGCCCCCTCCTCCTAAGGCTTACTTTTAAGTGTTATTTGGTGGGACCAGAACAGCCTTTAGTCTTGGGCTAATTTGACTTTGTCACTAGGGCAAAGCCTTCTGAGGTCTCTAATCAATGCCCCATGTACCAGTCAGTAACCAGTTAGGAGACAGAAATCACATGGTGATTTGAACAGGGAAAGTTTAATATAAAGAATTAATCAATGTCACAAGGGATTGGAGTAATGAGGGATTGCTTAGTTGGTAGGAGATAAACAGACCTCTGAAAGAATATAGGAATAGCAGATATAAAGAGCAGCCACAACTCCTAGGGTGGAGATAGAGCACCTAAGGAAAAGCTCTCCCTCCCCAAGTCTGAGATCCAGATGTTTTAGGAAAGGGCATGACTATAGCTCAATGAATGATGGAGAGGTTGTTGTGGTGCTCTGCCAGTGGAACTTGCTGGAAATCCACCCTCTAGGATACTGGGGAAAGCTACTCATGGGGAGTTATGTCATCAGAGGCACCCTACTACAAAACCTTCTGATGGGGTTGGGGGGATGCCGTTGGCCACGGGACATGCTGATCTCTATGGTCTGTAGAATGTGGGTGATAGTGAAGCTGCATATGCTGCAGGAGAGGGCTCACCAGGATCAGGAAGGGAAGCCCCTTCCTCCAGCACCCTCTACTGACACAGCTTAACATATTTAAAGGGCTTAGCACTCTCTGTGCAAAACAGGCAAAAAAGATAAAGTATCAATTTTGAACTGAGAGGCAATAAATTGATAACTGGCACAAATCGATAACTGTTAGAAGGTCTTTCCACTCTGACTGGTAAGAACACAAATTATTCCTGGCCCTCTATGAGCTCTGAGGATGGTTCTGCCTGCTCGTTCTGGTGGTTCTTTCCCTAACCCTGCAGTTTCCTCACATGCATGCACTGACAAGCATACTCTCTGCAGATCTCCAGAATTCTCGCTCTGAGCAGTTCTCTCTTCTCTCCAGTACACTACCTTACAAACTTTAGCCATCTTGGCCTCCCAGACTCCCAGTTCAGTCTTCTTCACTTAGGGAGACCAGCTCCCCTCTGCCTGGCTGACCCCTCCCTACCCTGCAGCCTGGAAACTCTCTTTGGGCAGTAAGCTAGAGCACTCATAGGGCTCACTTCATTTGCTTCCTATCTCTCAGGAATCTTTGTCCTGTGCTCTCTGTTGTCCATTGTCTGAACACCACTGTCTTAGTTTATCACAGGGCTGCCAATGCAAAGTACCAGATATGGGTTGGCTTTTATAAACAGGAATTTTATTTAGGGTAAAAGTTTATGGTTCCAAGGCTGTGAAATGTCCAAATCAAGGCATCAGCAGAGATGATCAGGGTCCTGCCACATGGCAAAGTAAGATGGCCGCCATCTCGCAGAGGTCAGCTGTGGGCAACCACGCTTGGGGTTTATCTCTTTAGCCTTGGGTTGCTTTGTGGATCCAGCCTCTTAGGAGCTTTGTATTTAAGCTGTGGCTGCTGGTGATCTCAAACCCTCTCTCACAAGGCAGTATCAAAAAGGGCGGAGCTCCCTTTTCCTTTGTCTCTGCTTATATCAGATCCAGCAAGAGGGCAGAGACCCAACCTGAGTCACACCTCGCTGGTGTAATCCAATGAAAAAGGGTCTCATGCTGTAGCAGTTTAATATTGTTTATGAATTCCAAAAATAGATATTGGATTATGTTTGTGAACTGGTCTGTTCCTCAGGGCATATTAGATTGGATTAGATTCAGAGGTTTCACTTTTACTTGATTAAATAATTATTAAGGCTTTGATTGGGCCATATCGGTAGGTTGAGGAGAAAGAGTTTTGGACTTTGGAGCCCTGAGAAGTAAACGCACAGGAGAAGAATACAAAGGAATAGAGATGGCGCCATAGACATGGCAGAGGCCCAGGGAAGAGAGAGAGCCTGATAGTCTACAGCTGATCTTGTGGAGAGACCAGAGCAGCTGAGCCCAGAGAGGAATGAGCCCCAGGAGACAAGACTTATCCCAGCCTACAGCTGAAGTTGGAAGAAGCTGGGACCACGGAGCCTTAAGAGGAAGATGAAGGCTAAACCCTTTCAGGGGTCGGCAGCCATCTTGCTCCAACATGTGGCAACAGACTTTGGTGAGGGAAGTAAGTTATGCTTTATGGCCTGGTAACTGTAAGGTTCTACCCCAAATAAATACCCTTTATAAAAGCCAGCAGAGGGGAGCGGAGGTGGCTCAAGAGATTGGGCACCCGCCTCCCATGGGAGATCCCTGGTTCGGTTCCCAGTGCCTCCTAAAAAGAAGATGAGCATATAACAAACAGATATAGGGAACAGGCAGAAAGTGCAAACAATGTTGGGGGTGGGGAGAAATAAATAAACTAAATAAATCTTAAAAAAAAAAAAAAAACAAAGCCAGCAGATTTCTGGTACTTTGCATCAGCACCCCTTTGGCTAACTAATACATATACCCACAGGAATGGATTAGTTCAAAAACATGGTCATTTTCTTTTGGGGATTCATGTAAGAACTTGAAACTGTCACAACCACTATTTCATACAGTTTGTCCATTTTTTAAGTTGTTTAAAACAGGACAGTAGAGGGTGGTCCCTGCTACTGAATCATGGCCAGAATCGAAGTCCGCTTGTGATTCTGGAAGAGACTCTTCTCCAAATATGAATTTGTCTGTTTTCAAAAAGACCTTGTTGGATGCTCTTCAGTCTTTTATCCCCTTCGTGCTGCAATAACTGACATAAACTCTCCTAGATGTCACATTCTATAATATCTGTGTATTAAAAGAGGGGAGGTTTTATATTGAAATGTATATATCATCCTTCTAAATTATATATATATATAATTAATTTTATTTTATCGTAGTAGTATATTACATAGTTGAAAGGGTCACAGAGTATGATGAAATAGCTTTGATGAAAAATGACAGCCCCTTGGGAGGAGAGGGATTGGGGAGTTATTACTAAATGAGTATGAGTTTTGGTTTGAGATAATGAAAATAGTCTGGAATAGTCTGGAAATACATAGTAAAAGTTATTGTCAATGTACTTAATGTCAAAGAACTATCCAATTAAAACAGTTTAAAGGATTTTTGTTATATATATTTTACCATAATTAAATATATATATATTTAAAAATGATAAACCCTGTCACCACTTCTCCAACTCCCAGTCCTACTTGCCAGAGGTAACCGCCCTCAAATCTTCTAGTTGTTCCTTCTGATATTTGCATTCATTTTTCTAAATAACATGCTTGTAATGCTATTTTTTCCCCTTTCAATTTTAGACTTTATCTATTGTACCCTCTTAAGGAAGATGAGGATTTATTTCTCTTATATCCTGCCCCTCACACATACTCACTTCACCTACAACCTCACAATATAATTAAATTTAAAATTTTTGGTAAAAATTAATATTTAGCATTTAGATTGTCATGAAGATATAACAATTATTCACATTTGAGCCACGTAATGTACTATGATCCTTTCCATTTATTTTAAAATCTTTCTTTTCCTTGGAGTTAATAATTATCTGGAAAGACCAACATCCCAATAGAGAAATGACCAAAGAATATGACTAGTTCACAGGAAGAGAATGCAAATGGATCTTAAAGGTGTAAAAAGATGCTCAATCTCATACATACGATAAATGAAAATTAAAGTTACTTTGATATAACATTTCTCATTTATCAGCTTGGCACAAATCCAAAAGTGAACAACAGTCTGTTGTTTGAGGCCCCAGGGAAGCAGGCATTGTCCTATACTGCGGATGGGAGGGCAAAAGGTACAACTTGCATGGAGAGGAATTTGGAAATAGCAAGCAAAATTGCAAATGCATTTACCCTTTAACCCAGCAATCGTGCTTCTGGGAATTTGTCCCGTAGCTACACCTGCACACATTTGAAATGATGTGTGTATACAGTTATTCATTGTGGTATTGTTTATAATAGTAAAGTACTGGAAACAACCCAAGTGTCCTTTTATAGAGGACTGGTCAAAGCACTGTAAATTCCCACAATGGAAGAGTAAGCAACTGGTCAAGAGAATTAGGAAGCTCTCCATGGAAAGATCTCCAAAATCTATTGTGAAGTATAAATAGCCAAGTGTAGAACAATGTATATAGCATGTAAGGAAAATGAGATAGCATATTCATATTTATCTATGCCTTATTTTAGAAACACTGACATATACATGAGAAAATAATCTAAATGGTTTCCTGTTTTGGGGGAGACTGGGTGCATGGAGTCAGTTATTGAACTTTTGGTATCATTTTGATTTTTGAACCTCATGAATGTATCACCCATTCAAAAATGAATTAAAAGGGAAGCGGATGTGGCTCAAGCAGTTGGGCACCCGCCTACCACATGGGACGTCCCAGTTTCGGTTCCTGGTGCCTCCTAAAAAGAAGACGAGCAGACAACAAGTGCTAACAATGGTGGGGGGAGGGGGGATAAAGAAATAAATAATAAATCTTACCAAAAAAAATGAATTAAAAAATTTTAGATGCCTAGGTTTTTTGTTTTCTCAGTTTTCTACTACTTATTACTAATTTATCCCCAAATTCTGATTGATTCTCCCTCTCTATATTGTCAAATTCATCAAGTAGCCTGACAGTTACCTTTTTCTTGGAAACACCCTTCCTGGAGACTTTCCTCGCTTTGTTCTAATCAGCTGTGACTGTTCTTTGGTTTTGCTACATAGCTGCCATCTTGGAGCTTCCCTTTAACAACCTTCTGGGAATTCTCATCCCCTCTTTCCAGTGTCAGAGCCCTGATTCCTGGATCCCATGTCTCATTGTTTTTTTTTTTGTTTACCTCTCATTTTATGGAGCACATCTCAGGGGCTTCCTGAGAAAGTTTTCATTGGAGGTAAATGTTTTGCAGCACTGAATGACTGAAAGTGCTCTTTGTCATGTCCCCATTCTTTTTTTTTCTTTTAAGATTTATTTATTTATTCCACCACCACCACCCCACCACCCCACCCCACCCCCCGTAGTTTTGTGCTTGCTGTCTGCTCTCTGTGTGTTCTTCTGTGTCTGCTTGTCCTCTCTTTAGGCAGCACCAGGAACTGATCCTGGGACCTTCCGGAGTGGGAGAGAGGCGCTCAGTCTCGTGCGCCACCTCAGCTCCCTGGTCTGTTGTGTCTCATATTGTCTCTCCTCTGTGTCTCTTTTTGTTGTGACATCTTCCTGCACCAACTCTTCTGGGTGGGCCAGCACTCCACACGAGCCAGCACTTCTGCGAGCATGGGCCAGCTCACCGCACGGGCCAGCTTGCCTTCACCAGGGCCCAGAAATCAAACCCTGGACCTCCTGCATGGTAGACGGGAGCCCAATCACTTGAGCCACATCCGCTTCCCATCCCCATTCTTTTTTTTTTTTTTTTTTTTTGCCCATCCCCATTCTTAATTGTAGTTTCGTGGAAATAAGATTCTGGGTTGGAAAACGTTTTCCCTCCAGAGTATTGAAGTTATTGCTCAAGCAGGTTTCTTTGCTTCTAGTGTTGCTATTGAGATGTCTAAGACCAAAATGATTCCTCATCCTTTGTATGAATATAAGTCTTTTCTTTATCACTATTGTTCTAAAATTTATGTACTTGGACAGTTTCTTTTTTTAAAGATTTTATTTATTTATTCATTTATCCCCCCCTTGCTGCTTGTGCTCGCTGGGTCAGCTAACCACGCCGTGCGGGCGGGCTTGCCTTCACCAGGAGGCCCCGGGAACCGAACCCCGGGCCTCCCATATGGCAAACGGGAGCCCTACTGATTGAGCCACAGCCGCTTCCCTGGACAGTTTCTTATATTATTTATTTTATATTTTCCTCCCATCTCTTTTCTCATATTAGTTGGATGTTTAGCCAACTGGGCTGATTCTCTAATTTTATATTTTTCTCTCCTATTCTCCAACTCTTTGTATATTTAGTCTGCTTTCTTGGAAATTTTCTCAGTTATATTTTCTATCCTTTTGATTATTATTATTTTTTTTTTAGGAGGTACCGGGGAATGAACCCAAGACCTCGTACTTGGGAAGAAGGCACTCAACCACTTGAGCTATATCCGCTCCCCTTGATTAATTTTTTTACTGACCTATATTTAATTTCTAAGAATTTTATCTTTAAATATAGTCTTATCTTATTATTTCATGGGTCCTCTTTTACCTTTTGAAAATATTAATTATCATTTTTAAAGTTTTCTTCTACTCTCTGCATTATTCTTATTTCCTTTTGATTCCTTTTTCTCTGTGTGCTTTGGTCTCTGTTTTTTGTTGTTGTTTGGTTGGTTGGCTGGGTTTGTTTGTTTGTTTTGCCATTGGAGGCTTCCACAAATGCCTGCTGATCCTTGGCTATCCATATTTTAGCATGAGATACAAAAAAGCTGATGGGTAACTATGTGTATGAACTGGGTTTGTCGTTTCACCTCTGCTAGAGTGTAAGGTCCTCAAGACAAAGCTCTTTGTTGGATTAATTTACAGTTAGAGTCCAAGTACCTAGGATAGTGTCTGGCACTAAATGCTCAATAAATATTTGTGGAAGGAAGGAAAGAAGTAAGGAAGGGAGGGAGAAAGGGAGAAACAAAAGGACAACTAGGGGCTTTTTCACTTTTTCCAAATGTTGATCCTTTCTATGGGTCTGTTCTCTCGGACTTTTCCAGAAAAGAGTTCTCTGATCTCCTTCTTGGGAGCATAACCCTGGGCTTTCTGGAAGCAGGGAAAGGGGCAGGGGTCTTGCCATTCAGCATACAGGTTGTCATTTAATGCCCCTATTTTTTAGAGAGACGGAAATAGGTTGGCAGCTATATATGGCAGGGGAAGGTTAGAGGGGTTGAGAAGGGTAGGGGGGTTTTCTTTTTGGAGAAATGAAAATGCTCTGGTGTTGATTGCAGGGATGAATGCACAACTCTGTGATTGTACACTTTGGATGGATTGTATGGTTTGTGAATATGTTTCAATACATTTTTTTTTTTAAACGCCCCTATTTTTATCCCTATTCTCACACTCATTTTTCCTGGTGTTCCTGTGGCGGGAGACGTGCTTTCTATTTATCTGGTTTTCAAACCCTACTACATGCCAGGCACTGTTCTCCAGCAGGGCACTGTTCTCTACAGTCTACTGGGGAGAGACAAAAAATAAAATGTCAGGTAGTGATAAGTGCTATGAAGGGAAGTAAAACAAAAATAAGAAGACAGAGTAACAGGTGTGTGCGCGCGCGTGCGCATGCTGGGATCATCAGAAAAGACCTCTAGACTTCCAAAGGCGTGAACCTGGATGAGATCTCTTAGGGAGGGAAGGAGGAGGTTTCCTGTGGGCGGGGCTGGAAGGAATGTAGTCACTTAGTTTCCAAGCAACACCTCTCCCACCGCCCCCCCTTCCCAACCAGGGCCACATCCTGCCTGGAGAAATGCCTTGTTCTCCCTTCCTGGGTTCTGCGGGAGCCAACAGACTCCATTCCCACAGGAGCTCACCCTGCAGGCACCCGGCTTAGAGTTTCTTCCTCGTCAAATCAGTTCCCTCTCCCCCACCTGCTGTCCATCTTCCAAAATAAGTTAAACCTCTCAGGTAATGTGGTCTCTTCTCCCATGCAGGGCAGGGAGTGGGGGTAGGTTTGTACACAATTGTTATATAATGATTCGCAGTCATTTTATTGCAGTTTTGAGAAATAGACATGTGCAATTAACCCCTTATGAGTCCCTAAGTCTTTTGAAGGCTGGGATTTGAGTGGTGTCATGGAAAGATTCAAAATCAGACAGATCTGAGTTCAAATCCCAGCTCCACTCTTTATACCTGTGAGATCCTGGGCAGGCTTTTGACTCCGTGCAGTCTTCACTCTGGGATGGGATGATACCTACTGTTTTGGCTGTCATGAGGAAGGCTGGTTCCCCTCACTCTCATCCCTTACAAAACCAACTCCCCAAAATACACATTAAACTAAAAATAGACAAAAGGGGATAGGAAGAGAAGAGGCAACCAACCCACCAGGGATGAAGCCCACCCCCCTAGCTCAGGGATATTCACAGATATATCCGCCCTCACTGCTTTCTATCGTGGGAACTAGATGTGCTTGACCAGGATGCATTTGTCTGACTTTGAAGCACAAGCAAGGAAGTAACATTAATATGATAATTGAGGCCCACAGGACAGAAGGAGTTGCATTTCCATTTGGTGACCATAAACCTATCCTGACCCTTACCCCAGGAGTGGGTGATGATTCCCGCCCAGTTCCATCACGTCTGGGTGAAGAACACATGCATAGATTAGGAAGCAGAAAGGGCTGCTTCACTAGATCTAAGGTACTCTCCAAGAAGGACTATGGCTTCATTCAGTTTATTCACTAACTTTAATCAAAACTGTACAGGATGGGAAGCGGATGTGGCTCAATCGATAGGGCTCCCGTTTACCATATGGGAGGCCCCGGGTTCGATTCCCGGGGCCTCCTGGTGAAGGCAAGCCAGCCCGCGCGGCGGGGAGAGCTGATGCAGCAGGACGACCCAACAAAGGGAGACAAGCAGACACAGAAAAACGCACAGCAAATGGACACAGCGAGCACAAGCAGCAAGGTGGGGGGGGAGGATAAGTAAATAAGTAAATAAATAAAAATAAAATCTTTAAAAAAAAACTGTACAGGAGGGGAGCGGATGTGGCTCAAGCAGTTGAGCGCCCACCTCCCACATGGGAGGTCCTGGGTTCGGTTTCCTGTGCCTCCCGAAAAAAAGAAAAAATAAACAACAAACAAAACAAACAATAAAACCAACTCAGGGAAGCCACTGTGGCTCAGTGATTGAGAGCTGGCTTTCCGCATACAAGGTCCTGGGTTCAATCCCCAGCCCCTAGTACTTAAAAAAACAACAACAGTATGTTCATGTATGAATGATATACTTCATTAAATTTTTTTAAAAAGAGTTTATATATATATATATGTATATACATATATATATACAGGGACATGTAGATGTCTGCCCTGGGCCTCCTGGGTCCTGGCCAGCCCCAGCTCCCTGCCACGCACCATGTAGACATCACGCGCCTCACGCCATGCCACGTCACAAGCCTTATCACAGAGGACTTTGCTCAGGGACAAGTTTCACAATTACTTCAAGCAGCCATGCTAGAGTTATCCACATATTAAAGCAAACAGCATTTTAGAAGCTTCTAGAAGTTAAGAAAAACTTTCTTTTTCTAGTCTGAAAACCTATGTCTGTCATAATGTTGTTCAGGACTCGGGAAACAGATCACAAACCATGGTCCCCAAATCAGTTCTGATACTGGCGCTGCCCCTTTGGGAACATCTCGCTCCCTAACATCACACGTGCAGATGTGGCTGTGTGCCAGGCACTGAGAAGCGGAGGCGTCAAACCCTGTCCCTGGCCACCCGGAGCAGGTGAGGCAGTGTGGGTTTGGCGTCCAGTCTGGCTGATCTGGACCTGGAGCTTGAAGCCACTGCGTACCACCTGGGTGGCACCGGCTCTCGGTGGGCCTCCACGCAGATCCTAATCCTGCCCTGGAAGATACCCATTGGATTAATGCGACAGGTTACGCAAAGCTCCTATGTGCCGGGTACATCACAGATGCTCAAGTGGTGGTAGTCATTACTACTAGTAAGTAAAAGTGCTGCTGTTTACTAGGTGTCAAACAAGTGCCTAAGTTATGAAGGACTACAGGAGTTCAGGGAGTAGCTAAATTGACCAGGGATGCTCTGTGAAAAAGGTGGAACTTGACAGGATTGCCAGATAAAATATAGGACTCCCAGTTAAATTTGAATTTCTCATAACATTTTTTTTTTTAGTATAAGTATGTCCCAAATATTGCATAGGACACACTTATACTAAAAAATTAATCATTGTTTATCTGAAATTCAAATTTAACTGGGCACCCTATGTTTTATTTGCTAACTCTGGCAATCCTAAAATTGAAAAAGGGGCAGCATGGATGGGCTGGGAGGAAGGGATGGAGGGGAATGTGAAAACTAAAATGTATTTGTGTTTACATATACCAGATGCTGTGCTGGGCAATCTACAAGAATATCAAAATCCCTGTGAGCTATTTATTATTCCTTACATTTTATAGGTGAGAGAACTGAGACTCAAGGTCACTACCAGCGAGTATTTAAACCCTGAGCACCTGTTTCTACCTATGCACTGCAGTGCTCCCGTGGGGCAGAGAGAAGCAAAGGAAAAGGATGGGGACACCCGCCTTCACCTGAGAGCCCACCCCAGGCAGCCATGCCCGTTCTGTTCTGACACACGCTCATGGCTTAATGCCGAGACTCCCTAATATTTTTTTCCTTTCTTTTATCTATTTTTGTAATTTCTTTTTGAGAACCGAACCCAGCAGCTAGACTTAGAGATTGCCACTCCCTTTAAGACTTCCATTTAACCCAGTTGCATCTTGGGTGCATTTGAATTATTCATCCAGATCAAGTGCTCCTCCGTGCTCAGTTTTGTGTTCCACGAAACCCATCCCCAGAAGCCACCGCGGGGAGCTGTGCCCAGCTGCTAGAGTGTCACCATCCTCCACCAACCAGGTGCCAGGAAATTTCATAATAGAGACAAATTTACCACAGATCTTCCTGACCCCCACGAATGCCATCCCCAAACAAAGGATTCTGTGAAAAGATAGACATGACATATCAGATTACAATAATATAAAACCACATTTTCTTCAAATTATATGTATTTTTAAAGCAGCTTTAGTCATGTGCCATACAATCCATTTAAACTGCACAATCAGTGGCTCTCAGTATAATCACAGAGTTGTGCTTTCATCACCACCATTAACTTTAGGACATTTTCATTGCTCCAAAAGGAAAAACCCCATACCCCTTAAAACCCCCTTATTATTGACACAGCATTGGTGTGGTGCTTTTGTTACAATTAATAGAAGAATATTAAAATATTAATGTTGACTATAGTCCAGAGTTTGCATTAGGTGTATTTTTCCCACATACTCCCCTATTATTAACATCTTGTAGTAACAGTGATATATGTTTGTTCTAGATCATGGAAGAACATTCTTATATATATTTGTACTTTTTTTTTTTTAAAGATTTTATTTATTTGTTCATTTATCCCCCTCTTGCTGCTTGTGCTCGCTGGGTCAGCTAACCACGCCATGCAGGCGGGCTTGCCTTCACCAGGAGGCCCCGGGAACCGAACCCGGGACCTCCCATATGGTAAACGGGAGCCCTACTGATTGAGCCACAGCCACTTCCCTATATTTGTACTTTTAACCACACTCATCATCCACAACAGGATTCACTATGTTATACAGTCCCACGTTTCCTCCGCTAGCTTTGAATTCCCCCAAAGTCACAATCACGTCTACACTCTAAATGATGCAAAATTCAATGTAAAATAAAAAATATGCTAAAGTGTGATGCCTTCAACCAAGTTAGGTCCATGCCAATACAGGGTCTTTATTTCCTGCAAAGTCATCCTCTTTAAAACAAAACAACACAGTGAAATTCAACATTACAGCGCGGCAGGGAAGACACTGACAACCGAGTCACAGTTCTGGTCCTCGTGCCGGCGCGGACACGCATTCAGCTACATTTCAGACAAGAAGGAACAAAGTAAACACTGTAACAGACAAAATGTCATGGGGGCCCAGAAGACAGAGTGATTAATTCTCCCTGTGGGGAGGTGGTACTGAGCCAGGCAGAGGGATGAGTGGGATTTCGACAGCTGGTGATGGCGTCCCCAGCAGTGGGAACAGCTTAAGGAGAGGTAGAAGGCCAGGATGGCTGCAGGACTAAGTCATCATCTCATCCACCAAGACGCTATTGCCAAATTCCACATATTCCCTGTTGTCAATTATCACTTCTTCCTGCTTCAGAAGCAAAAATCACATACCTGCATTTTACCCCTCAAGACCTTTAACTAGGATTTATAAGTGCAGTGGTTTTAAAAGGGATGCCCCGTTTCCCAGACTAGCCCCCCGCCCGAGTCCCGGGGCCCTTTACGCACATTCCAACACTAGGAACAGGCACCCGAGCAACAACAGAGGCCTTTTCCTGCCCGATTCTCGCCGGCCCCTCAGTGTCGTTACCTCTAAACTCCCTCGTTAACAGGTCCGCAGACCACACAGGCACACGTGTCACCGGCTCCCCCTCCGCAGGGCCAGACAGGAAACCCATTTGGAGGATTTAAAACAATTAAAAAATGTGCCTTCCAATTTTACAACTTGCTTTACTTGCCCGAGGGAGGAGCCAAGCCCCTTATATAAATATCACCCCCCAAAACAGGCCTGCTCCGTTCCCACCCAGCTCGGCGACCTTGATTGCTTTTTCTGCGTGAGGCTCAGAGGTGGGTTGCGGGGGGGGGGGGTGTTTATTTTTATTTTCCTCCCATTTCATCTATGTCTTTTGCAGACTCTGGCTTTTCTAGCCATGTTTATTTTGTAGGCACTCCCAGTAGCCAGCAGAGAGGTGGAGCCCTCCTTGGTGGCGCACACGGGACGCCGTGGAAATACTTCCTCGACACCAACCTCTCCACCAGCCTTTGACAAAGCTGTTTAGCAGGCTCTGAGGGACCACAGAGGAAGAGGGTTCCTGGCCGTGACCTGGGCGGTTCCTAGACTCAGGGCAGCCTGGAAAAAGACCCCTCTCCTGGCAGCCGAGACAGGGGGCACC
This sequence comes from Tolypeutes matacus, assembly GCA_026826555.1. Classification (NCBI taxonomy): domain Eukaryota; kingdom Metazoa; phylum Chordata; class Mammalia; order Cingulata; family Chlamyphoridae; genus Tolypeutes; species Tolypeutes matacus. The sequence goes on from JAKSZT010054308.1 coordinate 2,896,410, forward strand.
CAGGGTGCTGGGTGGGATGGAGGCCTTTAGGTGACGGGGAATTCAGGCTCTTATGGCCCCATCCCATCCCTGGCTCAGTGCCTTTGTACTGAGCCTCTCAGGATGGCACTCAGGCTGCCTCACTCCTCACCTGTCTCATGGTTCATAAACACTGGGAGTCTCCAGTTAACCTTTTTTTTTTTTTTGCCTGTTTGTTGTATTTTTAGTCACCTTTAATGATGTATCATTTGCATACAATAAAATTCACACACTTCCAGTATATAGGTCTATGACTTTTTTTTTTTAAGATTTATTTTATTTCTCCCCACCCCCTCGTTGTTTTTCACTTTCTGTGTCTGTTCGTCTTCCTTGTTTCTTTAGGAGGCACGAGGAGCCAAATCAGGACCTCCAATGTGGGAGGGAGGTGCCTAATCGCTTGAGCCACCTCCACTCCGTGCTTTGTTGTGTCTTTATGTTTTTTCTTCTTGTGTCTCTTATTGTGTCAGTTTGCCGCTCCTGCTCGTTGCGCCAGCTCACTGTCTTCTTTAGGAGTCATCAGGATCCAAACTAGCATAGGTCTATGACTTTTGACAACTGTATACACTGTGTAAACACCATCCTTATCAGGATAAAGAACTTTTACATCTCCCAAGGAAGTTGCCTTCCCTCTTCAGGCCAGTCCCCACATTCCTCCTACCTCCACCCTAGTCCCAGTCCACTACTGAACTACTTTCTGGATTCTTGCTCAAGGTTCTGGAACACTTTTCTAGCTGGGCGTTGTGGCTGGCTGACTGGGATCAGACACTGTCCCCCTCCCCACTACTCTGTCCTTCTCCCATCCTACAGAGTATCCAGGTGCGTGTATTGACATAAAAATAGTGGGGTTTTTTTGTTTTGTTTTGTTTTGTTTTGTTTTGTTTTTTAATGTAAGTTAGGGAAGAGGCAGTTCTGTTGGGACAGAAGCCTGAAGGGGGATGGGGATGAGGCAGAGGGAGCAGGGGCAGGTCTTGACCTGCTAGATGGGTGGGGGCAGGAGCCACATGACTGGCTTTGATGAGGGTCTTGGAGACTCAGGGCCTAAGCCTGGGTGTTTGGTGACTAAGGGCAGCCCAGAGTTGGCGAGAGGGTCCTGCCTCCGATTTGTACAAGAGTGTGGGGTTTTGGCCCCTGGCTCTGTTACCCTTGACTGCCCTCACCTGGGGCAGGGCTGCTCTCTTGGTTGGCCCCAGCTTTCTGCATTGTCCCAGGAGGGGCTGTGTGGGACAGTCACGAGAGCCTGATGGTCTCTGTGCACACTGGGCTCCGAAATCGCCGGGCAGCCAGAAGGGAGATTTGGGCAGCAGTGTCCTTGCCTGAAGGGCTGAGGGCGCTCCCAAAGAACTCAGTAGCAAAGCCCCCATCCTTAGAGAGGACTAGAAGTCCTGAGGACAGAACAGCAAGGTGGCAAACAACGTGCAAATCCATCCTCAGCTCAGCCCCCAGGAAGCCTACCCGGGGACCCCATGGATTGAGGCAGCTGTGATTGAAAATTGAAGCACCGGAGCATGAGGAAACGCAAGCGGCCCTTCTTGGAAACCCCCAACAGCGGTGACCCAGGATCCTCCTGCCAGCCCAGCCCCCACCAGCAGGAAAACACTGCACCCAGCAGTGCAGCTGCAGCATCCAGCAAGCTCGGATGCGTTTATGAGGCCGGGAGATGCCCCATGGGGACCATCAACAGTATCTGCGGGGCGCTTTAAAGGCGCTGGGGCGTCTGTATCAGTAGGTAGGGGCTGGAGCCAGTTGCACTGGCAGGCGTTACTGTCACTGTCAGCCTTCTGTAAGAAAAGTCATGATAATCGCCATAATAATAGCGAGTCCCAAGTTCTTTCCCAGGCCAGGCATGCCAGCCCTTCCAAGCACTTCACACACCTTTCTCGTCTGATCCTCCCGTGACCCTGAGGGTGGGCGCTACTATTTGCCTCAGTTTCATAAACAAAGAGATTGAGGCACAGCTATGATATTCCCAAGGTCACAGCCTAATAAGTGGTGGAGCTGGGGTTTGAATCCCTGCGGTTTGTCTCCAGAGCCCAAGCTTTTAGCCTGAGTGAGGCCTGGGGAAGCAGGTGACCTGGGAACAGGCTCTGACAACTTCTTTCCTCGCCCTCAATAACTCTCAACCGGGGGGCGCCTGTGGCTCAATCAGTGGGGCTCCCGTTTGCCATGTGGGGGGCCCCGGGTTCGGTTCCTGGGGCCTCCTGGTGAGGGCAGGCCCACCCACGCGGCGAGGTTGGCTGACCCGGCGAGCACAGGCAGCAAGGGGAGGATGGATGAGTGGATAAATAAAATCTTTAAAAAAATAAATAAATAAATAAAATAACTCTCAACCATCCTCCTGCCACCGTCTCCCTGCCAGCCCCTACTCTGAGGAACACGCTGCCCCCTTGCTGAGATGGACTTATCCCACGGCCTCCTGCTCCTCCTGGGGCCTACTTGCTCCACACCCCATGCATCACCAGGTGCTCTCCATTGGTCCTCTCCTCCTGTCTACAACTGGGCTGAGGGTTCCCCACCCCCCAAAAAAAAAGCATTCCAGGAGCAGATGTAGCTCAAGTGATTGATGTAGCTCAAGTGAAGATTGAATTGCTGTTCAATCCCTGGAACCTCTTAAAAACAAAACAAACAACAACAACAAAACATTCCTTCCCTCCATCCTGAAAACTCCTCAAGCTACCAGCCTTTCCTAGTTGACATCTGCTTGTTTGTCTGCCCAGCTTCCATTCCCCCTTTGGGAAGAGAAGCCCAGTTTTCCTTGGGGACCCACTCCTTCACCCCCAGTCCATGTGGTTTGGGTGGGGATCACCCCACCCCCAGGTGCAGCGGTGAGCAAGCGTCCTGAGCCTGGCCAGTCCTAGCACAGCAGTCCCAGGCCACAGGGATTGGTTTGGGAATGGACAGAGCCCTCTGTGAGTTTTTGCTGAAAGAGCTAGAGGTGTTCTTTCTTCTGGGATGACTTAGGTGATAGAATGCAAGCCTAAAGCTTATATTTTGCCTCTCTGACAAATATACCAGGCCCCCTTCACTCTTTTGTGATACCTGCCTGGCCCCTGCAGGCACAGCTTCTGCAAGCCAGCTCTCACACCCTGTTTCACATCTATTCCAGGGCCTCAAATCCCAAGTCTGCTCCACAGCCACACCTCTACCTCAAAGCACTGACTCCACTTCCAACCCCTAATTTGCAACTTCTTGCTCAACCCATTCTCCTGGAAGTCCCAACCACCCTAACCTTCTGAAATAGAACTCTTCATCCTTCCCCAAAAACACACTCCTGCTCCTGATCTCTCCATCCTGTTCATAGGATCTCCATCTTCTCGGTCTCTCAGGCTTCAGACCTCGGCACCCTCACTGACTCTCTCTGCACAGTCAAGGTCCTGGCTTGCCAGTGACAGCAAATGATTGTATGTCAACTCAAGCAGAAAAGGGGTGTGTTGGAAGGAAATCAGGCGGCATGCACAGGGGATGAAACGGCTGGAGAACCTGCCTTGGAAGAAGGGCGGGAACCAGGTACATGGGCAGCCAGAACTACAGCCAGAATCACCGGAAGGGCCTAGGGAGGAGTGAATTCTCAACTCCCCACATTTCTGAGTCCCTCCTCTGCAGCCCTGCGTGGGTGCGTCTGATGGCTGAGCTCTAGCACACAAAGCCTGGGACAGCAAGTATTTTATCCTTGGGCTTTCATAGGCCTACCTCCCACCAAGGCTCCTGATGCTGGACAGACAGACAACCCCCTCCTCCTCCCACATCTAAACAACCACAGCATCCTGTCGGGACCATTTCGAAGATGGTCTTGCACCCCTCTGCATCCTCAAGGCCTCACCCCAGCCCAGCACTTATTGCCCCTCTCCAAGAGCAGCTGCCAGGACAGCTGGATAGGATGGTGCAGTGGTCAAAGGCAGGGCCCTCAAGCCAGATTACCTTGTTTCAAGCTCTGGATTTACCACTTAGCAGCTGTGTGGCCTCGACGAAGTTATCAACCTCTCTGTGCTTCAGTTTTCTCGACTGTAAGATGAGGCTAGTAATACTACCTACCTCTTATGGTGATTGTGAAGATCAAGTGCGTTAATGTACGTGAAGTACTTCAGATGAGCCTGGAGTGGAAAATGTGTTCTATAAATGTGAGCTGATGCTGTTACAATTCCCTAGGCACCTGGTCCATTATCTACTCTCTGGGCTCCAAACCCTCTTTCTCTTTCTTCCTTCAGCCTATGGCTCCCCAGTTAAATTCAAACCTCTTGGCCTGTCTGGAAGGCTATGCTAAGGTGGCCCAGGCGTCCTTCTCCAGTCTACTCTGGAATGGCCTCAGCCCATTCAAGGCCAGTCCCCCAGGGACCCTCCCTGCTGCCAGTCTGACACCAATCCCCACACGGGGACTCATGTCCCAGAGGAGCTCTTTCTTCTGAGTCCCAAAGCACAAAGTGCCTGCGTCCCCCAAGGTGTTTACCTTAGGTGTCTCTCCTCGCATTCCAGCTGCTCCTACACTTCTGCCCACCTCTCTGGGTGGTTCCCAGTCTCCCTTAACACACACCCCCCACCCTCCCCTGCAAGCTATGTCTTTGCACACACACACCCTTACTTTACTTTGTTCATTCATACTCCTGTGTAAGACTCAGCTCAGGATCCCCAGGACCCAACAGCACCTGGCAAGCAGTTGATGAACGATGGTGAAGAAAAGGCCCTGGGAAAGGCAGAGCTGGAGAGGGGAAGGGAGGGTGTGGGGTGGAGCCTGGGGAGGGAAAAGGAGGGTAGAGACCTTCTAGATTCTTGAGTCCAGATCCTCTCCCCATCTTCTTCCCCTCACCCCTGCAGGTCCAGGGGAAGAGTGGCCTGGCAGCGCCTTTAGACATGGAATGCCTTTGCCCACCCTCCCTACCCAGGAAACCCCCAAAAGCCACTTCCCACATGCATCTGTCTCTCTGCCCCACTGAACCTCAGAGCTCCTGGCCACCAGGTCCCTGGGGCATTCATTTTTTTTTTTTTTTTCTTTTCTTTTCTTTTTTTTTTTTTTTTTTCTGGGGCATTCATTTATCACACACTACTGGTACAGCAAATATTTGTGTTCCTGGAACTCCTCCTTCCCCCCTTTCCCATATCCTGAAGGCTCCCCCTGCTCACCCCCAGTGTCAGCACCTTTCCCTCCAATCAGTGCCTAAGGGCCAGGACCACGTGAAGAGAAACATGCACTACTTTCTTACTTACTGAGGGACAGCTTACTCCCCCAGGCTCAGCACCAGGCCCCTCCGTCTATTATTTCATTCGATCTCTATAATAACTCCATGAGGAAGACAGGCTTGTCCCCATCTTACAGATGAAACAAACTGAGGCTCAGAGACGTTAAGTAATGTTCCCAAGTCTGCACAACTGGCACTCAAACCCAGTTCCCTTCGCTCTCTCCCTCTTCACAGTTGCCTTATCTAGCATCCTCTGGGTGCCTAGCAGAGTGACCCATGCCCAGACAAATGCTGACCTTCATGAATGTTGGATGAAGTGGAGAGTGAGCCATTACCTGGACATCTACCACCTGCAGGGGCAGGCCAGGGCCGGCTTTCACCCTAGGGGACTGCATCTCACAAGGCAGTCCCATAAGTATCCTTAGGTCCCCTCCAGGTCCCTCCTGTCCCCCTGCCCTTTCTTCTCCTGGCCCCACCCATCAGCTCAGGTTCAAGAAGGAGTTGGGCATTCCTCTGCCCTGCTCTAGCCCCTTCCTTCCCCCTCTCTTCGCACACTCCCTCTGTAATTCACAGAAAGTTCAGGCTTTGTACCAAGGCCTTTCCATGATACCCAGGGCCCTCAGGGGAGGTAAGGAAGGAAAACTGCAGTGTAGACCTGAGCGCCCCCTCCCCAGGGCACCAGTCTGGGTACTGACACCATCGCCTGGCTGGGCCTTGGTTTCCTTACCTGGCTAGTGGGGACACAGCCCCTGCCTTTGCCCACCTCACAATGCATAGGAGTCTATAAAGGTGAAATAGTATGTGATAAAATATACAACTGCAAACACTGGAGGATCATAAAATGTTACACAAATGTAAGGGATTCCAAGCGAACTGTAACTTGGGCATTAAAATGTAACCCACAAAGATTCTTACCATAAAAATTACAGAATCATGGGAAAAGAATCAAGAACGGTGTTTGCTCCTGAGATTTAACTTCTCTTAAGGATTTTTTTTTTTCTTCATTTGTGCTTCTCCAAGTTTTCCAAGTTTTCTGCACTGATCATATATTCCTTATGTAATTAGAGAAAAAAAAGTTATGACTATATATAAATGTAACGCTTCTGAAATGAAAATCTCTGAGCTCCTGCTCTTATATTGCGGTGCAGTAAAAAATTAAACCAGGGTTGGAAAAGGTTTATCAGCTGCATTGAGAGTGAATGTCCTCCTGCCCACCCTTCACCCAGTTTTTCCATCCTGGGAGGCCAAGAGCTGGAAAGCTGGAGAGGAGGGATTTCTCCCCAGCCAAAACCACAAGGAAGGGATTCTTAGCCAATTCTCTGCTTGTTTTTCTTCCCTGCCTGAGGCACTGTAAGATAGAAGTCCAGCCCATGCGCCTCAAGGTTCACCATGAGATCCCAAAACAATTGTTCTGAGCTTCCCACCTTTCTGAGCGCCAGACCGCCATGTCCAAATATCCTTTGGACACCTCTGCCTGAAAGTTCCACTGGCGCCTCAAATGCAACATGCCTGCAGCAGAGACAAAGCCATGCACCTCTGCTTACTGGCTAACAGTACTCCAGTTTCTTTGGGGAGCAAAAGAGATCCCTGTTTGGGAGAGTTAGACCCCTGCCCCAGCCCAGCACCCCCTTCTCTTTTACCGACACACTTGTAGGGGTGGGAACATGAGCTGATTCAGTCCAGTGAGAGTATGGTGGCTGGGAAACTGCTAGAAAGATTTTCTTGTCAAATAAAAAGAGAGCCTCCAGACATTTTGCAGCCACTCCTTCCTGTGGCCGAGGCAGCCATCTTGTAACTGGGGTCATGAGGACAGCAGAACAGAGAGAGACAGCAGAAGAGGAGAGTGGAGAGCGCCAGGCCTCTGATGACACTGTTGAGCTGCTTTCCCACCCCCAGACTGCTTGTCATGGGGGTAAAATGAAGTCTCTGGATTAAACCATTAGTAGTTGGGTATTCTGCAGCCAAAGTCATTCTTAATTGATACAATGTCCAAAACCGATCTCATCTTTCATCCTTCCTGGGTCTGCTCCTCTCCGTACCCTATCTGAAAGCCACCCCAGACTCCTCCCTGCCGTAAGCCCCCAGCTCGGCTCTCATCTAACTCCTCTGCTCATCACTCCCACCGCCACTCAGGCTGAACTAGCTCCCTACCCCAGGACTCCTTCCCCCACGCACATTCTATTCCCCCACAGTAACCAGTTATTTTTCTAAAATATAAATCTGTATGTTCACTACTTAAGCAGGATTATTCAAAATCCTGGGCCTGGCATTCGAGGTCCCTGGCAACATGGGCCCCAAACCACCTTCTTTGTTTGCTTTTTTTTTTTTTTAACCGGGAGGTCCCGGGGATGGAACCCAGGTCCCTCCATATAGGAGACGGACGCCCAACCATCTGAGCCACATCTGTCCCCCCAAACCACCTTCTATCCTCATCCCCTGCCACTCCCCTGTAATCCAGGGCTAAGAATTAACAGACAATTATGGTTAGTAAATCATTACATAGATGCCTTTATATTATAAAATAGCAAAAGGTTAATATCTGAAATTACTGAAGCTAAGGAGAGTTGTCTCACCCCTGTTTACGGTTAATCTATACTTAACGTCACTCTTGTGTGTGTTTACCTTTGTGATGGTAATTCTAGATTGACTTTACCCTTGTTTATAGATTAGGGTCACCCTTGTGCATGCTTACTATTGTGGTGGTAATTCTAGACTGAACTCACCCTGTGTGCATGCTTACTGTATTCATATGGGAAGCCTTGTGACTGACCTCTACTCTACTTTCCTATCTCAGAACCTTGATCTCTGAAAATGACTGTAACTTTGTAACTCTGCCTTGTTTGGGGCCCACCTCCTTCCCAGGCTTGTTCAACCCCTTAATGTTTATTAATGAAGGAGCCTGTATCCGGCTCCACCCCAATTTTTCATTAGCACCCTGATGTCATAAAATATTACAATTTCTGCAGATCAAAACTGCAAGCAGTTTTGGGCCATGAGGCCACTGGGCTCCATTGTTTGCACAACCAATAAACTCTTTCTCTCTTTGAAACCCAGTGTCTCAGAAATTGGCTTTAAAGACCTTTAAAGACACATTGGGAGAAAAGAACCTGCTTTTGCTCTGTATCATCCCCAGACACATTCTGTAATTCTACCTACAACAGAGCTTTCACTGCACAACTTTCATCCCTCCACCTGTGCTCTTTGTTCCCTCTTCTCTGAAAGTGTGCCTACCTATCCGCCAAAACCCATTTCAAATCTCCCCTCCTTTGTGAAGCCCTCCCACCTCAGTGAGCCCATAGCCTGTTAAACCACTTACATCTCTATTATAATTCTTATCTCATATTTGAACTGTACATTTGCCAGAAGACCAGATTCCTTGAGGGCAAGGATGAATTTCAGAGCCCTCAGCACCTCCCAGTGACTCAAGTGATAGAAAATCTGGAATGGAAGAGGGGGCAAGGGCTGCAGAACCACAGTCCCATCCTCCTAGGCATCTGCCCCTTTCTTCTCCCTCCTCCCCAACTTGCCCCAACAGTCTCTCCCCTCCCTTACCAAAACTACTAGGGGGAGGGTCTCAGCTTCTCCCATGGAGCCTGGCCCCATCCTGAGTTGGATGTGGGAGGAGAAATAGATGCCATTAGGTTCCGGCCACTTGGCCAGCAGTAAGAGAAATGTACCAGTCAAACGATGTGGCTTCCGTTTCGCAATATCAAAAGCTTTTTCCCTTGGGGGATGGATGTAGCTCAAATGGTTGGGGGTCTGTGTCCCATATCGAGGGACCTGGGTTCGATCCCCGGGACCTCCTGGTGGAAAAAAAAAAAAAAAAAAAGCTTTTTCCCATACATGTGAAATTTTCCAAAACCCAGTAAATGATATGCCAAGACATCATAAAAAACGTAAACTTCACGAGAGCAGGGCCTTTGCCTACTGCCCTACACTGAGTCTCCAGCACCCAGCCCAGAGTCTGGTCCAGAGTGCGGGTTCCATAAATACATGTTAAATGAAAGTCAGTCGCAGGGTTATTTGTAAGTTCTAAAAATCAATCAGCCCCACTGCTCAGTAACCAAGAAATGGTTAAATGTATATGTGAATGTTTATTTCAACTTTGCCTCATTGCAATGGCAAACTTTGAATACTTACTCAGTGAAACACTATGCTGCTGTGAAAAATATCTCTGTTTACAAAGAGTTTATAACAAGGAAAATTCCTTATGTGGTGAAGTTAAAGGTAGAAAAATGAAGTACAAATTGAGTCATATTTATCACAACCATCTAAAGCAAGCAAACAAAAATTCACACAAGCAAAAGGTCAGAGAGGAGACTCAAATCTTAACAGTGGTTGGTGGCCCCCCCCACCTTATTCTACTGTTGTCTATTTTGAAAACTGCACACTTTACTAAAAAACTGGAAAACATACACTTTTTTTAAAAAAAAACAACTTTATTGGTACAGAATAATAAAGCATATGATTCATCCAAAGTGTACAAACAATGGTATTTGGTATAATCACATAGTTGTGCTTTCATCATTTCAATCATTATTAGAGCATTTTCATTATTTCAATAATAATAATAAACAAAAAACAGACACACAAACAAGAAATGCTTCACCTCTCTACCTCTCTGTAGCAGCTATGTACAGACAGGGAAACAGAGACACACACTTCTTATTTTTCTAAATGATACTGAGGGAGTGGAGCAGAGGCTGCTCCAGGCTCAAGGTGCAGCCCTTCTCTGCTGCCTCACCCATTGCCCAGAGATGCCCTCGGGCCTGAGCCAGATTAGACCCTGCCCCAGGGCCATGACTCTCTGGCTTTCCCCACCCCCAAACTACAGGGTACCAATCAAGGGAGAGGCAGCCAAGTAGCTGTGCCCGGTCCAGACTGGAAATGCCACCCCGCCGCAGGCAGCGCCAGGGCCTCCACCCTGGGCACGCTGAGGGTTAACCCTGCCCCCCAGGAATTCCCAGAAAGGACTCATGCGGGGAATTTCCCAGACAGGCAGACAGATAGACAGACACCTCAGACAGCTCCCGCCACTGAGCACAGATGTTTGCCTCGGGGTGGCGGTGCTGAGAGCCAACCCTGGCGCACATCTTTGCGGTGGGAGGTCGCCCTAGGCAGAACCGAGACGCGACCGGCCGGGGCAGGCTGGGGTTAGGAAGGGAGGAGAAGCCCGGGGGCGGAGTTGGTCTGTAGGTCGAGTCTCCCCGCGGAAGTCCCTTCTGTTGTCTCTAGATCGCACAATGCCTGCCACTCTACCTCGGTCCACCAGGCGTCGCAGCGGCTCCGGGAGGGGTCCCGGCGGTGCCAGTGCGCTGCGGAGCTGCTGTCTGCAAACTTGCAAATTTGTTGTGTAACTGGTGGCTTTTCTATTTCCCCTAGTGGGCTGGAGGCTCCGCGAGGGCAGTTCACCCTTACACTCTTGGTGGCCGCCGCAGCGCCCGGCCCCCAGGGGTCTCCTGTTAGATGTGATGAACGATCCACGAACGCACGAACGTATGGATGGAGGAGTGCTGGGATCAACGAATGAAGGGAGAATGTGGCGGAGGGTGCCAAACGGGGGTCCGCGTCCGGCGGGTGCCCTGGTTTGCCTTCACCCCTTCTCCACCTGCTCGCTCCAGCCCCAGACGCAGGCAGGCTGGGAGCGGACGTGGCCCCGCCAGGCTGTGCGAAGCGAGTCGGAACCTGCCCCGGCCCAGCGGCGCAGTCCAGGGACCCCACAAGTTCCTGCCCAATTCGGGCGATCAGAGAAACGGGAGTCTGCTTCAAGGCCACCTCCTCCAGGAGCCGGCCCTGGGCCACGCTCTCTGAAGTGCTACCTACCCCCCAGCCCCCCAAGCCCTCGTTTGTTTCTTTTCCGAGCAGTTCTGTCTAGCAGAAGTTAAGTACCTTCAGTGAACAGAGTTCACTCACTGAACAAATACTTATTGACCATCTGCTATGCGTGCTAGGTGCTGTGCCAGGCTATAGCAGTGAACAAAACAGACCCAAATCCCTGCCCTCACGGAGCTGATTCTCTGGGTTCAAGAGCTGGGATGGGGGGGACTTTCGCCTTTCGCCCTGGGCGTGTGAGAGGCCGACGCCCAGGTATCCTCCCAGGTGAGCAAAAGGCGCATGAGGCGCGTGCCCTGGGGCTGGTTGGCGGGTAGACTTCGGTCTCGGCGGGACGGGGGGGGGAGGGGGCGCACCTAAGGTAAACGCGCTGCTGGGCACGTCACCTGTGGCAGGTGCGAACCGCAGTGGCCGTGCGCAAAGTTGGGCCCCGACCCGCCCGCGGGGTTACCGGGCCCCGCACACGGTTGGCGCACAGTAAATATCTGTCGTCCGCTGGGCGTGTCGGGCCTCCAGCGGCCGCGGCCTGCGCCCCGCGGGGGGTGCCCGGGCCCTTAGCCGCCTCAGGCTCCTCCCTGGCAGGGTCAGCGCCGGACTCGTCGCGGCGTCCAGGCCCCGCGTAATTACAGGGGCTGTCGCCAGGCCTGGCCGTAAAAGAGGATGAAAAGGCCTGGGAACCCGGGAAGCTGGGCCCGCGCCGGCCGCCTGCCGGGTCAGCGCCCTCCCACGACGCGCAGCCGCAGGGAAGGGCCGGCCAGGAGTGTAAACACACTCTCTAGCCCCCCGAGGCGCGCACCAACTGCCACCCAGCCACACACTCGAACCTCCAGCCTCGCCGCCTTCGGCCCTCCCCCTCCAGGCACACACACGAGCCTAAGCAAACACCTGCCCGTCCCCACCCCTGAGCTGGGAGGCAGACACCCGCCCCTACCCAGACGGCGGCAGATCCCCGAGGGGAGCCCTGAGAGGCGAATTCCAGCGGGTTTGTTTACACCGCGCGGGGGAGGGGGCCCCAGCCCGGGGTCGCCGCACAAACACTTGCCTCCCTCCCCCTCCACACACACACTGCCTGCCGGTACACGTTGCCCCTCCTCTTCACACACTTCACCAACATTAGCATACGTAAGTCAAAGAGTTTCACACGCTTGCCCGCCTGGGGCTGCGATATTACTTACAAATGCTCTCACACTTGCGCGCCATCTCGCGTATTTACACACGCCAGATGCACATATGTGGTTACAGTTTGTCACCCTTCCTGCCCAGATTCTCACAGCTCATATTCAAGAGCCCGTTCGCACGGTACACACGCATGTTGTGTGACACACACGCACGCACACACAGTGCCTGTTTGGCGCATGTAGAAACATGAGCGAACTCCCTCGCGTGCCCAGGGTCCCACGTGTCCCTTCTGCGCACATGCACTAAAGGAACGAGGCTTAGCCCCGGCCGCACACAGGGTCGCACTTTATTCCCGGCATCTAGGCGATGACACAATCTCCTGAACAAAGACAACATTGACAAACTCAACAAAAACAAACAGCCGCGTGTGCGTGGGGAGGGGTAGAGAGCGCAGAGTCCAGGAAGGGGGTGGGGCGGGAGGAAAGTGTGGGAACGCGGGCGCCGGAGCTTGTGCCTGCAAGATTCAAGAAAGATGCGGAGCATACCAACAAGCTCGCACCCTGCAAGATCTCCGCGGGATTCATCAAAGCCCTGCCCCGCACCCACGCATTTGCAGACCCGCACGTGAGAGCTGGTTCCCTTCTCCCGCATGCAACTGCGCGGAGCATAGGCCCATAAAGCTGCACACAGACCCGCAAGTGAGCGAACACACCCAGCTCTGAGATTTGTGGAGGCAGAGGCTCGCGTAAGGCTCGCGCCAGCACCCCTGGCCCCCTCCCCTTCCCGGCCGCCCCTCCTCCAGCTCCCAGGCCCCGGGGCAGCCGCGCGCCGGGCGGGGCGGGGGCGGGGCGGGTGTCGGGCGGCGCCGGCCCAAAAGGCGGAGTCGCCAGGCGGAGGGGCCAGAGCTGTGAGCGCGGCGCTGATTGCCGCGCCGGAGAAAGCCAGCTGGAGCCCCGACCCCGAGGAGCCCCTCGACCCACTGGCCTGGCCAGGCCCCCGCGCGATGGAGCTCCTCTGGGCCCCTCTCTTGGGTCTGTGCTGCAGTCTGGCCGCTGCTGACCGCCACACCGTCTTCTGGAACAGTTCCAACCCCAAGTAAGCCCCGAGTCCCCTGCCGGCTGCCTGGCTGCGCCGTTGACACTGCCCTCCCCTCCAGGGCAACTGTCCCGGCCAGGCCCTGTCCTGAGCCCAGGGAAGGTGACCAGAGGCGGGAGGGATTCTGGGGATTTTCCTCTCCTCACTTCTGCCCCATATCTGGGAACACCCCACCCCAGGGCAGGAACCTGACCATGCCTACTCGCATGGACACTGCCTCTGCTCTTCCCCTTCCTCCCCCAGCACCCCTGTTACTCCGAAGTGAGGGACCCACTCCGGGAAGTCACCTGGCCCGCACATGGACCGCCCTCCTTGGCTGCCAGGGTTCTTGCTCTAGACCCTCCACAGTCAAAGCCTCTGTGCCCCTCGTCTGTCACTTGGGCATCTGCTTGTTCTGACAGGTACCCCATGTGACATTAAGAGTGAGCACAAAGTTCTGTGTCCCCTGGAAGGACCCCTCAGCAGGGCTGTGGGCTGCAGGCATTAAGCATTAATTCTGTATTCCAAGTGACCCTGGAAAGCTCCTACAAGGGGTCTTTTGAGGTTGCATGAGTGAGGCACATGCTCTCCATGGGTAGGCTGAAGTTTATGAGGTTTAAAGTCAGTAAAATTGAAGAGATGGGAGGACATATGATTATTCCTAATAATAACCTGGGAAAGAAGGTTCAGGAAGAAGGGAAGGGGTTAAGAGGATTACAAAATGCTCCGTGCAGGAAGGAGTTAATTTCTCCTGGACAGGTTTAGAGCTGAGAGGCAAGTGGTACTGGGAGGAAGAAGCTTCCTTGGATTCTTTGTTCTTGCCCTTGAGGTTTTCTGAAGTTATGGGAACATCATTTTCGGGAAAACAGGAGATGGAGGAGGAAGGAGCAGGGAGCAGAGTGCTGGGCAGCTTGGGGACCCTGAAAACACCTAATTCAGCTCCTTGTCTGCCCCCCCACTCCTCCCCCCATCACACTCTCCTGAGAAATATATTGTGCCAGCTTCCTCTGACCCTGTGGCATTGCCTGGCAGGGGGTCTTTCGTCTGTGGCAGGTTACAGAAGGGGGCGGAGGGAACAGCCAGCTGCCAACCCGAGGTCAACGCCCTCTTGCCCAGAGGGTGCCAGGGCAACACAATCAGCCCTCCCCCGCTGCCCCCCCAACTTGCTGTCTGTTCTTTGCTTCCTTGACTCAATCTTGTCCTATGGGAGAGAGCAAAGTCCCTGTTTATGCCATGCCAGGTGTTGGCTGAGGGGGAGGAGGAGACAGGAAGCCATGAGTAGGGAGGGGGGGACCCTGGCCTTTTCCGTTCCCAAACTCCCAGGTTTCCTCCCTTTCAGGAAGGAGCCTCTTCCTTGCCCCCCCTTCCCGCCTTCCCTGACGCCGCTGCCCTCCTTTCCCAGATGGAGAGCAAGAGTCAAACAGGGGCTAAGTGGAGCAGATTGTACCCCCAGGAGAGGGGTGACGGGTGCCCCCCTCCCAAGCACAGCTCTGCCCTGTCCATCTGGTGTGCGCACACACACATACACACACACACCCCTACCATACCCAGGACTAAAGGAAGCCGGCTCAGAATGGAGTTCATGGGCAGCCAGGCTAGGCCCAGATGGGGACAAAGATGAGGTGGCAATGCACTGGGTGGGTATGAGGCTGACATGAGTGACTCAGGGCAGAGGGCATTGGCCATGCGATCTCCAGGCCCCAGATGGAGACAACTTAAGTGAGAAGGTGGTGCCACTCGGAGCTGTCCCTGGCCTCCTTGTCACCGGAGGGGCATGGACCCTGCCCATGCAGACCTGCCAGCTCCCTTAGCCTGGAGGACAGTGCCTAGGGGCAAGTGGGCACTGTGCCATGTGGGGTTTGGGGTCTTAGGGGCAGTCCACATTTGACGAGGTAAATTTTCACAGGTTCTCATGAGTGTTGGGGCGGGTGGCAGAGGTGGATGAGGAATGAGTCAGTGCCCGTCACGGGAACGGGGGACAGATGCCAGGCCCAGAGCTGAAATACCTGTTCCGAAATGGCTTCTATGTTTATCTCTCCAGAGAGGAATTTTAAAAGCCTCTCTCTGCTCCTCTCTCTCTCTCTCTCTCTCTCTTTTCTCCAGAGTGGGGGAGGGGCCCCGTGAGCCCAGCTTGAGCATGTATGCTCCTGCAAAGCCAGGCCTCATAGGGGTCATGCTGACTGGGCAGTGAGTGCCCACCCCGGAAGGCCTCTTGGCCAACACCCTGCCCCTCCCTCCACCACCCATGTCCAGGGCTTTGGTTGGAAGCAAGTTGGCAGCCTGCTCTGCTGAGTCTCTAGCTGGCAGCGCTTGAGGGAATTCAAAGAAGCTGACCAGCTTGGAGCGGGGGTGGGGGGACACTTTTCTCTCTACTCATACCCGATTCAGACTGGAGCCAGGTGTCTGGAGCTGAGGGGGTTAGGCAGTCAGTCAGGCTGGAGCCTGGGGGACCTGGAGGGAAAGGGCTGGGGGAGGGGAGCCAGCTGCACCTTGGGAGGAGGGGAGGGGAGAGGCAGCCTCAGATCTGAGAACTCCAGCATTTCTGAAGCTCATCTCAGGGTAGGTAGAAGGGTGGCCTTTGAATATAAAGGGACAGAGATGTTTTGAAAGAAGTGGTCATAAATTTGGGTAGCTAGAAAGAGAGATTTGAGGAGACGGAATGAATTATGAAAGTGATTTCACTTAAAGGACTGGGGGCATTATCTGTGGGCCTGGGTATACTGGGAGTTTGGGGAAAGAGTGGAGGTGGGAAATATGGGATATACTTGGTGGTTCAGGGAAGAAAATGAGAGGAGTGAGAGAAGTAAAGACTTAAATGTGTTGGGGTAAAGAGATGTAGAGTGGTAAAGAGAAAGAGTTACTTGGATTCTAATTCTAGAATGGGCCCACAGTGTCTCAGACTGAGGTCTAAGAGCACTTAAAGGAGCAGTTGGTAGAATAGATTGGGGGAACAAATTTATGGGTAGAAAGAAATGATGAGTGAGCTAAGGAAATGTTTAGAAGCCCATTCTTGGATAAATGTCGGGGGAATACCTACCATGTGCCAGCTTTGTGCAGCATGACTTGTAGAGTGATAGACAATACAAAACGATGAGGCTGAAGCCACCCCTCCTACCTAGAAAGTATCCAGGCGGGTCTGCCAAGGAGATGAGTTTTTTTCAGGCAAATGGTCCCTAACCCTGGTTCTGGTCTTCAGGGCTCCCGAGTTAGCTGGTCTATGGGAAGTGTTTTGACACCTGAAAGATACTGTCAGTGGATGCTGTTTGGAGGATTAACGGGAGACAGTGATGATGAGGGGATGGAGGGAGATATTCAGGAAATCAAAATCAATAAATACTGGGAGTTGAGATTTTGGAAAAATCTTTCGTGGAATCCAGTGTGAAACGTGAGGGGTCACATCAACATTTGGAGGCTCAAGTCTCTGCTCTGGCTCCTGAGTGACCACCTGCTCTCTCCCCTTCTGCATGTGCCCAGGTTCTGGAGTAAGGACTACACGGTACACGTGCAGCTGAATGACTACCTGGACATCATCTGTCCGCATTACGAGGATGACTCTGTGGCAGACGCCGCCATGGAGCAATACACGCTGTACCTGGTGGACCGTGAGGAGTACCAGCTGTGCCAGCCCCAATCCAAGGACCAGGTTCGATGGCAGTGCAGCCAGCCCAGAGCCAGGCATGGCCCGGAGAAGCTGTCTGAGAAGTTCCAGCGCTTTACACCCTTCACCCTGGGCAAGGAGTTCAAAGAGGGACACAGCTACTACTACATCTGTGAGTGCCTGGGAGGCCTACACACAGGTGGATGGGCATACTGGGGGACGTAGGAGGTACGTGCTTGGTGGGGAGTCAAGCAGCAGAGGGTCCCTTCCAATGTCTTATGTATTAGTCATTTGCTTGCATTATAAATATGGAATAAGCCTCTCTTGTGTTCTGAGCACTCTACTTGGCATTATGGACCCAGAGATAAATAAGATCCTAGGGGGTCAGAGGTGGCTCAACTGGTTGGGCGTCCGTCTCCCATATGGAGGGACCCAGGTTTGATACCCAGGACCTCCCGGTAAAAAAAAAAAAAAAAAAATAAGATCCTATACAGCACATGTCCTCAAGGAAGCTGGGAGGGGACACACATAGGTTAACAGACCATTAGTAGAGTGTGATATGGAAAACATGAGCACAGAGATCCTGGGAAAATGCCCTGGGTGCACAGCAGGCTGGTGAGGAAGACAACCTCAGAGCTTAGGACAAGCAGAGGAGTCAGCCAGCATGAGGGCACATGTTTAAAGAGAGTATGACATCTCCAGGGAACTCCATATGGGTCAGCCTGGCTAGAGTGGGATGAACACAGAAAGTGGGGAGAGGTGAGCTTGGAGAGCTGGTCAACAGCGATCGTGGAAGGGCCCAAGAAGTGCTAAGGAGTTTGGACTTTATCCTGAGGGCAGTGGAAAGTCACTGATAGATTTTTTTTTTTTTAGGAGGTACTGGGGATTGAGCCTAGGCCCTCGTACACGCGAAGCTGGTGCTCAACCACTGAGCTACACCCACTCCCCAGTGGCAGATTTTAAGAGTTAGAAGATCAGCTCTGTGGAAAAGAGACCCAGGACTCGCTCTGTCAGTGAGGCCCAGGCAGGTGGAGTCTAAGATGGACCAAGGAAGGGGCGCATATTGTGAAGGCCTCACCCAACTTTAGGCGTGAAGAGGTGGAAGACGGAATGTGGGGAGGGGATACTGTCTATGTTCCCTTTTTTTTTTTTTTTTTGAGGTACTAGGGCCAGGGATTGATCCTGGGACCTTGTATGTGGGAAGCCAGCATGCTCAACCACTGAACCACATTGGCTCCCTGTCTTATATTCCAAAGCTAGGGTTTTTTCCAAAGAATAGGAAATTGGGCAGAACACTGGGTAACAAGTGGGCAAAAACTAAGAAGAGTGAGAATCAGTGATTAGAGAGAAGAGAGAGTATTAAAATGAGCAGGCAGGTAGCTGAGAAAGCAGGGGCCAGAAATCTTTGGGTTTATATTCTTTCAATAAAGGTTCCTTCCTTAACATCCTATGGGTTTATTTTGCAGCCAAACCCATTCACCACCAAGAAGATCAGTGCTTGAGGTTGAAGGTGACCGTCAATGGCAAAATCAGTGAGTGTCTGGGCCTTGTGGGCTCCTTCCTCCATCTCTATGCTGGGCCTGATCTGGGATGATAGGGAAGTCCCACTGCCCAGCCCACCCAGCACGCACACCCCCCTGCCTCCCTGGTGCCATACCTGATCTACTGCCACGCTTGTCTTTCAGCTCACAGTCCTCAGGCCCATGCCAATCCACAGGAGAAGAAGCTTCCAGCAGGTGGGTAGCTGGAACATACTGGGCCTAGGGCACAGAAGGGGTCTGTTTGAGGAGGCTGGGTACAGGGGGTGGGTCCCTTGCCAGACAGGGCCTGGGGAAAAAACCCTACCAGGCTGATGGCCAATGCCAGCAGTGGGACCACTCACCTTGGGGGCTTTTGCCTTCTCACCATGCAGATGACCCGGAAGTCCAGGTTCTACATAGCATCGGTCACAGTGCTGCCCCTCGCCTCTTCCCACTTGCCTGGGTGGTGTTGCTCCTGCCACTTCTGCTGCTGCAAACTCCATGAAGGTGTATGCCATACCTGGCTTAAGGATTGAGACTGGGCTGAGGAGGGCAGGGACAGGCACCCCTCACCTGTCCTGGGGCAGCTCTCAAAGCCCCAACCTTGGGAACCACTCCCACCACATGCACAAGCTGCCACCCAGCAGCCTCAAAACGGGTCAGTATTAAGAGTTGCAACCCAAAGGAGGTTGGCAAGCCTGGTAGTGCCATCCCCACCTCCACCTCAAAGGGACAGAGAAAGAAGTGGGGACAGTCCTTTCCCTGCCATTGCTGCCCTTAAGCCAAAGAAACAAGCTGTGCAGACATCACCACTGAAGAGGGCACATCAGGAGCCGAGCTGGCAGAGGCCTAGGGTTATACAGATGGATGCTGAACTTGGCAAAGATGCCCCTCCCAGAGAGAGCTAGGATGCCCACATGAACTGACTGAAGGAAAAGCTTGGGAGGCATGGACAAGAGAGAGATGGCATGCTCGGGCTGACCCCATCAAGGCTTCCGTCTGTGGAGCCACCACAGAGAGGTTGTAGCAAGGCCCTGCTTCGTCGTCCCCCACCCTAGTGGCAGCACTCCCCAGAGCCGGGCCAGCAGGGAGCTGTGCCAACCTGTTCTTCGAGTGTAACTATAAGGGCAGGGCCCATGTGTACAGAGTCTGCCTACAGTGTAGTGTGAAGGGCAGTGCCCACGTGTACAATATCTGTATATAAACTTGTCATGTGTCTGTGCTAATTTCTACAACTGGAATTTTTATACAATGTTTCAAAATAAATTCACGTGTTTGTTTTGTTTTGTTTTGATGCCCCCTCCATTCTAGCTTAGGACCATTCAGTCAAAAACACTGAATGCCTACTATGTGCTAGGTTCTATACCAGTAGCACCTGGCTTTGCATTCATTTCCTTCTCTGCCTGGAGGACATGTGCCCCTCACCAGGCCGAAAGGGTGCAGTGTTTCCTTCCCCAAGGGGTATCTCAGGGAAAGAAAGAAAGGTTTCCCATAGCAGTTTCTCTGGTTCTAGGCTGCACCTCAGTCTGGAAGTTCTTCCTGCCCATCCTCTGCTCCACTCCTACCCCCTCAGCGCCTGGCTTTGGCATACAGTTCAGGTACTCATGTTCTCCGGGTGAGTCAGGGCTGCCGCACAGGGGAACGCCAGCTGAGGCTTGCACTGCCCACAGCCCGACCAACACAGGCCTGTGGGAGGCTGGGAGGGAAAGTTCCCAGCAGCAAGGAGGATGTACTAAGGGGTCAATGATAGGCTTTTAAGTGGATTGGCCAAGTCCTGAGGTTGGCAGCATGGCTGAAGAGGGAGGGCATCTGACAAAGGCTTGGTGATTCCTGGTAATCACTGTTAAGGGTTAGGGGCTAGGCGGAGGCTTCAGCCAACTCCAGGAAAAACCTCCGGATGCCTGAGAAACTGATTCTGATTTGAAGTTCTGGGTGGAAGGCGTGTTGAGGTCTGGCTGAATCTTGCCCGATTTTGCCTTATTAAGCAGCTTTATTGAGATATCGTTCGGTATGTGTGCCCCGGTTTTATTTTAAGGGGGTCTGTCGCGTAGGCCTGGGGGAGCACGAGAATTAAGGCTGGGGGTCTAGGTGACTCAGGGAGCAAGCAGAGTGTGAGGAGCGGCGGGTGCGGGGGCCAAATACGTAGACCCTCCTCAGAGGGCGAGCTGCACCGGCCCGGCACCGTCAGAACCACGACCACTGGGGCGGGCGCCGCTCGGCCCCGCCCTGCCGCGCGCCCCGAGGGGCGGGGCCTGGGTTCCTGTCTGGCGTGCCAGGGGCGGGCCGGATTCCGTTTCTGTTTCCGGAGAAACGGCCCCGGCGCGCAGGGGCGGGGCGGAGGGGGCGGGGCGGAGGGGGCGGGGCTCCGGCGACGCGGGCCCAGGGCCGAGCTCCCCCGCGCCGGCGGCCGGGCGCGCAATCCCACTCAGGGCAGGATGGAGGCGGGCGGCACGGCCGACTCGCTGCTTTCCGGAGCCTGCGTGCTCTTCACCCTTGGCATGTTCTCCACCGGCCTGTGAGAGCGCGGCGGGGCTAGGCTGGGGCAGGACCAGGAAGTCAGGGAAGGAGAGAGGGCAGAGACGTGGCCGCCGCACCCGGCTGCGTCCGGGACCCGGAGTCGACGTGGAATCGGATCGAGGGGACCGGGCACAGGGGCGGAACGGGCCACTTAGCCTGAGGGAGAAGGCAAGAGAGTTGAGGGTGGGGACGGGGGTCTCTGGGGACTGGAGGACAGGCATGGGGGGCTCGACCCCTCAGTAGCCCGGTCCTCCCTTCCCATCCCTCATCCCTCCCTTCGGGGCCCCGTTACAGCTCGGACCTCAGGCACATGAGGATGACCCGGAGCGTGGACAGCGTCCAGTTCCTGCCCTTTCTCACCACGGATGTCAAGTGAGAGGGGCGACAGCAGCGGCGGGAAAGGCTCTGAGGGAGGCGGGAGAGAGGAATGTGGAGGAAGGCCCTCGGGCCCCCCTCCCCCATCAAGCCCTAGGACCGATGTCCCTCCCTCCACACTGCAGCAACCTGAGCTGGCTGAGTTATGGGGCCTTGAAGGGTGATGGGACCCTCCTCGTCGTCAACGCCGTGGGGGCTGTGCTTCAAACCCTCTATATCTTGACGTACCTGCACTACTGCCCTCGGAAGGTAGAGGCCTGCCCGGACCCACCTCTGCTGCATGCCCTGCCAAAACACCACTTCTTAGAAGACTATATATAACAGACTGGCACTGCCACCTTTTTTCCTAGAAGGTGTCCCCAGCCTTGCAGTCCTCCTTCCTCGGTGAAGCAGCCCTCTGAGATTCACACGTTGCAGTTGCCTCAGTTCTGCCTGGCCTGATGGTGCCCATGCTGCCCTGAGCTGCACAACAAGCTGAGGGCAAAGGGCTTTTCTCTCTGATAGTTTCTTCATAGCAAGGGCCAGTGGCTGAGAATAAAATGATTAGCTCTGCATCCTCCTTCAATTACAGAAGCATTTATTAAGCTCCTATTGTGTGTACAGAACTCACAGAAAAGGATACCTTTCCCTCCCCTAGAAACTACCGGTGTTGCAGGTGGATCAGACATGTGCCCAAGTAACTGGTGGGAAGAAGGCTGTAACAAGTGCAGCACTGGAGGGGCAGGCAAAGGCCGGCTTCCCCAGAGGAGAATGGGAGAGGGCAGGATGAATGATTCTGGCAGAAGGGCATTTCAGACAGGGCTCCTGGCACATCTGGAAGATTACTCTCTCCCTTGCAGCGTATCGTGCTCCTCCAGACTGCAACACTGCTGGGGTTCCTTCTCCTGGGTTATGGCTACTTTTGGCTCCTGGTGCCTGACCCCAAGGCCCGGCTTGAGCAGCTGGGCCTCTTCTGCAGTGTCTTCACCATCAGCATGTACCTCTCACCACTGGCTGACTTGGTGTGTGGGGGTGTCCAGGGAGGTGGGGGAGTAAGAAGGGCCAGGCTCCCATAGCCAGGGACTGTAGCTTATCCCCCAGAGGAAGGGAGATCCAAATCCTGGAAGGAGATTGGGCAGTAGAGGTGGGTGAGTAGGAGGCAGGAGGGAAGGGTTGGGTGATAGATCAGGGAGGATGTTTGACCTTTTTCCTGAGAGAATTTTTTGGCAGGGTAAGAGTTTATGATGTGTGGGCTAGGGGTGGGACCTCCCTTTATAGACCCAGCAGGAAAGCTGCAGAAGCCTCTAACAAGGGCTTGTCTTTCATCCTTTCCCATAGGCCAAAGTCATTCAGACTAAGTCAACCCAACGTCTCTCCTTCTCGCTCACCATTGCCACCCTCCTCACCTCTGCCTCTTGGACCCTCTATGGGTTTCAACTCAGAGATCCCTACATTATGGTAAGCAGAACAGGGATAGGGTGACAGGTGTGCAAGGTGGAAAGCCAGCTCCTCATAGTGGCCTTGTGGTTTCAGGTACCCAACATTCCAGGAATCCTTACCAGCGTCATCCGCCTCTGGCTTTTCTGGAAGTACCCTCAAGAGCAAGACAGGAACTACCGGCTTCTGCAAACCTGAGTCAGCTCACCTCACCACTGGGCACCTTAATGCCAACCTGATACCAAAGAGAGCCCCTAGTTTCAGCTGTTCCTGCTGACCAACCCCATGGGTGCAATGGGATGTGGGGAAGAAAAAGGGACAATTTTGAGAATAGACCAATGAAGAGCTTTACTTAGAAGATGGGATGGGACCTGGGAGACGAGTCACTTTTATTTTGTAGAGATAATATCTTTTTTAGTTTTGAAGGTTGGGGCTGTATCTTTAGAATGTGCCTTATAATAAATCTACCCTGCCCATCACTGCTAAATCTCCATTCAATGAATCTCAACCTGCCTGGATTGGTGAAGGGTAGTGACTGGGCGGTTACTCTTTTGGCAGGGTAGGGGTGCACTGTCTGATCCAGGTATTCTAGTGGAGTTGGCTCAGAAAAGGTATCTGAAAGAACCAAGAGGTTGGTTTAAAAGAGGAGAGCTCGGATATTATGAAGAAAAAGAGATTAGGCCTTAAGAAGTACTTCCTGACTAGGCTTAAGGACCGGGAAAGTGGAATGACTCTCCATCCTGAGCCATTTTGAGAAGAGGGGGACTTGTCTCATTTGTCTAAAAAGGGGGAATACCAGTAGGATGCAAAGAAGCTGGGATAGCCTCAGGGAGCTGGTCTTGCACCTTGCACTTCTCTACCACTGGTATACCGAATCCCGAATTCCCATTCTCCATACCAAACTAAACAAAGTAGAAAATAAACTTGCTCTTTAATAGGGGGTGGAAGGACAGGCCGCTGGGCAGGAATGGGGGAAGGGTGTCAAAAGCGCAGCCCTTTGCGGGCCAAGTCAGCCCGGGCCTCCTGGATCTGGCTCTGCAGCTCGTGGGCAGCATCCTCGCAGTCGTGAAAAGTGGCCACGCGATAACCCACGGTGCCCAGAGCATAGCAGCCGGCGGACACCAGCAAGTAGGCGGGCAGTGGCCACAGGACCTCTCGGCAGGCCGAGGGCAGCTCTAGGCCCAGGGCTCCCACGGTCAGGGCCGCCCAGGTGGAGCCCAGGAGCGCCAATCCCCACAACCACTGCGCTAGCTTCGTCATGGTCCCTGCGGGAAGAGAAAGCAAAGCTCGGGGTCCCTGCCACCCGCTGCATTTGAGACTTCCTCCCTGTCCTCCCTCGCCCACCCTCCCGACCACCTAGCCTCAGCTTCGCTCCCCGGCAGCTCTCGCCCTCCTTCCCGCTCAATAAGGGCCTCGTCCTACATTTACCTCTTTGCCGCGCGCCTTTCCTTCCCCGCGCAGCTCAGACGTCAGCGTTCGAAAGTTCTCTACGCCGCATGCTCCGCCTCCGCGCGGCCTTCTGGGGACTGTAGTCTAAATGGCGCCGAGAGGACTCAGGGTCGCGATGCTCCCCCAGGCGGCCTTCAGCGGCCTTTGCTCCACAAACTGTGGGCTGGGTCTGGAGGGGTTTCCCAACTGTTTCTTTCGCTCAGGACCCCCGACCAAGTTTCGTTCTTAGCGAATGGGCTTACCTTACAACAAGGTGGGAATGTAATGATCCCCCATAGATACAGTTCTGTGGCACAGGAACCCCGCTCATTCATTTATTTATTTACTTGCTCACCTGGTCATTCATTCATTCATTCATTCATTCATTCATTCATTCACCGGAACATTTTCTGAGTGCCATGACAGACTTTGGAGATAAAGAGATGAGTCAAGAGACTCTGCTCCTCCTGGGGTGGAGAGGGAAAAGAGGAGTCAGGGAAGCAGATGCATTGTCAACTAATCAAGATGCCTTGAGATGTGTTAAAACAGAGGTTGTCCTATTTTTAAAAGAGCAGCCAATACAGTTTGGAGCCAAAGGAGGGAGGCCTCCAGGAAGGTTGTCATTCTACTGTATTGCTGGCACAGGAATCAGCAGATTAAAAAAAAAAAAGTGGAGGGATTATAATGTGTTAAAAGGTTTTGAGAGAAGGTGTATATTTCTTTCAGAACGTTTTGGGGATGAATTCATATACATAAACAAGTATATATATGTGTGTGTGTGTGTGTATATATAAGTAAAAGAAAAGTTCAGGTAGTCATCAACTTTAGGGAAAACAGTTATAAAAGAAATGATAAAGCCTGCTTGCTAAAGATCACCAGGAATACACCTGTAGCTGGGCAGAATTAGGTTTATTTACTTGCTTAACTTGCTGATACAAGGAAGCACACACAGAGAAATTGTGGGCAACTCACCAAAGGAAGTAACAGGGTCAATACAGAATATGGGAAAGGGTTGATTCTAGGTAAAATTGAAATGACACAGTATTTTGATAAGTTCGGAGATAAGCATGGCTGTAAATAAAGGAATCAACAAGCTGGGGCTGAAAAGTAGATTTGAGATCCACTTGGAAACTACAAGTTTAAAATACAAGGTGGAGGGGAGCTGGTTTAGCTCAGTGGTTGGGTGCCTGGTTCCTGTATATGAGGTCTCAGGTTCATTCCCCAGTACCTCCTAAAAATATATAAAATAAAATAAAATAAAATATAAAACAAAAAGAATAATAAGTGGGGGAAAAAAAAAAAAAAGGTTGAATGTCATGTCCAAAAACCCATTATCTGAAGCTTTGCACCTGGGTTAGAAATACAGGCTGCTTCTCTGTGTCAAAGGAACCCACCTGGCTTGGATCTCCAGGCAAAAGTGAAATGTTCCATTGTCACTGATATGATTTCAAATAGCAAAGTTTCTGACTATGATTTTATTTTATTTTATTTTATTTTATTTTTTTAAAGATTTTATTTATTTATTCATTTATCCCCCCCCTGCTGCTTGTGCTCGCTGGGTCAGCTAACCACGCCGCGCGGGCGGGCTTGCCTTCACCAGGAGGCCCTGGGAACCGAACCCAGGGCCTCCCATATGGTAAACGGGAGCCCTACTGATTGAGCCACAGCCGCTTCCCTGTCTATGATTTTAGAGATGTTTCTCAGCCCTATGTCCTTGATGTTAGTTAACAAAACCAGTTTTTACAGGTTCACAGAGACTTAGTACAGTACTAAACATCACATGATTTAGCTGTGAAGAATATTTTCACAACCATAATAATGTAAGAATGAGTATTGATTTAACCAAAAGTTGGGTTATTTAAATTGGGGGGGGGGCAGGTGTATTAGGAGAGTCAGGAATAGAGAGAACTAAATCCTCATCTTCCATGGCAGAGAGTAAACTGATTATATCTAAAATGGAAAAAACAAATAATAATAATATGAGCATGCTATTCAGAAATATAGAGGTAAATACTGGAAGAAGCAGCCAAGAAACTTGAGTGATTGTGTCTGAGGACTGTAGATGCAGGGGTGAGAAAAGTGGGACAGGACACTACTTCTCATTACAAACTTTGTAGTACTAGTTGACATTTTAAACTTGAATATGCCTTGTTAAGTAAACATTAAGGCAAAATAAAAAACGCTTTTAAAAATCTGGAGGGAAGCGGCTGTGGCTCAATCAGTGGGGCTCCCGTTTACCATATGGGAGGCCCCGGGTTCGGTTCCCGGGGCCTCCTGGTGAAGGCAAACCCGCCCGTATGGCGTGGTTAGCTGGCCCAGTGAGCACAAGCAGCAAGGGGGGGGTGAATGAATAAATAAATAAAATCTTTAAAAATAAATAAATAAATAAATAAATAAATAATCTGGAAAAAAAAAATCTGCTATATGAGCTTCAAATCTCCATTCCTATCACTCCAAAAATCCTATTGGTGGCTCAATCAGTGCCTCACTGGTCACAGTGACTTTCAGATATTGACAGTTTGGGGTCAGCACATCAGCTTTGCAGATCCAGAAACTCTGTTTATCCAGAGTAGACCTGTCCATAGAAGACAGATTGCTGCTCTCCAGAATATTTTTTGGGAAAGACAATGAGAACAGTGTGTTCTTTTCCTCCCGATGCACTTTATTTATTTATTTATTTTAAGGAGGTCCTGGGGAATGAACCCGGGACCTTGTACATGGGAAGTAGATGCTCAGCCACTGAGCTACACCCACTCCTCCAGATACATTTTAAAGACCAATTCCATGGGGGTCGGATGTGGCTCAACTGGTTGGGCGTCCGTCTCCCATATGGAGGGACCCGGGTTCGATCCCCGGGACCTCCCAGTAAAGGAAAAAAAAAAAAAAAAAGACCAATTCCTGAGACACAGGGGTTTCAAAGAGAGAAAGAGTTTGTGCAAGCAAAGAACAGTCGCTTTAAAGGCCCCAAAACTGCCCCGCAGAACTGCAGCAATCCTGCAAATTTATAGTATCGAGATTTAGCAGTTTATGCTAATGAGTAATTGAGATGGGGCTGGCTCAGGTTCTTTCATTCATAAACATTAAGGGACTGAACAGGACATGGGGGGGTTGTGAGTACAAAATCGAGGAGGTTGAGTCACAAGGTTATTACAATCACAAAACAATCATTAGAAATCAAGGCATCTTGGGGTGGGGGTACTGAACGAGGGTCAGCCACAAGATTCTTCTTAGGGATTTCAAACAGAGGAGGGTGGAGTGGTTACCATTTCAATAGAAGTGTTCATATACAAGGGTAAGATTCCTCTGGAATAATCATCATAATAGCAGGTAGAAATGACCGTATACAAAGGTGAGACCATCTGGAATAATCATCATAATAGCAGGTTTTTGGTTGGAAATGACCATATACAAAGGGTGAGGTCGGTCTAGCCAGTTTCAGTAATTTCAGATATTAACCTTTGCCTGTTTTATAATATACTGGAAGTAAAAGGTATCTATATAATGATTTAGTAATCATAATTATTCATTCTTAACCCTCGGTTACAGTAGGGCGCTTAAAACAATGGGTGGCATTTAGGAAGCATGCAAGGGGAGTTAGTTTCTGTCGTTGTCATTTGTCGTCATCACAAACACCTTTCATTAGTTACATCTCAGGACTGAGGACACACCTTAGCCTCCACAGTTTCCCCAGCCTCCCCACCATCATTCACAAGCCATCTTCTGAAGTAAATTTCTTCTTCAGATGGCTAAGCTTACGTTTGTTGATTTTCCTAGCTTCAGTTTCAGGGAATTCCAAATCTGGAAGCCCCATATTCTAGTGCTCTGAAGATGGAGGACTATGTGTAAACTTACGTGGAACACAGAGGAGGAGGGGAATGACTCTGCCTGGGTGGGGGGAGGCTCCACAGAGGCCCAGACGCCAGAGCTGTGACTGGAACGCTGAGTAAGAGTCGTTCAGGTGGAGAAGGGGGAGGGCAGGCAAGGCCAAGGGAACAGCCTGAACACAGGCAGGGCAGCGGAGAGTTCGTGGTGACTAATCCTTTGTGTCTGTCTCTGGCACAAAGAATGCTTCACGGGGGAGGTGGCAGGAGATGAGGATGGAAAAGCTGGCCAGGGCCAGATTATTATAAGGACACTTTAAAGTATATGAGGGGGAGGCGGCTGTGGCTCAATCAGTAGGGCTCCCGTTTGCCATATGGGAGGCCCCGGGAACCGAACCCGGAGCCTCCTGGTGAAGGCAAGCCCGCCCGCACAGCGTGGTTAGCTGACCCAGCGAGCACAAACAGCAAGGGGGGGATAAATGAATAAATAAAATAAAATCTTTAAAAATAATAATAATAATAAAATAAAAAAAATAAAGTATATGAGGTGTTTTTTTTTGGGGGGTCAGTCCTTCAGGTCAGTGGGACCACCCCTCAGGAGGGTAGGTGACCCATCCGTGGGCCTGTGTGTCTCATATCAGGCGTAGAGCTTTCTGGGTGCCCATAGGTGCCAAGGCGACTACTAGGTCCTTGGGGAGGGTTCTAGGTGGTCAGGTTGTGTTGACTCCATCCCTGCCCTCGGGGTACTTGCAGTTCTGAGGAGTGACAGGACAGACACACAACAGAACAGATTTACAAAATTACAGGCAGACTGGAAGGGGAAATGGTGGACCTGAGATTATGCTACTGACTGGAGAAGGAGCTGAGTGAGTCAGGATTTCCTAAACAAGGTAACCTACAGAAGACCAAGATGGGAAAAGATGATAGCCTGAGGGAGGAGGGATGGGGAACAGGCCTGGGCAGCTGTGAGAAACACCTGGCTCATTCTGGGGATTCAGCAATTTGGTGTTGATGCAGGGTGGAAGTTGAGTTTCAGCAGAGAGCTGGAAGCGTCACAGTTGTGTGTTGCTAATGGGGTTCTTAGTTCTTCTTTTAACAAATATTTACTGAGTTATATGCCAAGCAGTGTTCTAGCACTGGGGATCCAGACTGAACAAAACAGACAAATTCCCTGTCTTCAATGAAGCTGAT
The DNA here is from genome assembly GCA_026826555.1 of Tolypeutes matacus. Taxonomy (NCBI): domain Eukaryota; kingdom Metazoa; phylum Chordata; class Mammalia; order Cingulata; family Chlamyphoridae; genus Tolypeutes; species Tolypeutes matacus. The sequence goes on from JAKSZT010054308.1 coordinate 2,925,487, forward strand.
CTTCCAGTGGTGGGAGACAGAGAAGAAACAAATAAATATTTAACATGCCAAGTAGTAAGCAGAATGAAGAAAAATGTAGCCAGGTAAGGGGGGTAGAGTGTGACAAGGGTGCACGGTCAGAAGAGCCTCTCTGATAAGGAGACATTTGCATGGAGCCCTGGTTGAAGTGAAGGAGGAGAAGGATAGAAATCTTCTGAAAGAAGGTTCCAGACAGTGGGAATGACAAGGGCAAAGGCCATGGGGTGGAAGCGTGCTTGGCACAGGGGACACTGGGGGCCTTGGGTGGTGATTGAATGAGGGTGGAGAGCAGTGGAAGGGCATTCTTCCCTGTGAAGCCAGGGAGGTGCTGGGGCCCAGGCCGTGTGTTATAACCATGCCTGATAACCCCATTGAGTAAACAACATGACAGGCACAGAGGGATCTGAATCTAAACTCCAGTCCTGTCTTCACTTATCAGTTGCGTATAATCTTGAGCAGATTATTTTAACCCCTTTTTCATTTTCTCATCTGTAAAATGGGGTAATAATATAGATCTCAAAAGGCTGGTGTAAGGGTTAAAAGGGAAATATTTGTAAAGCAAGTGGTAACCCTAACCCTGACCCTGCTCTATTAAAGTTGTCACTACATAGGAAAGAAATAACATTGTCAAATGCCTATTAGGTATGCCTATTAGGTGTGCCTACCATGCTAGGTAGGCTCTACCACATTGTTATTTAATTCAAATCCTCTTGGCCAAGATTTGAGGCTTCCAGGTAGGTATTATTATCTCCATTTGCAGTTGAGGAGTTTAAAGTTCAGAGAGGTCACTCAACTTGCCCGAGGACCCCTGTGTCAAGCAAAAACTAGAACTCAGGTCTGTCTGATTTCAAAACCTCTTTGAAGTCCTTTCCCACTGTCCCACATGTGAAACCATCTGAGTCAGAGCCAGACACACAGGCCGGAAGAGGGGGCAGGAGGCTGAGAGTCAGAAGAGGGTTCTGGGGGGGGTCTTTGAACTCTCACTTACATACACATACCTCAATCCCAGAAATTCCCGTGAAACAGCCTCTGAGGTCAGCCGTCTCAAAACTCTTGCTCCAGAAAGGAAGGGGGATGGTGTATGGAAGGTTCTTTTCTGTGGGGCCCTGGCGGTGTAGCCGCAGCCTAAAATGCACAGGGGACCCTTCCCCTGCTTGTTTCTTCCAGCTTATCTGAGGGTTGAGGGGAGGTCTCAGAAGAGCTCCCAGAGACCAGGACGCTTTACTGTCAGCTGGGGCCTCAGATTCAGACACCTGATGTTATCTCCAAATGGGGCCATACAGACAGCCACAGAGAGTTTAAATTCTCTGACAGAATTTAAAGAAGGGACTTTCCATACAATTACTTTAGCTTTTATTATGGGATTTTCAAATATACACAGAAAGAATAGGGTAATGAATCTGATAAATCTGTGATCATAGAACTTTATATAAAAAAAAAAGGCCCGCAATTCCCTATGAATGAAAATATCCTACAATTCCTGTAATTATTTTGTAAATAGCACACTTATATTGAAATTTTGTGTTAAAAAGTTACCTGTTAAATGTAAACATTTCAAACATGCCTCAGGTTTTCTTCATTCAAGTATATATGGAGCCTCAACAGATAAGAAGAAGCTGGGCCTCTCTCCCCTCCTATCACCAAGGGAGGACCTGCTGAGACCTGTGGAGCCCAGGTCACAATGAGGTGGAAAGAAGGATGCTGGAGTTTCCCACCTCACCCCCACGGTTGCCTAGACCTGGGTGGGGAGAGCTGGCTCTCCAGGTCCTGGGGAAAGGGCTAACCTCTCTTCCTGTCAGGCCTGCAGCATTTTGCACTTTGCCCTTCACCCCAGGTTATGGGGGTGCCTATCTTGGCACAACTAGGGGGCCTTTCTCCGCCTCTGCTGGAACTCAACCAAATAGCATTTACAGTGTAACCTCTGTGTGGCCCTGGGGGGTGGGATTGGGAACATGTTCCAGGGGCCCTGCCTCCTGAGGAAACTTCCAGGGTATTGGGAGGGAGGCCAAAAATATACCTGAAGCAGAACAACTGAGTGCCACCAACTGTGCCTGCACAAGGATTCAGGCGGAGGCGGTTCTGCAAGTGACCCTAAGTCAAGGAGGAGTGTGCACAGGGCAGCCCGGAGGTCCCCGAGGGCAGGGCCTCCGGCTTCCTATTCTTTTGTGGTCTCCACAGTGTGCAGGGCCGGCTCGGCTCACAATGAGTTTCAATGCTTGCTTTTTTCCCTTTTATATCTGTTTCTGTGTCTCTCAGCATCTCTGCGCTAGGAGTCTCTGGCTCTCTCTTGTTTTCCAACATCCTTCCCGAGCCCCTGGGGAGCAGGGCTGGGGGGGCCGGGCAGTGGGAACAGGACAGCGTCCTGTTCTCACCAAGGACAATAAGGGCCGGAAAGGGCTGGAGCCAAGGCCTGGCGCAGACTCCCCCTCCCTGCCTGCCCTGGGCGCCCTCACGGCAGGCCTGCTCCCAGCCCTGACCTTCTGGCATGGCCTAAGTGCCAGGCGTGCCCTCAGGCTAGAGTTAGTCAGTGGGGAGTCCAGCTTCTGCCAGGGACTGGGGAGCCTCCTGGGACTTGGCCTCACCTTCTCACTGCCCTCTCCTTGGCAGGACATCACCTCCTGCCCCAAGGTTCGCTCCCTGGGTCAGGAGTCCATTGGTGTGTCCTTCTCCCAGTCCCCACACTAGCATCCACAGACCCTCCCCCTTTGTTATTTACTCCTGTTTCCGGAGCTGGTGCTGAGGGTGTCTGAGGGTGTCGGGCCGTGTGTGAGGAAGCAGGAGGAAACATCTGACTTCCCTCGGGTCTCCAGGGGAGGGGAGTGCCCTTGGGGGCCCCAGGCCTCCAGCGTCCTGGGTGGAGCAGAGCCTCAGGAGCTGGGAGGTTAGCATCTTTGCCCTTCTCACCCTCAGGTCCCAGGAAGCCAACGATGCCCTCATGCCTCCTTATTTAATAATGGTTATTAGATGGCTGTGATACCCCTGCCAGGGTTAATTGGCAGGTGAGGCACAGACAGCCTGCAACTAAGCACCCCAGAGATAGGCTGGCTGAAGAGGCCAGGTTGGCGCCAGCCTGCCTTGTAAATGCACCTGACCCCTGAGGAAGGGATCATTATTCCTGGGCCACACACTGCCCCAGTGCCCATTCAGCAGGTGGCAGCAGGCACCCAGATCCCTAGGCACCTGCTTCCTGGCTCCTCCCCTCCCTCCCCTAGCCACAGGTGACACTCCTGGCCCCACCCAAGCCAACTGTCTTCATGGAAGGCATGGTACCCCCTGGGCTATGTCTTGCTGCCCGGGTTAGACCCTGCCCCTCTGCCCACAGCTCCCACCCCAGGTTAGAAGAGTTTAGACCAAACGCAGCATCCCTTTAAGTCCAGGGCCCATTCTAGACAACTTCCCTTTCCTCCCCCAGAGGGTCCCACATACTGGACACCCCCCACCCCACCCCCATCACTAGGTGAGCTGGCGCCTAGAGCGGCCATCCTTCAGGCAGGCTCTGGTCTCCATTGGACTCTCTCTGCTTGGGCTGGCAGCCTACGGGGAGGCAGAGGCTTGTTTCAGGCTTCAGGCCTCCCAACTAGGCCAGCCTTTCAGGTCCTCCAAGAACGCTGGCATCCATAAGTATTCTGGGCCAGCAGCTCTGGTCCCCAGCCCTCAGGGCCTGCTTGCTTGAAAGTGTTGCTAGTCTGGAGGCAGACGCGAGCTCAAGGCGCCCTCTGCAGGCACCCTGGGCAAACTGCACAGCACTCCCTCCACCCAGGGATTGAGGGACGTCTGGGTCCTGGCCACAAATGGGAGGGTCCTATAATCCATAGCCAAGACTCCTTGCACTCACTTCTTCATCTTCATTGAGTCTTCTTTTGGGACACAGGCCCCTCCCACATACAGGATTCTGTACTGGAAGGGGAGGTTCTTGGTTCAACCAACCCACCAGTTCACCACCCATACACTATGGAGAATATGAAGCTGACCACAACACTGTGGCCACCCTAAAGCTCACACGGCCCAGAGAGATGGTGCCTAGGCACCCCAAAGGACAAGCACTCTGGACGGAGAGGTGCTTCTCCAGGCAGAGCACTGACAGCACAAGACCTGAGCAGCCACCTTCCTCATTTCCATCAAGGCTGTTTCAGAGGTTGGCAGCTTTGGACTAGTTTGCTAAAACTCGGGATGTTCCTATCTCTTGGCTATGAGAAAAGGAGAAAAATGAAGGCACCAAAACAGGGAGAATGGGGTTTTTTAAACACAGGCACATGTCCATGCTCAAATAGAACAGATTGCCCAGGAAGGCAACATCAGTAGATGCCACCTACCAACTTGGAGGAAGAGAAAGGGGTTCATTTATTCAAGGTGCAAAGTTGGAGTATAAGAGCTCCCACAGGTGGCAAATGGAACCCCATAGAGCAGAGTGCCTTCCCTCACTCTTCTGTTCCAAGATCTATTCCAGTTTTGATGGGCAGATCTTCCTGCATTGCAGCCTTTACCCCTTTTCCCAAAGGTCAAGTCTGCAGAACAGCCATGGTCTTTTTTTTTTTTTTTTTAAAGATTTTATTTATTTATTCATTTATCCCCCCCTTGCTGCCTGTGCTCGCCGGGTCAGCCAACCACGCCGTGCGGGCGGGCCCGCCCTTACCAGGAGGCCCCGGGAACCGAACCCGGAGCCCCCCATATGGTAAACGGGAGCCCTACTGATTGAGCCACAGCCGCTTCCCCAGCCATGGTCTTTTGTTCCATGATAGGATTCTCACACAAGCATATGCCCCTCTAGGACGTGGCAAAGTGCCTGGCATTGAAGGCACTCAATCAATGTTTGGTAAGTAAACCCTGAAGGAAGGAAAGCCCCACCATCCCCAAGGTCTGAAAAGAGTAAGTACCCACCAGCCCTAATATTCTGTACATCCAGGAAGTCATTGGCAGAGAAGACCCACATCATAACTCACAGAACTACAAAGAATCAATTTTATTGAACATTCAGGGTCAATTTCTCTTCTTGCCTTTGCCCGTGACCTTGGCTGGTGTAAGGGCTGGAGCTGTTGCCTGGTACAGAGTGGAGGAGATCTTGTTGATGTAGTACAGACCAACCATGGAGAAGATGAAGCTACAGGGTGAAGACAGAAAGATGGTCATGGCATTAGTGGGCAGACAGCAGTATCAGGGAAAGAACCTAGGCCCAGGTTTAGGAAAACGGGTAATGACAAAAGAGAAAGAGTAGAGGGGGAGGGAGGTATGGGCAAGATCTAGCACCATCAAAGTAGGATCCATTGCCAAAGGCCAGGGCACTGCATCCCTTACCCAACTGTCAGGCACATACCAGGTGGTGACACAGACTCGGTGGATGAGGCCAGATGCAAAGAGAGCCAACAGTAGGCAGAGGAGAACTAGGGAAGAAGAGGGGACAAGAAGGGCAGTGGTCAGAATGGAAATACCCAGCATTCATATGTGGAGTCTGGGAGAAATCTGGATCCTCTGAATTTTGGGGACCTGCTTGGAGGGGTATGGCATGACCAGGGCAGGAGGCCTGCAGATGGCCTTCATGATTTCCAGGGCATGGAGGAACCAGCTCTGTCCCAAACCTCACTTAATTTTCCTAGCCCGGCTCTTTCTTCACCAAAAGGAAAAGGAAAGAACCTGAAGGGCAAGGCTTGCTCTCATTTGAGGAAGAAGATCAAAGCCTTTCCAAGAGAAACCAGCCAATGGGACTTAATTCATTAAACTGGTTGGCCAGGGGCCTCGCTCCCTGGACACAGGTTAGAAGGCAACGTCTGGATACATTCTCCCATAGGGACAGGAAATGACCTAAAGACATTTGGAGTAGGACAGGAGAGAAGGGAGGGGAGAAAGTAAGGGCAAACAGAGTTTCTCTTGCCCAGCTGGGGAGGGCAGACTATGAGGGTCAGGGATCTTGCCCCCCAGCAAAGGTTTCTTTCAGAAGCAAATGAAGCCAATACACATGGAGACAAAATCCATGGAAGGCGCTCTGGACGCTTGCAACCGGGCTAGGGCAAGGTCTAGAGGGGGGTGGAGAAATGAGGGCAACAGTGATAGGTAGGTCTTGGCAGGTCTCCATCACATGAGCAATAACAAAAGGATCATTTCAAACCGAAGATAATCTAACAGTTCTAGTTTTGTTGGGATTGCTGCTGCCACAGAAATTTGGCATATTTAATATTTAGGGCTGTTTTCAATCACCTCAAATTAGTTGAATTCACTAATACTGGCTCAAGAAGAGTCAAATTCAGAATCCCTCACTACTTTCTCTTTTGGTGGAGACAGAGAACACCTCCCCCTGGATGGATGTAAAACATCAGCCCAAACTTGCTTGTTCCCCTCAAACCTTTCCTGGGGGCTGGCTAGAAGGTAACTTAGTTTCTTGTTTTCACAGACATTCTCTTCCAGTTCCAATCCCAGGAGTTTGAAAAGATGCTGGATCCAAAGGCCTCCTGTGTCTTCCATTTTATTAAACATATATTCCCTTGCCCTGAACAACCTTTACCATCTAAGCTCCTGGAGATTCAAGTACGGTGTTGGGGGAGTGGGGTGAACAGGAAAGGATTCAAATGCCCAATCCCTCAATTCCCACTTACTTTCAGGGAAGATCTTTGCTTGGAATCCTTTGCCAAAGACAAGATTCTCTAGATTATTGAAGGCCTGGGTTACGGGAGTTAAGGCGCAGGGCGAGCAGTGGGGGCAGAACAGTGTGGGTAATGGTAGGGCACCAGACCGCGCGGCTCTGCACCCTTCCGACCCTCAATCACCCCCTCCTTACACCGCCGGGAGGATACAGTGAGGGAGAAGACGAAGAGGCCGGAGCCAAGCAGACCCCCCTGAATGGTGAGCCACTCGGTGGAGGCCAGCTGGCGACTGTACATCTGCATCCCAGCGAAGAGCAGCAGGGACAGGAGGGAGGACAGCGCCAGCGAGGTGCCCGTGCCCACCACTGAAGGGGATGAGAGCAGGGACGCAAACTCAGGACCGGCCCGCCCTCCAGGAGCGGTAGGCGACTCTGCGGGTCCCAGAGCTCGGTGGGCCCAGCGCTTTCAAACTCTCCGGGACTGCAGCCACTCCCCCAATCCCCATTCGGTCCGGCGTCCCCGAGGAATTCCCCAGCCCCGAACGCCCCACGCCCTCCCGTCTGGTGGCAAATGCCCGCTCCCCGAAACCCAGGACACGTCAGCTCCGCGTGGAGAGGACAAGGAAAGCTGGCCCGCCCCAGCTCGGACCCCGCTAGTCTGTCCCGGAGATCCCGCCGGCCCCGTTACCCATCACGTCCAGCCGCTGAATCGAAGAGGCGTTTCTGTCCAAGAAACTGCAGGCGCCGAAGCTGGTGCTCTCGGCTGAGCGCATGCGCCAGTGGCCATCGCAGCCTTACTTCCTCCCACGTCTTCCTCTCCCTTGCCCACCGTGTCGAGACGCAGCGCCCTCTTCCGGCGAGGAGGAAACGAGGCGTCCAAGAGCATCCCAGGCCACCGTCCCGGTCCCCCGCCTTTCCCCGTGCCCGGTGCAGCCACTACTTCTCAGTGCAAGCTGGGCTTATTTCTTCAAGTCACTGACCATAACCTCTAGTCTACCTCTATCTTCTTTGCCATTTATGTCATCTCTAGTGACTGTTTCCCTCCCTCATGAGCATGGCTTCGACATCTTTCGTGGACTTTTGCCCAAAGCAAAATCCGGTGCTCCCACCCTGGAGCCCATTTTCCTGTAAAACTCTCCTTCCGCTTCACATGGGTAAGATTAGGGGCCAGTGAAGAAGGCGGACATAAGAAATGGCTCCCCCTCAAATACCCATCCGTGTTACCCACCCCCCATCACCTTCGGAGAACCACGTGGGGAGAACTATTTCCCACCCTCTTCACCCCCCCACCCCCAGTCCGACGGGAGCCCTTCGAGGCTGGTCCCTGGAGCATGCGCAGTGACACCTCACCCCCACCACTCCCCACACCCCCACTCGGCTCCTGCATTAAGCCGGGGGTTCGCAGCCGCAGCCGGGATCGGGCACCCGGGGGCGGGCGGGCGGCGACGGGCACTGTAGGGCCATGGCTGAGGGTGAAGATATGCAGACCTTCACTTCCATCATGGATGCACTGGTCCGCATCAGTGTGAGTTAAAGTGGGGTCGAGGGGAAGGGGAGCGGGAGTATAGGGGTCCAGGGCAGACTAGGACCTTGAACAGGTGGGGATCAGGAAGATGTTGGGATGTGGACAAGGGGCTGGAGGGTCGGGAGGCAGGAGAGAGCGGGTAATCCCGGGGACAGCCTGGAGGCGAGCGCCGTGAAAGCGTCGGTGTGCTGAGGTGCAAGGAGCAAGGAGCTGCTCGGCCGCGGCGGGTGAGATGGGGTAGCCGCCAGGAGGGCGCCGGGGCTGGGGCTGCAGGAGGAGGCTGTGCTGTGAGGAGGGGGCGGGTGTGAGCCAGGAAAATAGAAAGCCGAGGACAGGTGAGAGGCGATGAAGGAGCCACTTCAGGGTGCAGTTCCCAATTTGGGCCCCTCCCCGAGACCCCACCCCACTGCACCCCCACCCCGGGCTGACTCCGAGCCTGCAGTTGTCATGGCAACCCGTGCCCGTCTCTCCCAGGGGCGGTGCCAACCCTGCTCCCCCCACCACTTCCTTCCCCCTCCCTCTCTGTCCCTCCCTCCTTTGTGTCAGCTGCGCCCCTGACCGGGATGGCTGCTAAGAGAGGGACCAAGGTGAGGTGTGGGGGGTGGGGCATAGCCTGAGGACCCCCGCCACCCAAAAAGGGAGGGGTACTTCCGGTGGGGAGGGGGCAAGAAGGCGGGGCGCTTTTTCTCCCTAGAATTGGGGAGGGGGTTGCGCCGGGGGAGGGCAAGAGGACCAAATGGTGGGGAGCGAAAGGGAATGGGCTGGAATCGGGGGACCGGAGGAGGCGGATGGGAAAGGGAGGATGGGGAATGGAGGTTGGGGTGGCCGCAGGCCGGAGCCGCGGCAAGAGGACGGCTGGAGCGAGCTGAAGGATGGAGAGCAAGCGGCCCCTGGCTATGGGGAGGAGTCACGCGGGGGTGCTAGAGAAGGGGGGCGGGGGTCCGCACTCAACTGCAAAATGGGCGGTGTCCTTGAGAGGAACTCCTGGGGCAGGCGGCCCAGAGATTGGGGGATGGGGACAACAGCCAGGTGAAGGGGGGTGCAGGAGAGAAGGGGATGTGGGGCTGGAAATTGGGGGAAGTAAAAGCTCCAACCATCTCACCTCCCTGGGCCTGAAGCTGTGTGGGTGAGAAACAGGCAGGAGGCAGAGAGCTGGGAAGGTCTGTGAACCAGGCAAGGCAAATGCTGAGATGGCTTGTCTTGCCTCTTCCTGAGGCCTCTGGGGTCCCTAAGGGCAGCTGAGGGTCCTGCTTGAGATATGTCCAGATGTCCAAGCTCTGACCTCCCTTCCTGGTCCCTCCATAGACGAGCATGAAGAACATGGAGAAGGAACTGCTGTGCCCAGTTTGTCAAGAGATGTACAAGCAGCCACTGGTGCTGCCCTGTACCCACAACGTATGCCAGGCCTGTGCCCGGGAGGTGCTGGGGCAGCAGGGCTATGTAGGCCATGGCGGGGACCCCAGTTCCGAGCCCACCTCTCCTGCCTCCACTCCTTCCACCCGCAGCCCCCGCCTCTCCCGAAGAAGTCTCCCCAAGCCAGACCGCCTGGACCGGCTCCTTAAGTCAGGTGGGGCTGGGGTCTGTGAGGTGGGGGTAAGAGGTGTTGGGATGTCTATTAGGAAGACGGAAGCAGTCCATTACTGGCCAGGGGCTCATCCAGGTTCTAATGAGAGCTGAGCTCTGGCACAATAAAAATCAAGTTTTTTAACTGAATAGACTCCCCCGGCCCAGTGGGCTGTAACTGTCGTCTCTTCTACCTCCCTGGCCCATCCACAGGCTTTGGGACATACCCCGGGCGGAAGCGAGGCGCTCTGCACCCCCAGGTGATCATGTTCCCATGCCCAGCCTGCCAGGGTGATGTGGAGCTGGGGGAGCGGGGCCTGGCCGGGCTTTTCCGGAACCTGACTCTGGAGCGTGTGGTGGAGCGGTACCGCCAGAGTGTGAGTGTAGGTGGCGCCATCCTGTGCCAGCTGTGCAAGCCCCCACCACTAGAGGCCACAAAGGGCTGCACTGAGTGCCGTGCCACCTTCTGCAACGAGTGCTTCAAACTCTTCCACCCTTGGGGCACCCAGAAGGCCCAGCACGAGCCCACCCTGCCCACCCTCTCCTTCCGCCCCAAGGTGAGCCAGCCCTTGTGGGGCCTGAAGAAGGAGGGACGTGGCGGTGATGGGTGGGTGGGGGTATCTGGCAGAATGGGCCCCAAAAGGACAGCAAAGAGATGGGCAGAGATTTGCCATTGCTGAGCTCCTTTTTCTGAAATGGTCAATGGAGAAATCATTCAGCCTCTGAGCTGCCATCTCTTCACTTGCTGAACGGGGATGAGAATATCTGTCCTGCAATATCCATTCTTGAGGGTTGTTAAGAAGCTCACACGAGATGTTTGTGAAAGTTTCTGTACACTAAAATGGGCTGAACGCATTCATTCATTGAACAAATATTTGTCGAGCACCCTTGTACCTGGTGCTATTCTAGACACTGAGGATACAGCAGTGAATGAAATGGACAAGATTAATTATTAGCCATAAGGCCAACGTTAGTTATCACCATCCCTATCATGCATCCTTGAGAGGTAGATGAAGGGGCAGTGCTGGCGAAATGGGCATTGCCTGGAGATTGTTGGAAAGGCTCGATGATGCCTGTGTGTGCCACCAGGTGGCACTGTAGAGCGCCACCAGCTGAACTCCCCTCCACCCCTACAGGCGGATGGAGGGAGGGAACCCAGCTCTTGGGCGAGGTCAGCACCCTTCCACCACTGGCTGACTGTCTCATTGCTCTCTGTGCTCCTAGGGCCTGATGTGCCCAGACCACAAGGAAGAGGTGACGCACTACTGCAAGACGTGCCAGCGGCTGGTATGCCAACTCTGCCGTGTGCGACGCACCCACAGTGGGCACAAGATCACACCGGTGCTCAGCGCCTACCAGGCTCTCAGGGTGAGGACCCCTCCTCACGCACCCCCAGTGCTGACCCACACTCACACTCGGAACTTCTGGCCTCTGCCAGGCCGGGCTTGATGCCCACCTCTTTCTTCCCTCTCAGGACAAGTTGACAAAGAGCCTGACATACATCCTGGGAAACCAGGACACAGTGCAGACCCAGATCTGTGAGCTGGAGGAGACCGTGAGGCACACTGAGGTGAGGGAGGGCATGGCGGTGGGCCTTGGGCCCTGCCTGAGAGAGGGGCAGACGGAAGTGAGGGTGGGCACAGCCCAGGCACTTGGTTACAAGCTCAGGCCCTTGGGGGCAGGGGTTCGTGTACGCTGAGGTTCTGGTTAAATCAGATTGGCAGGAACACCAGTGCCCCTGGCCAGGCTGGACCTGGTGCTGCAGTGGGGGTGGTGATGGGGGTGGCTATAGCTCAGGCAGGAAGGGCTCCAAGAGCCCCAGGAACATAGCTCAGATGCCCTCAGGCTCGGCTGCCTGCTGCGGCTGGCACACATCCCTGAAGGTGGGAGCTCAGATGAGGTGGTGGCTCAGATGCCTTCTGCCAGATTGCTTGAGTCAGCTGACCTGGGAATGGGCCATAAGGATGACACAGGTACCAGTGGACCTTAGGGCAATCATGAGTCTCTTTTATTTGGGTGAGGGGAGGTGGTCCTTCAGGGGTCAGGATTATGATGTGAGCATCCAGGGAAGCTAGCACAAGAGGTCAGAGGTTGAGCCCATCTGGGTGTCCAGGCCCCTGTGCAGCTACCAGCCCGACCCCATTGGCACGGGCGGGTAGGACTGGCCCTGATCCTTTGTGATCCTGGAATGGTGTGGTGCCCCAAGAGGATGGCAAAGGCGCCAGCCTCAAGAGGAAGACAGTAAGTCATGCCTCCTGTGGGTGTTTCTTCCTGGGCAGGTGAGTGGTCAGCAGGCCAAGGAGGAGGTATCCCAGCTGGTGCGGGGGCTGGGGGCTGTGCTGGAGGAGAAGCGGTCATCACTGCTTCAGACCATTGAGGAATGCCAGCAGGAGCGGCTGGCCCGGCTCAGCGCCCAGATCCAGGAGCACCGGAGCCTGCTGGATGGCTCAGGTCTGGTGGGATATGCCCAGGAAGTACTTAAGGAAACAGACCAGCCTTGCTTCGTGCAAGCAGCCAAGCAGCTGCACAACAGGTATCTAGGGACGTGGCACAGGGGCGTGGGCTCCTGTGGGGCAGGGGCGTCATGAGTGTAGCCAATGCCTAAGACAGGTGGAGAGCTGCAGCCCCCAGGATGGTCATGAGGCCAAGCTCATGTCCAGCTTACCCCTCTAAGGCAGAGACCTAAAGCACATGCCCAGGCTCCACAGGCAGGTGAGGCAGAATCAAGGTGGAGGGTGGCTGCCCAGCTGGCAGTGCCTAACCCTCGCCTGCCCCCTTCCCAGGATTGCCCGAGCTACCGAGGCCCTTCAGACATTCCGGCCAGCTGCCAGCTCCTCCTTCCGCCATTGCCAGTTGGATGTGGGGCGTGAGATGAAGCTGCTGACAGAACTTAATTTCCTGCGAGGTAAGGAGATGGCCAGGCCCCATGCCCCACAGTGCCTTCCCCACCTTCTCCCCAGCAGCGGGCCCGGGGGGCAGTGCCCACCAGGGACCTCCCTGGCCTCCTCTCGGGCCTGGCCAGCCGCTCCTCCCACCCAGCCCACCCTGCCACACCGTCCCATCGCGCTCAGCGCTGCTTCTCCCTCTCTTTGTTTGTAGGCTGTGGCCACCGCGGACTCTGCTCCGGAGCACCCCAGGCAAGTCAGCGGCCCTGCCCTGGGGGCCCTGCCCCCTGCCGGGCCCCCCAACCTGCCCCACCACTCCCATGCAGCTTACCACCCCCTCATTGCCTCCGCTTTCCTGTCTGAACCAGACCTCTTTTGACCACTGCCCTCTGTCTCGCTTCTGCCCTTCCTGGGCTCTGGCCTTCTGACCTTTTGCCCTTCTGTCCCTTGCCCTCTGGACTTTCATTCTTTTCCCCTTGACCTCCACCCCCCACACTCAGGCCTTTGCTTTCCCTCTGTCCTCTCCCCGTTTTCTATTTTGCTGCTTCTTGCCTCTGCCTCTCACTTGTGCTCCCTTTCCTTCCGCTCAGTGCTCTCCTTCCTGGGTCCAGTGGCCTTTGCTGCCTCTCCCTGGGGCTTCTCTTTATTCATAGAATTTCAAAGCTAGAAGGGTTCCCAGAACTTATCTGATCTGATCCCCTTATTTGACAAAGGAGGAAACTGAGGCCCAGTAAAGGGAAGTGACTCACCTAAGGCCTGAGAGCAATAGTGGCAAGTCAGGACCAGCGCACAGGCCTCCCGACTCCCTGCCCGGTGCTCTCCTCCCTCTCTTTCTCCCTGCCCTTGGGCTCGGCCCATTCTGTGGGTGCCCCCATTAGCAGCTACAGCAGACTTCCAGGGCCCAGCCGGGGTCTTCTCCCGAGCTCCCTCTCACACACACTCACCCCCCGGTTCCCGCTGCTTTCCCTTTTCCTGCCTGCCCTGCCCCCCATGCCAGGCCAGTGGCCAGGCCCTGACTGACCCCCGCTGTCTCTTCCAACAGTGCCTGAGGCGCCTGTCATTGACACCCAGCGCACCTTTGCCTACGACCAGATCTTCCTGTGCTGGCGGCTGCCCCCCCACTCACCACCTGCCTGGCACTATACTGTGGAGTTCCGGCGCACAGATGTGCCCGCCCAGCCAGGCCCCACCCGCTGGCAGCGGCGGGAGGAGGTGAGGGGCACCAGTGCCCTGCTCGAGAACCCTGACACAGGCTCCGTGTACGTGCTGCGTGTCCGTGGCTGCAACAAGGCTGGCTACGGCGAGTACAGCGAAGATGTGCACCTGCACACGCCCCCAGCACCTGGTGAGTGAGCGGCAATGGGCACAGTGGGGCAGGCCTGGGTGGCTGGGAGAAGGGCATGGGGTGTGCCAGGGCCCAGGCACTGATAGCCAGTCCAGGGTGGGCACTGGAGAGGCCGTATAACATAGCAGCCCTGCACTAGCCCTGGAGCTGGACTGCCCAAGTTCAAAGCCCAGCTCTGCCTCTTGCCAACTGTGTATCTTTGGGCAAGTTATTCAATCTCTCTGAACTTCAGGTTCCTCTTCTGTAAAATAGGGATAATAACAATACTTACCTCAAAAAGTTGTTGTAAGAATGAAACAAGAAGTTGCATGCAAAGTCATAGCACAGATTCTGGCTCATGGTAAGGGCTCAAGAAATGTTAGTAAGCTGACCATCTAGAAAACAGCATGAGCCCTGACATGTGGCATGAGGGGAGCATCACCACCTAACGGGCAGGAGAGGCAGGGCCTAAGGGCCAGGCTGAGTCCCAGTGTGTGGCTGTAGTGGCAGTGTCTCCAGGTGGAACGGAGCCACCATGGGAATATCCACGGGAAGGGGTTGGAAGAAGCACTGCCGGTCACCCGGGACTGGGAGACTGGTTTCTGTGCCCACCCATCACCACTTGAACTCTTCCTGGGGATCCACACATACAACGTGAAATTTCCCTTCTTAAGCACTTTCATGTGTACAGTTCACTGGCATCAGTTATGTTCACAATGTCGTGCTACCATCGCCACCATCCATTACCAAAACGTTTTCATCACTCCAGACAGAAGCTCTGTACCTATTAAGCAGTGACTCCTCCTCCTCCTCCCCCTGCCCCATTCTTTTTCCCGCATGTTAGTTTTCCCCTGAGCGCCTGCATCCTGCCCCTGATGGTTTCTGAACACTTTGGCAACTTATTCCTTGTTCTGAAGTCTCTCAGTGTCTTGGTGCTGACTCCTCAGGGCTCCCGGTGCCAGTGTTCATCCCTGAAGTCCTTCCTTCTGTCTTAACCCCTCCTCCTACCCCCCAGTCCTGCATTTCTTCCTCGATGGCCGCTGGGGCGCAAGCCGAGAGCGGCTGGCCATCAGCAAGGACCAGCGGGCAGTGCGGAGTGTTCCAGGGCTGCCCCTGCTGCTGGCTGCTGACCGGCTGCTGACCGGCTGCCACTTGAGCGTGGACGTGGTCTTGGGCGATGTGGCTGTCACCCAGGGCCGCAGCTACTGGGCCTGCGCCGTGGACCCAGCCTCCTACCTGGTCAAGGTGGGCGTCGGCCTGGAGAGCAAGCTTCAAGAAAGTTTCCAGGGTGCCCCTGATGTGATCAGCCCCAGGTCAGGCCCCTCTGGAAGGGACGAGGGGTGGGGGCCTGGGAGGGAGCGGGGGGGACGGGGGTGGGGTGGCAAGGCGAGCACAGACTCACTGAGGCAGGACTGGAGAAGGGATTGGGAGGAGTCAGTAGGTGCAGGGAAGCCAGGCTGGAAGGCCTGTGGCCAGGGGAGGTGTGGGCTCAGTCACAGGGCTTTGAGGATTTCCCAGTATATAGCTGGGGAAAAGGAGGAGAGAAGAGGGAGCCTTCTCAACCTCCTTCCATCTGCCACTTAGGACCAACACCCCATCTCTCCAAGCCTGCACACTCCTTCTCCCAGTACCAGGTCCAGCATCCTTTTTTCACAAACCTCTCTCTCCTATACTTTGCTTCACTCCCATCTTTTTTCAGTATCCCAAAATTATTACCTTAAACATCCCATTTCCATAACCCACTTATCCCATATCCTATTTTAAATGCCCTTCCCACTCATGTTTTTCTCCTGTTCTGAATCCTTTCTTCCTAGCATGCTATCTCTCAATACCCCATTTCTTCAAAATGCTTTCTTCCCAACACCAATTCCCTCCTAAACCCTATAGTCCTTAACCCCACATCCCTTTCACATCCTTCACCTATGACACCAATCCACCCTCATTTCTATTTTTACCCTTCCCATCCCCCCAATATCTTACTCAGTAACTGCTTATTCTTCCCAATATCCTACAATCCTCAAAACCCTCTCCCAAGCATATCCCCAATACCATTTTTCTCCCCCCTTCCTATCTTGATAAACTCCCCATTTCTTCAGTGTGCTTTGTCAATTCATTGTCTTTCCTTTTTTCCCCAACACCTCTCATGCCAACGTGCTTTCCTTTCAATACCCCTTTCCCACCCAACCAAATCCCCAACCCTGTATTCTAATCCCTCTCTCTTCACGTTTCCTCTTCAATACCCAAAACCGATCTCTTCAATCTCTTGCTCCCCAACATTCCATCTTCCAACATCTCAGCCCTCTGGTACCCCATCCCCCATTCCCTCACTCCACCCCCCAACATCCTCCTACCCAACGCCCGCTCCTGCAGGTATGACCCGGACAGCGGGCATGACAGCGGTGCCGAGGATGCCACAGTGGAGGCGTCACCACCCTTTGCTTTCCTAACCATCGGCATGGGCAAGATCCTGCTGGGGTCCGGGGCGAGCTCAAATGCAGGGCTGACGGGGAGGGACGGCCCAACAGCCAGCTGCACAGTGCCCCTGCCGCCCCGCCTTGGCATCTGCCTGGACTACGAGAGGGGTCGGGTTTCCTTTCTGGATGCCGTGTCCTTCCGTGGGCTCCTGGAGTGCCCCCTGGACTGCTCGGGGCCTGTGTGTCCTGCCTTTTGCTTCATTGGGGGTGGCGCAGTACAACTACAGGAGCCCGTGGGCACTAAGCCTGAGCGGAAGGTCACTATTGGGGGCTTCGCCAAGCTGGACTGACTCTTCCAATCCCCTCTTCTGGAGCTGGGCCCCTCCTGGGCCCTGACCCCCCAAGCCTCCTGATGCCAGCCTATTCCCCTGGCAGCTTCTCCCTCAAACTCTTCCTACCACATGGTCCTGCCCCTCACCCTATGTCTGTGTCTCCCTAGGGCCTTCTCTTGATTCAGGGCTCTCCTCTGCTCACCTCTCTGGATGCCCCCAGTCTCTCCATTGCCTGTTAGCCCAGGTCCCACCCCCACCAAGGCCCTGGCCCATGCCCTGCCCTTGGCATCTTACCCGAGTTACAGAGAGAGCCCCTTCCCAGTCCCTGCCCTGTGTGCCTCCCGGGCTGACTGGGAGGGAGGGCACCCGGAACATCGGACATGATCCCCAGTTCAGCCCTGCCAAGCACCCTGCCCCATGGATGCCAAACTACAGCCTGGGGCGGGCAGGCTTTTTGGCTGGACACTGCCCATGCACTCCCTGGTGAGGGGAAGGGGACCCCGCCATCCTGCTTTATTTATTTGGGTCCCCATACCCCCAGCCGCATGCCCTTCGTGTCCCTCTTTCTCTCCCTCTTGCATGCTTTACCTGTCCCATGCCCATGCCAACGTGCCAAGTCTCCCTTGGGGCTCCAGCTGAGGCTAAGTGCCCCACTGGGTTGGGGCAGGCAAGGCCTCTGGTGCCCACTGTTGACCCCGTGTGGTGGGCATTGCTAGGCCTGTGCCAAGCCACAACCATTATTCTCATGATTTCTAAACAATAAACTGTGATGCCAGACACATCTCTGCCTTCCCTGAGCCTGCCCATTCTTGCTGGTTTCTGTACGGGCCGTGGCAGGCAGGAGGGATCCAGGGTGCTGTGCTCTTGTTCCAGGGCAGTGTGAGCCAACCACGGCCAGCCACCAGGGGGCGCATCACTCCGGCTGCTTGAGTCACCCCCAGGCGGGGTGGCCAGCCCAGCGGGAATGTGGCTGAAGGGGCGGGCACCGCGCCTGGACCTAAAGGGGTCAGGCAGCCAGAACGACTTCCCCATTCCCCGGGTGCTGGGGAGTGGACCCCAGAGCCAGCGGGCGGGTCGGGGCGAGGGAAGGGGCAGGCCTGGTGCCAGCACCTGACTAACACAGCCCCCCCTCTTATCGAAGCCGTGTTGACTCTGCCGCTTATCGCTGCCCAAGGATTTACTTCACACCCGGGCAGCTAAGAATAGAGCCTCCTGGGGGCACCGTGCCAAGGGGAGAGGAGGGTGCAGGCCGATGCCCGTGACAGGGGAGAGCCTGGTCAGGCTGGCCCTCAGGAGCCCGCCTAGGGCCTAGGTTTCGTTTCCTCCTTCCTCCTACGCCTGCAGGGATGGGGGAGAGGTGACTGCTGAGCTCTTCCCCTGTGTCACCTCCTCTCCACGTCTCCTGTTTCTCCCCAAACCGGGCCTGCTTCCTCTTGCCTTCTTTCCTCCCTGTCTCCTTCCCCAGGACCCTTTCCAGTGCCCACTACAGACACACACACTCGCACATCGCACAGCGCACTACCCTGGCCCCTCCTCTGTTTACTGGTTACAGGTGAAGGATCAGAAGTTAGGTAGCAGGAGGTCCAAGTTTTATTGTTCTATTCAGCCACATTCACGTTCCCACCCCCTTCTTGGTGCTTTCTGGGTGGGCCCTCCTGGAAGCCATCCCAGCACCACCACAGCCCCAGGCCTGTCCCCCAAGGGCAGGGATGGGCTTCCCTGGGCTGAGATGGGTTAGGGGACTTGGGGCCTCTGAGGAAGGCTGTGAGCAGCCCACCTGAACTCTCAGTTCACCAGCCTGGAACACAGCGGAGGAACCTGAGGGAGAACTGGCACCAGCTGGACCCTCGGCAGACGTGGCCCTACAAGTCGGCAGAAGTGGCTGCTGGGTTTGTGTAGGAGAGGCTGCTGCCACCGTTGCCCGCAGAGACCTGGGTGGGGGGAGAAGAGAATCGGCAAGGCGCAGAGAGGCTTTCCTGAGAGGCCTGCTCTCCTGGGCCCCTGGGTGGCACTCCAGGCTGGGATAACAGGCCCAGAGGCCTGGCCAGCCCCAGCCCCCACAGGGTTCGGACAGCGCACCTGCTGGGCCCCCACCAGCGGCCAGGTGACTGTAAACAGGGCTGCTCCTCCCTCTGCTCGCCTTCACTCCCTCCCCTGGGCTCTAATCAGCCCCCTGCCCTGTCCTCCTGCCCCTTCCTCCCTCCATTCTTGGCTCCCTGAGGTGCGTGTGTGTGAGTATGTAAAACTGGGAGAGGGAAGTCCTCAGGAGGAGGAAAAATCAGCTACAGGAAAGGAAACATCCCCCCTCCCCCACTTGGACTGGAGTTTCAGCCTCAAGAGGCCACAGTAACTATTTACTAGGTCATGTAGGGAAAGGCCCCGAGAGGAAAAAGGGAGGGGTCCCAGATGCTCCCAAGAACCCACCAGCACCCAGGCTCGCCTGACTTAGAGAGCCTTCACCCTCCTCCACATCGAAAGAACTGTGGGCACCACCCCACCCTTTCTCAGTCTATTCTACACTCTGAGGAAATGGGGGAGCATAGGCGCTCACTCCTTGTGGCCCCCGCAGGAAGGGCTTTCCTGGGCACAGTGCACCCTCACCCCCTTGCCTCTAGGCATTCTAGGGAGCCCAGCTGAGGTACAGCTCAGCTGAGCTCTTTGGGGAAGGTCAGCAGTGGAGGCTTCCCTCTAGAGGTCCCCTTTCTTGCATGGTCTCCTCTCCAGCCTTTTCCCCAAAACTCAGATCTCCAGGCTCCTTGCCCTGCCCTTCACTGCTTAAATCATGCTTCCTCTCACCTCTTCCAAGCTCTTTGGGTTTTCCAAGTACCCCTTCCAAATCCCTACCCAGCCAACCCTCCCTGTCTCCCCCAACCCTCACCTCCTCATAGGGACTACGTTTGATACCGCTAGGAGACACATAGCGCCCATGGGTGTGGTAGGTGGGATACTCGCTCATGGGATGGTAGGTATCACGGGTTGGAAAGATGTCCAGCTGCCCACAGTTCTTCCGGCGACACTGACACACAACCTGGGGAGACGGAAGGTTATGGTGGGCCGCCGGTTTCCTTCTGGGAGAGGAACTCGGGTCAGGGCCAGAGACTGAGCACTTACCAGAGCAATGAGATAGACAATGGCCAGTGCAACCAGAACACAGACCAGTACCAGCAGGGCGATGCCCCAGCCTGGCACCCCAGGTCCAGTCTGGGCAGAGGAAAGAAAAGACACCTCTTGCGCTAGAAGAAAAAGCAATGGTCAGGGCACTCTCCCAAAGGAGGTGACCCTTCCTCCTACTAGCACAGAGGGAGAAGCAGGAACCCAGCCACTAGGGGGAGAGGGGCCCAGGCATGGCATTGGGCTACAGCTGGGGAAGTGGCCTCACCACTGACTCTCGAGATGGACAGGTTATATCTGGCTGCCTCCATTTCATGTTGAACCAACTGTGTCTTCACCTCAGCAGCATTGGTGGTACCCTCTCGGAAAGCCAGAGTTGAATCCACCACCACAGAGCCTGGCCTGGTCAAATGGAACTGAGCCACTCAGCTGGGATCCCAGCTTCTGGCTCAGCACTTCCCCCGCTACCGCAAGTGCACCAGCCCTCCCACGGTCATGCCAACATCCAGCCACCCCCTCCCATAGAGTCCACTGCTCAGAACTGTACCTGAACTTGATGTCAGAGATGCCAAAATAATCCTTTTGTTTATAAATCTGCTGAAACTGAAGTGAGAGAAAAGGACTCAAGCTTGCTGCTAAGAATACTGGCTGCTTCAGGGGGCACATGGTGGAAGAAAGGCAGCTAGATACCCACCAATTCAGAAATGTCTCTCTGCAGGTTTTGGTAGTAGTTGGTGCTGGGATCTTCCAGGGAAGAGTTGAAATGGAGGTTCAAAATGTGAAAAGAGAGGAAGATGTTGGAAATCCTATTGGACAGCTGGGGAGTAGTGCTATGAACAGATGAGGTGGGAGATACTATGCTGTGGTTGGTGCTACTGGTAACAGTTCTAGTACTGTGGCTGGCAGGGGTGGCAGGAGCATCTGAGTGGCGGCTAGGAACTAAGGATGGAGTTGTCTTGACAACTGGGGTCACGGTAGGCCTTGCAGAGGTGCCATTGTGGGCTGGCATGGCGGGCGAGCGTGAGCCAGGGCTGGTGGTAGGGGCGGAGGTGACACTGTGAGCTGAAGTGGCAGGCGAGGCAGGGCTGGAGTCTGGGGCGGAGGTGACATTGTGGGCCGTTGTGGCGGGCGAGCGTGAGCCAGGGCTGGTGGTCGAGGCGGAGGTGACGT